>OY744483.1:122996879-123388116 GCA_963556165.1 Tipula helvola
AGTAGTTGTATGAACTCATCGTCGCTGTAAGGGGTGTGACACTGCAGGGCCAAATTCCACATGTGATGATAAAACTCCAAGAATGATTCGTTAGGTAACTGTTTGCGAGACTCAACCATACGACGAATTTCGTAGGGAGTACGCCTATCTTTAAATCTTTCTTGGAAGGCTAATCGGAGGCTATCCCAAGGTGCTGAAGGATTATACCTGCGGTAGGTCCAGTACCACTGCAGTGCCACATCTTTCAGGACAAGATGCAGATCCAGAAGTACAGAGGAAGGTGATAGATTGTTGGATTTCACTACAGAGTCCAGCTGAAAAAGGAACATGTCCACAGTTATGCCAGAAGGTGAACCTGTGTAGGAAATCCCACAACGAGATAAAGAACGTCTATTGAAATCAGGATTATATTGAGTAGATGGATTATGAATTGCTGAAGGCACGGGATTCAAAGTACTATTATGAAGATCTCTAACATCTGGTGCTGACTGAAAATTGGAACGTTGGGTGACCTGCTCCGGAGATGAACGCTCTTTAGAGACAGGTTCCAAATGCGAAGACGTTAAACCAAGGAAATCATTTAACTGTTCGAGTCCTCCCTGAGAGGTATGTGCTGGTGGAAAATGAACTTGGGCTGATTTTTGAATATTTTGATTCGCCGCTACGACAGCCGGGTCCATTGGCAAAGAACGACCGCCAGGATATTCGTCAGCAGAACTTTTAACCCCGGATACTACAGGAATGCTATCCCCCGAAGGAATTGGAGCAGTCTGTCTTACTAAAAGCTGATTGGTGAGAAATTGCACTTGTTGCATTAATGATTTTAAAAGTTCTGCTTGGTCACTAGAGTTAACTGCCTTATCCGCCGTGGTAATGGTGTTAGAGGTTGAAGGATGCAGTACCGAATTGCTAATCTTACCCGCAGGACTAGGTTGGGATTTACTCACTACTTCTGGGATGGTCAGTTTTGATTCTACCGGATATACCTCCTGAAATACCAACGCTTGACCTCCATCAATACCTTTAGCGGACTCAACAGATTGATCCAGTAAAGTAGGGTCAGTTAAATACTGATCTAACGCCGTGTGCAATTTAATACAAATATCTAAAATAATTTGAGCCTGCTGTCCATATGTAGGAGACTGAGTAGCTCTTTCCAAACGATCATGTACATGAAGTAACCGCGACCGCAGACGCTGAGCTGTTCGAACCTGATCTTCTACGTCTAGATTTTCAATACCAATAAAGGTTTGTTGGAGACTCTGCACCTTGCTTTGACAAGTGAGAATTTCTTCATTGGGTTTCTTTTTAGCTCGATTGTGCATCTCGATCGGTTTGTCCTGAGTACCATCCCGCTCTGCGGCCAACGCCTTCCTTAATTCATTCACCGCTTCCTCAGTATTGGGTTGGATAGATCGAAGCAAAAATTCTACTTCAATCTCATCAGCCTTAAGATGTGAAATATCCATTTTAACACGCAACAACGAATTTAACGAGAAAGAAAAAGGACTTAATCAAAAATGGAATTTAAACGTGATTTTAAAAGTAATGAGAATTAATTTTTAATAAATGTAAACTAACAATATTTAAATAATAAAAAAAAATTCCAACTTATATTTACTGAATAGATTATAGTTATAATTAAAATTACCTAAACCAAAAGTTATTAAAATTTAACGTAAATAGTAAATGAAAACCAGCGATACTGGCACTTTCAACCACAAAAAAATCAAATTATTTAATTGAAGAGATTACAAAAAAAAATTTTTACCCACCAAAAAAAATTAAATATAAAAATATTTGAATATATATATATATATATATATGAAAAAAAACAAGATAGAATTACTTAATTTAAAGCAGAAAAAAAAATTTTAAATTATTAATTAATTATTTAAAGACATTTATTGAAAACATATATTGAAGCACCAATCTCAAATTAGACTCACTATGACCAAGTAGATATCCACAAGCCGGGCTGTTTGAGGAGCTGCGAGCACAAATTACTATCCACTGGACCACTCGCGTCAATACTGAACTAGCGCTCAACTCAAAACCTTTTTCTCATCCGTACTCGCCAGTCTATCCCAAGGTAATGTGTTGGAATCTAAAGTGTTGCTTAATACCTCAATATAATTTAAAGGACAAAAAGAATTTATGTTTACTGAGTTTACTATTGAAATGAATATGAATAAAAAGAATTATAAAAGAAAATAGAGTGAATTTATATATATATAATATATATGTATATATATATATATACACCAAAAATTACGGTAAAATTAATTTAAATAAAATGAAACCGATTCCCGATCAAAAAAAAATTATCGAATAATAAAATTTTTTTTTAACTATATTGAATGAGTAATTTAATAATTTCAAAAAAAACTTAACCAAAACCGAAAAAAAAATTAAAGTAAATAATTTAATAAAATAATGAAATTAGAATGAACTTTTAAATTATGACTATAATAACCACGTAGATATCAACAAGTCGGAAGGATTGAGGAGCTGGAAAATTACTATGGTTATCCCAAGGACTTATCCGCGGTAAAGCACTACTTTCACTCGACTCAAACACTGTATGAACAACCGCACTTGCCGGTCTATCCCACGGTAGATTATTATTGCCGGAATTCATTCGCAAGCAAATATAAACCCAAAACAAAAACAAAAAAAAAAAATCAAAATACCGAAATAGAATTACTACAATATAAAAAATGAACTAACCAAAATTATTAACAGTATTTTAGCTGCTCCATTAACCAAAACTGAAAACAACCAATAATCAAAAAAAATTCCCAAAAAAAATGAAAAAGCAAAAGAAAAATAAGTAAAATGTATTACTTGTATCAAAAAATAACAAAAAATGTGATCACGTGAGAGATGATCACGACCCCATGCTGAGCTAGGCGTGAACGCTATAATAATAAAAAAAATAAAAATTACCACTGTGGTCCCAGTAGTTTAATTAGAATTGAACAAAAAAATTTGAAAAATAAAATTTTACCTGAAAGTAGAAATTGACTAAAGATGTGCCAATGAGTACTGCGATCACGAACTGTCCAATCAACACCACATTGGTGGAAACAACAAGTTCGCGATCCCAACACCCATAACACATGGAACCAACATGACGAGCGATCCAGCAAGATCAAATAACCAAAGGTTAGAACATGCTGTGATCCCTCCCCATGAAGGTAGTCGGACTGAAATAGAAAATTACGTTAATTAAAAGGTACGAAGACTCTAAAAATTTAATAAGACTAAACTCAGAACGAAAGAAGAATGAGCTTAACCACAATCAATGCCACATGGCAGAAATGGTAAGCCCATTCATCAGACGAGCTGAGAATAGGGATCAACATTCTCATCTGCATGCAATCAAACAGCTTACGCTGGTTGCCATGCAGATTTGAATGTTGATCGGGCAGAAAACGTTGATGTGAGCCCCCGTGCAAGCTCAAACAACGCAAGCGTTGGACTTTGCACGTGGTACTCACAACAAGTAAGCTGAAAAAAAAAATTGTGAAATTGAAGACGAAAATCAAAAAAAATTAGCCGAATTGTTTGGGCGCCACTGTAACAAAATCCCCCAAAAGGGATTTTGTTGAACAGAACATAGCAATAGAGGTCTGGTTGCGGTATTGCACTGGCTGAAGCTCGCCGCTAGGCGTGGGGGTTACCAGACATATTGCTATGCTTGAAAACCGCATAGAGATAAAACGAAGGGGACAAGAAAATTATTCTACTGTGCCACGACCACAGTGGTAGATAATCATAAAAACAAAATTTGCGTTCGACAGGGACGCCGGTGCCACTCCGGCGACCCTGCTCAAGGCCTAGGTCAGCATAAGGCCGCCCATCCTCACGCGATCACACAAAACTATTTAGTAACACATCACTTTAAATCAAAATGTAACCAAAAATCATAAAAAAGAAACAACCTGTAATTACGGATGGAAATCGAACGGTAAGAAAAGCAACGGAGAAAATGAAATGAAAGAAAAATTTTGAAAGAAAACGTTAGCCAAAAATCAAAAAAGAATCACAAAAGAAAACGTGGTGCGAATCGATTTGGGGTGTCGCATATGACGCCACCCGGAACCTGTAAAACCCGTTAAAAAATTTAAATATATAATAAAAAAAATATAACAATAAAACAAAAAAACCCAAGTTTGGTTCACCAAATTTAATGAAAAAAACCACACGGTGTGAGCGGCGTTCTTTATCTATTTTGGCCTCACACACCTTACCTGAATAATAATAAAAATTCTGGCCCGTCCGACCACAAAACAGCTACCACAGCGCCGACGCAGGATCACAGCTTCCCCCTCTGGATTCACGAACCCCACTCCGTTTGGCGGAGTTGCTGCCACAAACCCAAATTCTTTCAACCATAAAATAAGATTAACAGACCTTACGTTTCTGTACTCAAACTTTTACTGAATAAGTGCCAATAGATTTCCCTGCACCCAAAGCAAATATTTTTCCTTTAACTCAACCTTTAGGATATTATATTGTTTTCAAGTCTGGCACTTGATTGAGAATTCACGTGGTCGAGAGACAACGGAGGACGAATAAAAACACTGGCCTTTTTAGCAATTAGAATTTATTTAATTATTTATGTAATTTTTATTTTTTTTATTTGTTTTTATTATTTCTCAGATTTTTCATATGACTAATTTACAGTAACATCTGATTTGTAACAAAATATCCTCAAAAAAAATGGACTTTTCGGAATATAGTTCCGTTAAATTATCGACACAAAATTTTTATAAGTTATCAAAATTTGTTTTCTGTTCTCACATAGAATATTAAACGTTTATATCAGCAAAAAAAATTATTATTAACGTAACAGAAAGTCTCTTCAACTTATTTCACTACAAACTTAATATCATCAAAAATTATGGTTATATTTTTTTTTTTTATTTTATCGTCACAAAAAAAAATTAATTAAATTATACAATCCGAAAATCTCAAAACTATTATTATTTTTTTTTATTATTAATTCTAAAATGAATTACAATCAACTACGCACTACTTGGCGTTTTCACGTCCAAACTTAAACTTTTTTCTTTTATTTTCCTTTTTTTTTTTTATTCGTAAATAAAAACACGATCTTAATCTTTTTGAATTCAAAACTAGACTAACCAAAAAAACGTACGACGCGTACCAAAAAAAAATAATTTTTTTCCCCCACCCAAAAGAAATTTTAATCATATATAAAAAAAAAAAAACCGACCGATAAATTTCGGGTGACGTACACATACGACATCACCCAAAATCGACTCGCACACACCAATACTATTTAATTTAATCACTGGAACATTCCATTTACATGGAAAATCCACGCGCTAACCAAAACAAAACAGATGAAGCAAAACGACAACCACTACACGTCATTACATACCATCAAACAAAAAATGATAAAACGAATCGAGTAACCGACCAAAATACGGAGAAGTATAAAATGCTAAATGGTACACTCTACCAAAAAAAAAATATATTTTCTATTACAAATTAAGCCAAAGAAAGAATGACGTGTAGTGGAAGAGATTTTATGCAGCGCAGTGGATAAACATGCAACCTTGTTGGGATTTTCAACCGTAATTACAGATTTAAATTAAACAGATCATAACAACCACAAGCGGTTGTTACAGTATTGACCTTCAACTCATCAGAGATTTCATCAATGGATTATTCGGCTGGCAATTAAATTGAACAAAATTATTTTTATTCGATAAAATTTAAGACAATATAAAATGAATACAAATATATTTTTGGTAAAAATTAAAAAAAAAAAAATTGACTTTTGATTAGATTGTAGTCTTATCATACCCGTTATATAATCTAAAATTACCAAAGTATATATAGGTTAATTTAGTTAGTCGTTCGAAAACTTGCTGAAGTGAAGTCAGAAAATAAAATGAAATCAACAATTTTATTTTTATCAGCCATTGGACTGTTGTCACAATGCATGGTTAAGGCCAATACGGTCGCTGAATCTATTGATGAAATTAAGTCTATTGTACCAGTTGATGAAATAAGAGACGTATTTAATGAGTGCCGCGAAGATCCAGAAATTCAAGAGATTCAACTTTATGCTCGTTCAGTGGAATTTGAAGCGGCCATTAATGTCATCCGTGAAAATGAATATGTACAAGCATACTTCAATGAACTGGAACAAGCTGATGTAGATTTCGACTTTTTAAATTTTTTCTTCAATTTATGGGGTATTCCAATCATCGAATTTACACAAGTTGAGAAATTCAGTAAAGTAGCAGTTGAAGATTGTGGAGGGTGGCGTGGAGTTTATGATAAAATCGATGCTCTTATATCATTCCAACAACTTGCCGATAAAATCAATGAGGTATACGATCGAGATGCTGAGTTTCAATCATATTGGTCACGTTTGCGAGCTGCCGAAGCAATCGTCATACAAATTGTGGTTTCTGAGGAATGGATCATTGTTTTCCAAACACTAGAAGATTTGAATGTTGATTTGGATCGTATAGTCGAAGCAATGTATATTTTCTTTGGATGGGAGTTGTAATGCAAATATATCCCACTGTATATATGTTTATTAATCATTGCGATTAACCGTTAATCACACGGTTTAGTGTGATGATTAGAAAATGTAAAAAAAAAATATTTTTTAATATAATTTGAATAAACGAAAGAAAGAACTAATTTTATTGTTTAAAATATTATTTCCCATACCTATATATGATAAATCGCAAAGAAAAAAATTTAAACCATCTGGCTGCCGTGTGAAAAAGTATGTATGCTACATCAGTAGCTTAGGCAAATGTGAAGCATTGCCTATAAACAACTCATTTAACATTGCCACGACCTTTTATTTTGCATCCAAGGGGATAAATTTAAGCAAATATGAAATTTTGTTTGCCAGTTGTAATTCAATGCCACTGATAAGAAAACCAGACAACAAAAATAATGTTATATAGTCTGACAAATTTATACTGATTGAATTTCGAGATTTATATCACCTCAAGTGTTTTATTTTATTTTGCTTAGATTTATTGAATTATAATGTAATTGTTGAATTATTTCTGGTGTATCTATTTAGGTGTATGCGTATTCGCACGGGTAAGGAGAGCTTATGTAAATGGTGATAACGAGGTTATTATTTTATATGTCAAAAACAATTTTAAGATTATCAATTAGATCGGCTATCAACGTATCGTTTGGTCTGCTTATTAAAATGTGTATCAGCTTAACAGGTATTAGAAGCAAGGATTGACGTACACTATATTATGTTTTAAAAACTACATAATTTAATTTGCAGTGCTTTGTCCCAAAAACTAATCATTTATATCTATATATATCGCGACCTTAGAATTACACTGTTGTAACTAACCTTTTTTGACTTTTTGAGTTGTATACTAATTTACGTGCGCTGGTACTAAATATGCCCCCAAATTTTGCTATCTCTTTCCGTTTTCAATATAACAAAATAAAAATAGTTGTAAGTAAATAATTTTAGAGCCATTTCTTTTTTCATTGAGTAAAAAAAATTGTATCTACCGGGTCCCGGTTGATACGGCATATTTCATTACGGAATATGAAAAAACGGCATATTTTAAAACGGCATATGGTCCACTACGGCATATGGTACACTATATCATATTTTAAAACGACATATGGTGCGTAACGGCAAAGGGTTGGCCACGTATTACTATTTTTCAAAAGACTGTTTACAAAAGACTGTTTCTAAAATCTTTTCTCCAAAATCTTGTCATCAAAAACTTGTTTATTTTTGCATTAATGCTTCTTTATTTCACTTGTTAACCAAGCCGTAAATATTTACTTTTATTTATCGATAATAGTTATTTATCGTACTAGTGAGCAAACCGAGATACTTATTATCCACATGGGATAAGTTTGTCCCACGAGGCGATAGCCGAGTAAAATTTCATATTCACGCCTATTACAGAACTCATTCCTACAGGAAAAAATTCCTATAGGAGAATTTGCTATTACAGAACTCGTTTTGTCGGAAAAAATCCTACGCGTAGGAATTTTAATTCCGAAATCAAATTCCTACAGGAAGGAAAATATGTAGGAATTTTATACAAAACTATCCGACAAAAAAAATGTGACGGAATTTTTCAGAAAAATAATTTTTAAATGAATAAACTCATTTTTACTGTAAACAAAATAATTCTAATTCAGTTTAATGGTTGTTTCCATGTAAATTAATTTTCCATAGGTAGTTATGAAATCAGCATTTTTGAACTTATTTGTAGTACAACACTGGCTGATCTACTTATTTCAGTCAATTTATTTTTCACGGACCACTGAAAATATTTTATTTAAACTCGATTTTCGCGTTTGCTAACCTTAGAAGTTTGTTTTTACGATGGTACAAATCGAAACAAGACGCAAATGCAAATATAATAAATCACATCAGAATCTTAAGACAAGAGTTTAGGTTTTTGTTTTTCAGAATATACGTTTTTTAATAATACAGCATACATCTAACTATAAGTTAGAACTTGTTCAGACGCACTCATTTCTGCACTCCAACAATGAATTGCATTCGTTTCATGAAAGAAAAGTTCCGATTTATTCAATATCTGTAGTTAGTTAGTTAGTTTAGAGTGGCTCCTATCGCACACTTAGGGCAATAGTGGCCCATTGTGATACCACTGGATCCGGCTATAAGCTCGTTTTTTTTATTTTACCTGCAAATTGCATTGCTCCGTGCCGGATATATAATTATACCTTCAAGTACAAAGTAAATCGCACCTCAGGAATTTATAATGAAAATGTTTAAATAGATTTAGTTTACCCCTCCAAAAATTTATTTTAAAAATTGTTAACTCACTACAAACGATTCCGTTTGGTCGGGATTTTACATGTTTTTTTCATTTTATACGCCTTCCTTCCTCTCTTTACCAGGATTTCTTTTGTTAACTTTCAACACTTATTTGGTTTTTTATTGCTCTCAGGTGCTTATGTTTCATTAGTTATATTTTTCTATATACTATTTTAAAAACCCAACAAAAATCGTTTTTAAAATATGGATGGAATTTACTGAGAATTTCCAATTCGGTCATATAAACCAATTTTCACCTTAAAGCGTAAAAACGAAGCATACCCAAGTATAACAACCCAAGTATAACAAATCTTAACTCACTAGTTGAGTTCTGCCAAAATTCTATTTTTTCGTAAGTTCAGCTGTAACTTGTTTATAGGGGAAAAAGCGATGATTTTTTTTGTTTTTTGTGTTGTTTATTTTGCCTTTGTTTATTGTTATTGTACAGGTCCGCCATTTAATAAATTAATAGTGCATCAAAAAGTGTATACATTTTTCTTGTTTTTTTGTCTAAGTTTAAGTATATAAATAAATAATTCAATTTTAATAATATAGTGGATTTTAACAATAATAATTACATATATAATAATAATATAGTGCATTTTTAAGTGACAGACATACACCATGTAAATTATTTTTATTAATTTTAATTTAATTGGTAAAAACCATAAATCTGTTCATATATATATATATATATACACCCTGCGCCATTGAAATGTTCGATTTCGATTATTTACTATTTCATGCAATTCTCTCATAGACTTTACCTCATTCGCTATTTTTGTTTTGTTTTTTTATTTTTCAGCATATTTCACGCCTTATTAGGTATTTAAAACCAAACTAAGGATGAAATATTCGTTCGGTTTCAATTAAGTAGTCAAAGAGTTAATTTTACAAAGTGCCGCTCTAAATTAAATGCTAACGAAAAAGCCAAAATTTTGCAAGCCAAGGCAAAAAAGTACACATATTCACAAATTGCAAGAGTAATTTAGTGTAACCAAACAGCAATTAGAAAGTTTTTAAGGCACTATTCCGAAAATCAAACGATAATTTGGCTCTGATGCAAAGAGGAGAACTTCTGTTTCAACAAATCGAATTTCAGATATTTAGATCTTAACCAAAGGTTTGCTACGGCTTTGGAGCTGAGAAGTTAGCTTCTAATAGCAACAACCGACATTATTTCAGTTCATACTATTAAAAGGAACTTGGTTTATATGCTTGTCGACCTGCGAGAAAATCATTACTGACAGCAAAAATGGCAGCTGCAAGCCTCAAATTCGCAATAGAATGAAAAAAACTGAATGCTCAGGGACTGGCGTTGGTTCATATTCTCGGATAAATCCAAATTCAATATCTTTGGACCCGATGTAAGGACAAGGGTTCGGCGACGAAAAGGCTAACGGTATTTAACAGAATGTATTTCGCCGACAATGAAAAATTCACCATATGTTATGGCCTGGAGAGCCATAACAGCCTTTGGAGTTTGATCACTATGACTTCTGGATAGTTCAGAAAACGGAGGAAAATATAAAAAAATTATCGAAACCTGAATCGTGACTATTGAGGACCCGACTCAATACATCGGTATTCCACTCTTCCAGGACGATTACTCTCCGTGAGTTATTGATGTTATTTGTGAAGTAAGAATGCTTAATTTTAATGTCTATTTTGTTTAGGTAGCCGAATTTAAAAATAGCTTGGTGATTGAGTCGTTACCCTGGACAGGAAATAGTCCTGATCTCAATATTGTTGAAAATATTTGGTCCTTCAAGAAGATTACAAATTGCAAGCTGAAAAGTGCCAAAGAGCGGAAAAACTTTTAGAAAAAGTCTGTTTTGAAGAAATAACAATATATTATTTAATCAAACTTTAGAATTCAATGCTGATCGGGTTTAAGGCCATCATAAAAGCCAAGGGTTGGGTTAATAATCATTGATTTTAAAAAGTTCAATTTCTTTCAAAATATTTTGGTTGAGATGAATTATTTTATTTCTGTTAATTCTTATTTTGAATAAAAATTACCATTGTCAACAAAAAACTATTTTTCAATTGAAAAAACTTTGTTAAAAACACTGTAAAGACATACCAAATTGTTACGAGGTAGGGCGGTAATATTCCTTATCCGACGGTATGTAGGTCTAAAATGTCGGATTACCGTTCTTTTTATTTGAATATATTCGGATTAGTGTAAAAATTGTTTTGATAATCAGAATCTATCATTTTTACTATCTACTTTTGAAGCAAACGGTGGTATTTTCAAAATTTACTTTAAAAATTCAAACCGAATATTTCAATGGCGCTGGGTGTACCTTATTATTTGCCAAATTTACTTGATTGAAAATTTACTGCATTGAAAATGTCGCTGCGAACCAAGAAACGTAGAATGAGGGAAGTATTAGAACGAAAACTTCCTGAACATTTTAAAAGACAAACGTTCTCAGATCACAGAGTTTCATTAACTGAACCACCTAATAATGAACCCATGTATGAAAATTATGAATATTTAATGGAAGAGTTCGTTATGGATTATAGCAATCCAAATAATACTGGCAACTGTCATGACTCGGATTCTATTTATAATTTAAATTCGCGATCAGAGTCAAGCAATTGTACTAGCGGAAGCAGCTGCAATATTTATAAACTTAAAGAAGATTTACAGCGAATTGCAATAGATTCTACGATATGTGGTGTGACCATGCCAAAAATTTTAATGGTTCTTCATAATTATTTTCCATGGTTGCCGAACAATGTTAGGTCTCTAAGAAATACACCACGTACTGCAGATATTACATATTTGGGAATGGGAATATCATACTTTTATTTAGGTTTGAGTAGAGCGCTTGATTGTTTCTTTAGAAAGTATAAAAGTTTGAATTTAGAAACAGTACAGATTGATTTAGGGATAGATGGTTTGCCAATTTCCAAAAGTTCTGTTAGTCAAATTTGGCCCATTATGCTAAATGTTGTCGGGTTTCCTGATATTTTTGTAGTTTCTGCATGCCATGGAAGAAGTAGAAATATAGATTTCGAGCTATTTTTAAAAGATTTTGTAGAGGAAATGGAAATTATTGAAGCTCTTGGAATTGACATTGATAAGAATACAAATATTAAAGTAAATATTCGGTCGTTAATTTGTGATTCTGATGCAAGATGCAAAGTGCTGGGAATAAAATCGCATTCCGGCTTCTTTTCTTGTTCAAAGTGTACAATTAAAGGCTATAGATATAAAGCGGGGCATATAATTTTTCCTTATTCACAGGCAAGACAAGCAATTCTTCGTTCTGATGCAACTTTTACCAAAAGAGAAGATATAAATCATCATAAAAAAGGAGAAGATATAAATCATCATAAAATTAAAGAGCCTATTAAATTGGAGAACCTAAGTTTCGGTTGCGTAAGTCAAGTGACAATAGATTATATGCATTGTGTACTTCTTGGTGTAACCAAACAATTATTAACATTATGGATTAAAAAGAGAAAATGTCAATATTCTTTGTCCCAAAATACAATCGCTAGAATTTCCGAGATGTTATTGCGTATTAAATTACCTGCGGAATATAATCGACAGCCACGAAGCCTTCAAGAATTTGAACGATGGAAAGCAACCGAGCTTCGCCATTTCCTTCTATATACTGGTCCTGCAATTTTAAAGAATAAATTAGCCCCCATATACTATCAACATTTTTTACTTTTTTCATGTGCCATTTCAATTTTAATTAACACAAATTACTGCCTTACACTTAACTCACTGGCTTCCACCCTTCTGGAAAAATTTTCTAGTAATATGGAGGAACTATACGGTAAATCTAACTGTACTTTTAATGTACATAGTTTAATGCATTTAGCAAATGAGTCTTCAATTTATTCCACTACTTTAGATGATCTTAGCGCCTTTAAGTTTGAAAATTATTTATCTTCAGTTAAATCAAAAATTAAATCAGGATACCTTCCGTTACATCAATTGTATAATCGGCTTTCTGAAAATTACCAATTAGAACCAGAATATTGCAAAACTAACTTCCCAATTCTTAAAGGCCATCTCAATAGTAATTTTTATAAAACAGTCATTTTAGAAAATTATCGATTAGCCCTAAATTTTCCTAATAATTATTGTATGATAAATAACCAGATCTTTAAAATCGTATCTATATTTCGAAAACGTGGTGTAATTTACTTAGAGACTTATAAAATATTAAATTTAGTGGATTTATATGAAAATCCTTTAAATTCCTCTCAGTTAAACATATACATATTCAACTAATATTGAAATTATTTCTTCGGAAAAACATACGCACAGGCTGTCGGACGTTACAGCTAAAGTTATTAAAATAGATACTGAAGCTTTTATCGTATATTTTCCCGAAATACATACGTTATCTCATTTACCAGAAAACTATGGAATATAATAAATATTTTGAAGAAACTGAGATAGATTCTGAAGCATTTATTGATAGTAAGTACAAGGTTTAATAATTTAATTCACCAAGTCTAGTTGTTCATGTAAATGTACATCTTTTAAAATGTTGAACAATGCTTTGATGTTAAGTTCTAAAATAAACTTTATGCCTGCTGGTAATCTTTAAAATAAATTAAAAATTTGTTTAGATTAGAATATAGATACTCATACATGATTCACGACATGCACTTCAATTTTGCTTTTCCTTTCCAGCACAATTTGATTCGGATCAGGATATAAGCTATGAAGATTTCTGTAGAATTGATTATGGTAAGTAGAACTTTTATATTTATAATAAAAGAAATAACTATTTATTCAAACTTTAAGGTGGCCGGGTTCCTATAGTATCCACACAGCAGCAATGTCTAACAACGAAAAAAGACAAAACAACCAGCTCCATTCAAATTCAAAAAATTTCGAAAATTCATGGTATGTTTACTTAATTTTATAATAAGATATATTTATTTTAATTATAATATGTTTGTTTCGCTATTAGATGGAAATCACAAAACTACTAAGCCGGATATTAATGTTCCAAGTACATCAAGTTGTTTATCGAGTACTTTAGAAGAAGCATTACCAAGTACATCAACAGGAAATACCAATAAAATAACCAATACAGAAAATCAAATCATCACGCTAAAAGAAAACGAATTTAAACAGATACTGGATGCGATAGAAAGTTTAAAAAAAGATATAAATATAGTACAGAATGGCCAAAAAGCCCTAATGAGAGAAATAATTAGTTTGAAAGATACTAAATTTAATATTAAATATGCAGCTGATTTAGATAATTTATCATTTAATTTACGTTTTAATGTATTGGATGAAATTATTAATGTCGACAGAAAATTAAAAGAAGACAGGGCATCCATTAAACAATTGGTAATTATGGCTAATATACATTGTTTTATTTTAAACTAAGCACACGTTATATTTTACAGAAATCAATATTTATGAAAGAGGCAGGATTTGATTTCGTGAAATTCGTAAGAGCCAACTTAAAATTAATTTTCACCGCAAAATTGGCTCAACAATTTACATATACAGGTCGGCAGGGAAATTTGGGTTTCAAAAACTTCCAAATTTTGAAAATACTAAAAGGTTAATTTAAATTTGAAATTAATAATCTTTAATACATTTAATTAATCATTTTTTATTTTAGACTGTGCATTGGAAAAATTTCCCAATGCTACTAATGTCATATTTGACTCTGTGGCCACCAAATACTTTTACTCCGTCAAAGACAAAATTTCTAAGGCCAAACGCCAGATTGAAATTGAAAAACAATAAATTTTTTAAATTTAATAGTTATATTGAGCTTTATTATTTTTATATATAATTAATTATAAAAACGGCTGATTATACAAATAATTGTTCAATGGTTATAAATATTTGGCTTTTTAAAGATTTTGTAACTAAAATTCATTTTAGAATTTAATAAAAAAAAATTGTATATTGTAGTATCGATATTTCGAGCCAAATGCTCATCATCAGGTTAATAGAATAAATTAAAAAAATCTTAATTATATTCCTGGATTTTACTTTTTACTTTTTAGCAACACTAAAGAATCCCACTTATAAATACATAATTTAATTTTAATTTAATATAAATTAAATCTGTGAGTTTGCCGCTAAAAAAGCGACCAACTCACAGAGTTAATTTATATAAAATTAAAATTAAATTATGTATTTATAAGTGGAATTCTTTAGTGTTGCTAAAAAAGTAAAAAGTAAAATCCAGGAATATATGTATGTAATTAAGAATTTTTTAATTTATCCTATTAACCTGATGATGAGTATTTGGCTCGAAATATCGATACTTGAAATAGCTTTTTATTAAATTCTAACATGAATTTTACTTATAAAATATTTAAAAAGCCAAATATTTATAACCATTAAACATTTATTAATATTTTTTAAATCAGATTGAATTATTATATACATACATATATTGAATTTTTTATTTGATTTCATTTATTTTATTGAATTTTTTATTTATGAATGTATTCAATTAATTCTAAGTTAGTTAAACGGAAATTAAAACTTTTTATGAATTAAATTTAAAAAATCATTTTCAAAATTGTAAAACAATAATTGTTTACGTAATAAGTAAATTGAGGTTTATAAATATGTATGTCCAATTATTACGGAATTTTCCTAATTAACAGCTAATTTATTTGATTGAACTTTTATTTATGAATATATTAAATTAATTCTTAATTAGATAGAAGAAAATGAAAACTTCTTATCAACCAAATTTAAAAAATCGTAAATAAATCTTAATTAATTTTATATCGAAAAATTACGGCAAGTGACAATTTGTGATATGTTTAAATGTAATGTCAAAATGTATAAATCTATGTGATATTATTGAATTAATAATTTATAAAAAGTTTTTTTTTTTTTTTTTTTTTTTAGTCTCTTGGTTTGTTGTGGTCAGCCGTTGCCAGTCATATGACCTAATTTTCCTTTATATCCTTCCCCACTTACAGACACTTCTCTTTGGAAGGGCTGAAGCTATGGATATTCGGATATTTGTTAGCTATTAATTAATTTTATATTTAATCCTATAAATTTAACAATTGCTATCTTCTTTAATCCCTTTTTTTTTTTTATAACTTTTACTATGAGAATTTAACCATTATACAATTTGTTAGATATTTAACTAATACAATTATACAAACTAATTTGGAAAATTCTTTATCTATTTTAAGAATTTTATAATTCAACTATTCATTTTCTTAAGTTTATAATGTAATTCTTATATTTATAAAAATTTTTATTTTTTTTATTTTTATCTTTAATCCAAGCTAATATATATTTAAACCTTAATAATATCATTCTTTGTTACAATTTACTATATTATCCCAAATTTATTTTAATCCAAATTTTAAAATTACTATTACTATTGATTCTATATAATATTAATTTGTTTTGTGTTAATTAATCATTTTTTTTTTTTTATCTATTTATCCATTTTATTAGACTTTAGTAAAGATTTCTTATGATAATAGAAAAAAAATTTTATTTTTTTTTTTTTTGAAATTTTACTCTACACCCTTATTTAATCCTACTTTCCCTTTTAGTATTGTATTATTGTAACATTTATTATTTTTTTTTTTTTTTTTTAATTGTTAACCCTTCACCTTTGAAATTATGTTAGTAAGTTAATATTTTTTTTTTTTTTTCCTCCACCCAATTGCTAGGAAGATTTCCTGATAATTATCCCTATTTTATAATTTCATATTTTATCTTAATTTTAATTTTTGAAATATGTAATTATTACTTTAAACCCCATTCCACCACCTTTTATATTTTACATTCGTTCTTTATGTATAATTAAATGTGAATAATTTAGAAACTTTAATCTTTGGTCAAATTTCATTATACACTAAAACATTTCCAAGCATTCCCCAAACCATGCAAACACCTTAGATCCCTCTTCTCTATTTTTTTTTTTCAGATTGTGCTGCAACAACTATTAGATCTACCATTTTAATTAAAAATAAAAAATCTTTTTTTTTTTTTTTTAAATAAAAACCTCTTATTTTATGTTTGTTTTTTTTTTGAGTGCCTAAATACATCAGTCTACAAAACGTAATTTATTTCTTTTAAAAAATCTGTTATGGATTTTAATTGCTCGTGTTCATTTCTATTCAATATATCTATTAGGGAAAAATCTATTAACGTGTTATATTTATTTCTTGCGTTTTCATACTTGATGCAGTTACTGATTATGTGTGTCCCATTTTCAGAAACCCCACAGTAGTCACATAATTCATTGTCTTCCAACCCGATCCTTGCTTTAAATAATTTATCAAATGGGTGTCCCCCTCTTAGTCTATTAATAATTTTTATTTCGGCCACATTTAGTTTAGTATGATTAAACCAATGTTCCTTTGGAGGAGAATTACAAATGTTTTTGTAAAAATTACCCTTGTCTTGTCCTAAGATTGAATAAATCCCTTCCCATTCTTTTTCTATTGACTCCTTTATTATCTTGTCTACATCACTTTTTATCAGTTCATTTTTGTATGTGTGGGTCGGATTGATTAAAGCCTCTTTTGCCAACTTATCCGCTATCTCATTACCTCTTATGTTTGAATGACCCGGAATCCATTTAATCTTTATTTTTTTATTAACATTATTTCCTATCAAATCCAATATTTTATTTTCATAGTGTTTTTCCGTGTTACATGATTTTGCTGTTTTTATGGATGTACAAGCACTCCTAGAATCTGATAATATTAGGATCATGTTTTTTTTGCTAAGCTGTGCTAGAACTGATGCTATATAGATTCCTATACATTCGGTATTTTTAATATCCGTAAGATTTTCTAGTTTTATTGAGAATTTTTTGTTTGAGTTGGCCATATAAATACCTATTCCGACCAATTCTTCTTTCACCGAACCATCCGTGTAAATTATGTCCCATTCTTTATGAAATGCTTATACTTCCTCTGTTAATATTTTTATGACTGATGAGTTTGTTGATTGTTTATTTATACCTTCAATCTCCGTTTCAATTTCCACATTCTGAAAGATAGATCTTTTAGCATGAATTTGTTTTAGGTCCTTAAAAAATTGATAATTTGAATATAGAATATTTAATTTATCTATTGATTTATTATTTTTGATACTCTGTCCAATTTCCGTATTTCTGAAAATCTGACCTGCAATATATTTTAGTGATTTAGTTTTGTTATTTAATTCATTGACCTGTTGAAGAGATTCTGCCAATATTACATGTACTGGAGTGGTTTTCGCATAACCCATACATAATCTCAGACATGCATTATTTATTTTTTGGCAAATATCATTACATTTCTTATTTGATAGGTCTGTAATGATGAAGGCAAATTCTATTTTAGGTTTTATTAGAATTTTGTATAATCTCAATAATATTACTGGATGTGTTCCTCCATCTCTGTGTGTTAATTTTTTAAAAATATTTAGTGATTTCTGAGTTTCATTTTTAAGAGAGTTGTAATGATTAGTTAGATTTAGTCTATTTGAAAATATTATTCCTAGTAACTTTGTGGATGTTTTTTCTATTATGTACGTATCCTCTATTTTTATATTAATTTTATTTTTATTATTTTTGTTAGTAAAAAGCCTCATGAAATGTGTTTTATCTTTATTAATTTTCATTTTTAAGAATTTTAATTTTGCTTGTAAATTATCTATTAACTTGTTTGTATTCTTTTGAAGTTCATCAAAATTATCCCCACTTATCACCACACATATATCGTCTGCAAATTGAAAAATTTTTGTATGTTCATTACTCAGTCTGTGAAGTCCTTCCGTGTAAATGTTAAAAAGTGTCGGACTTAGACTGCTTCCTTGCGGTACTCCCACATTTGTTATGTGCTCCTTTTCTTTGTGATTAATAGTAGACATTATTCTGTTCGTTAGAAAAAGGTAAATCCAATCTATCAATTTATTAGGGAATTTAAGTTCGATCAGTATATTAATTAGCAATTTTTTTTCAACTCTATCAAATGCTTTGGATAAGTCCAAATTTAGTAGTATCATTTTAGCCCCTCTAGCCCTTTCATTTTTTATATGATTAAAAAGTTCTATCATGTAGTCATTTATATTTTTCCTCTTTCTAAAGCCAAAGTTTAAGTGATTGAGAATATTATTTTCATCAATAAATTTATTAATTCTATTTAATATAAGTTTACTAAATATTTTCGAAAAAACAGGTAATAGGCAGATTGGTCTGTAATTTCTTATATCGCTTTTATCTAACTCCTTCTTCTTATAAATTGCTATGGCATTATTAGTTTTCCAGTTATCCGGAAAACGATTGTTTTCCCAAATCTTGTTAAAATATTCGGTTAAGTGGTCAATGAAGTTATGATTCGTATTCATTATTTTCTTTATGAGTTTATAGCTTATTAGGTCATATCCAGGTGCAGAATTTTTAGAACTTGATATAATATTTTTTATTTCCTTAGAAATAAATTCTTTACAATTTGAATTTTCTCCCACTTCATTGTATGGTAAATTAATTTTTTCCACGGACTTAGGAAAATTGATGTCCAGAAATTGTTTTGCACTACTCTTATCATCTAGTATATCGAATTTTGAATTTTTACTGAGCCTGATCTTATTGATCTTGCTCCACAATTCAGAACTACTATCATCCCTGTTGATATTGTCCAGATATTTTAGCCAACTATTTTTTTTCTCTCTTTTTATGCTTTGCTTTAGTTTATTTATAGCTTTGGTCAGTTCTTGAGCTGTGTATAAGTTTTTAGTCCTATTATAGATGGTTTGTTTTTCCGATTTGATATTCCAAAGATTTTGAAGCTCTCTATTCCACCACGGTTTTGGGGTTGATTTTTGATTTATTATTCTCATGGAAGAATTTTTATTTATTAATTCTCTAAGATTGGTTTCAATATTAACTATATTACACAATTCCTGTCTATTAAATTCAATTATTATTTTGTTCCAGTTAGTGACTCTTGTTTTCCGAGAAAAATTATTATTGTAGGTTATTGAAATAGGGAAGTGATCACTACCAATGTTATCAATGGATGCTTTCCAGGATAACTTATTTGCCATTTCTCTGCTACACAATGTGATGTCGGGCGCTGAAGTTGAGTGATTTCTTAGATCCTGCCTAGTGGCTGAGCCATCATTTAAAATTATATATCCACTTCCTGTTATTGAGTTTGCAATTAAATTCCCCAATCTGTTATATTTAGCATTTAGTTCCCATAAACTATTGTGCGCATTTATATCCCCTGCAATTATATTATTAACTTCGTATCTTTGGTTGAGAATTTTTTCAAAATCTTCTACAGTGTCTTCCGGATTATTATTATTGTTATTATAAAATGCTGCGATATTGAACTCTATATTATTAAATTTACAATTTAGTTTTATGAATTCAATTTTTTTAAGATTGAGTTGATGATCTACTTTCCTCCATGCTATGTTTTTGTTTATTAGAAGACCTACTCCTCCATACCCATCACTTCTGTCCTCTGTGATTAGATCCATGTTGTTGAATGAAAGAATGTTTTTATTGTTTAACCAGGTTTCTATTAATATAACAATATGTATTTTATTCACATTTATATAGTGTTCTAAAAGGTGTTTATTATTAACTAAACTTCTTATATTTATTTGAATTATATTTATATTTCCTATCATACTTAATTTTTAGGGCTAATAGATGCGGCTACATCTATAGCTAGCAAATCTGCTACTCCCGGATGAATAGTTGATGAGCTCGACGTTGTTAATTTATTGCTAAGTCTTTCCAATAAAGAATCTTTGTTTTTAATTTGATTTTTCAGTTCTTTTATTAAATTATTGAGAATTAACATTTTTCCTTCTGATTCCTTGATTACCTTATATAAGTTCCCCTTCTCGTCCTGTTCTATTTCTGATAATTTTTTTGAAGTCCCATATATTAGGCACTGCTTGCTGTAGACCGTAGATTTTCTCCTTAGCTTCTTTATAAGAACATTTATTGATGGTCATATATTCCGTGAGTTTTCTTTGTCTTAATTTCTCTCTACAAGAATTATTATTGGTGCTGTGACCATCGCCACAAAATTTACAACATGGTTTTAGATCACATAAGTGCTCTCTATTTGAAATTTTTGCGCAAATTTCGCATTTTTGATCTTCTGTTGAACGACACCTGGAGATTGTGTGACCATAGTTCTGGCATTGCCTACAATACATAGGATTTGGGATATACGGATTCACTCTCATTAAAATATTGCCATAAAACACAACATTGTTCGGTAAAACATTTGATGAAAAAGTTAGTTTTACTAATTCCATTGGAATTCTGACACTATTTAATTTGTCCCACTTAAACATTCTTTCAATTTTTGTGATTACTTTACTAGAGTTTATATTTTCCTTTAATTCCTCTTCGCTCATGTCTATTGGAATGTCCCTGATTATACCAATCGTTGAGTTGAAGTTATCCGGAATGTATGTTAAATAACCATCAAACACTTGAAGAACTTTATTTTGCACACATTTATTAGCTTCGTTATAATTTTTGAAGGTTATTACTGCTAGAAGTTTGCTCGTCTGAACCACTGATTCCACATTAAATATATATTACACAGTTTTAACGCTTTACCTAACTGCATTAGATTGAGTTTTTCCTTTTTTATTACAACTTTGAATGGTCCTCTGTCCTGAATTGAATAGAAATTAGTTTGACGTGGTTTGCCTGTTTTCTCCCCTTCATCCTTCGTTATTTCCTTCTGGATACCCATGTTTTCATAATTTTGATTCAACTGGATCGATTTTCCGCTGGTGGCTGCACTAACCTTCTCCTTTGCAGTTGATTCGACCTTTGTCATTTTGTTTACTTCTAGATTCGTTTTAATATTAATTTTTCCCACCTCACTTAGCACATTCTTCTTATATTTTTTCCTTAAAATTTTCTTTCTTGTATTATTTGAATTATTATTGGGCATATTGTACCCCGAATTCAATTCATCGATATCATTTACCGAATCTAATTCCTCATTTGAACTAGAAATTACCACGTGCCTTTTATTTATTGAGGAATGGGTTTCCCCAATTCCCTTAATATTGGAGGAATCCTCCTTCAAATTTACGTATTTATAGAACTATGAATAAATTTAGGACTCACCTGATAATTTTATTATAAAATTTACTGAAAATTTAATAAGATTAAATATATATTTCACTTTATTAATAATAGAAAAAGATTTTTTTTTTTTTCAAAATGGCTTCACTAATTGAAATTTTTTTTACACCTTTCCTTATCGGAAATCACAATCTGAATGTTTATAAAAAGTTACAAATAAAAAATATGTTACTCAAAATAAATTATTTTCATTTAAAAAGCCGCCATTGAATGTGAGCAACACCCATCAAGCATTCGAAATATTTTGACATTTGGTTTTGCCCAACAAACACATGGGTACACATCCGGATATTTTGAGTTACTCCAGTTCCAGATCTTCGTGCCAAGTTTCATATGCATTCTTAAACTAATACAGAACTCAGCTGGAACTTAATCTAAACTAAGTTTAGATTGAGTTCTGGAAATTCGACCAAAAAGCTGGAAGTAAAAATACTTGGGAAATCTTAACCCAAGTATTTTTACTTCCAGCTTTTTGCTCGAATTTCCAGAACTCATTCTAAACTTAGTTTAGATTGAGTTCCAGCTGAGTTCTGTATTAGTTTAAGAATGCATATGAAACTTGGCACGAAGATCTTGAACTGGGGTAACTCAAAACGATGTGCTTGTTGGGTAAATTTGCTTTTAGGTTTGTTGGGTGCTGTCAAAATATTTTAAATGCTCTGTGGTAATATTTTATAAATGAAAAATTTATTTTTTTTTATTCTATGTATTTCTTTACTAGTAAATACATTTAAAAAATAAAAATAATTGGCTACAACAAACTTATCAAACAAGTTTTTCCAAAATCAGTAACTTCCAAACTGCAGTCTAAAATTAAAAAGAACCTTATTCAAACTTGCTTATTAAATTTTTTATAGTATATTACATATCATTAATATAAAAATTATTTAATTAATATAACATATTACTTACACTTATTATTTAGAACCAGAAATATATTAATATAAAACAAAAGCTATTAGCGAACAACACATCAAATATTTATTTATGGTTGACAAAAAAATTAATGACGAATTGTTTTTTTATCAATCTTTTACTAATTTCCCTATAAACAAACAAGTTCCTGCATAACTTACCAAATAGGTTGGAACTCACACCTGAGTTAAGATTTGTTATACTTGGGAACTCGGTTATGAGTTCCATCTTTATTAGTAACCTAGGGTGGAACTTGTTTGTCGGGAATATATTAAAAGGTTGAAAGGGAGATTTTTTTGATTTGACATACTATTTTTGGTTTTTTTATTAATTCGACGCAGTTTATACATAATTTCGATCTGTTATTATAAGTAAGAAATAATTAAATTTTAAAATTTATAAAAAAAAATTGTGCTTTGAAGAATTCACCCGATTATTGGTAATGTATATTTATTATATTTGAGTAAAGATATTACTTCGGTCTAAAAAGACCAAAGTATTGTAATCCTGTCAAAAATTACGAAAAATTTGGTTGGTCTAAAACCACTTTTCTCGACGTTTTGAAAGTCCCTGAGTCTGAAAATGCAAAAAAAAAAAAAAATGTCCGTCCGTCTGTCTGGATGTCTGGACCCATGGTATCTCGAGAACGGCTTGTCCGATTTGGATTTTTTTTCGGCAATCTGTTTCTATGGTCAAGGCGGAGATTTGAAAAGCTCTTGGAGACTGTACGTCAAGGGGGTGGGGTACCTGCCATACGAATTGACTCAAAATACATCCTTTTATTTACGATTTTTTATATATGCTTATTTGATTATTGGATTGGGCATTGAATTGGGAATTGATTTGAAGGTTAAATTAGGGGTCAATTTGCGCGTTGAGTTGAAGTTGAGTTGGAGTTGAATTGGGGTTGGATTTAGGTGTAGTGAATAGTTGACACATTTTTTATATGATGGAATTTCCGTATTTATCAACCGATTATTATGAAATTCGGCATGTGTGTTGAAAATGGGATTCTAAAATGAGTCTTGGATGAAGTTCTAGAATATGGCCAAGAATGATGGAACTTGACTATTTCTCATCACATGTGCGTAGAAAATGGGATTCTCAAACTGTTTTGGATGAAGTTCTGCAATATGGCCAATAAGTATGATGGAACTTGTCTATTTCTCAACCGATTATTATGAAATTTGATATGTGTGTTAGAAATCGGATTCTAAAATGAGTTTTGGATGAAGTTCTGGAATATGGCCAAGCAGGATGGAACTTTCCCATTACTCAACCGATTACGTTGAAATTCGACATTGGTATTGGAAATGGGATTCTAAAATGTTTTTTGGATGAAGTTCTGGGATTTTAAAACGATTTCTGGATGAAGTTCTGGAATATGGCCAGGTATGATGGAACTTGTCTATTTCTCACGCGATTATTATGAAATTTGATTTGTGTATTAGAAATGGGAATCTAAAATGAGTTTTGGATGAGGTTCTGGAATATGGCCAAGTATGATAAAACTTGCCCATTTCTCAACCATTATGATGAAATTCGATATGTGTATTGGAAATGGAATTCTAAAATGTTTTTTGGATGAAGTTCTGCGATTTTAAAACGATTTCTGGATGAAGTTCTGGAATATAGCCAAGTATGATGGAACTTGTCTATTTCTCAACCGATTATTATGAAATTTAGTATGTGTGTTAGAAATGGGATTCTAAAATGAGTTTTGGATGAAGTTCTGGAATATGGTCAAGTAGGATGGAACTTGCCCATTTCTCAACCGATTACGTTGAAATTCGACATTTGTATTGGAAATGGGATTCTAAAATGTTTTTTGGATGAAGTTCTGGGATTTTGAAACGATTTCTGGATGAAGTTCTGGAATATGGCCAAGTATGATTTAACTTGTCTGTGTGTGTCTCAACCGCGATTATTATGAAATTTGATTTCTGTGTTAGAAATGGGAATCTAAAATGAGTTTTGGATGAGGTTCTGGAATATGGCCAAGTATGATGAAACTTGCTCATTTCTCAACCGATTACGATGAGATTCAACATTTGTATTGGAAAAGGGATTCTAAAATGTTTTTTGGATGAAGTTCTGGGATTTTAAAACGATTTCTGGTTAAAGTTCTGAAATACGGCCATGCATGATGAAACTTGTCTATTTCTCAACCGATTATTACGAACTTTGATTTGTGTCTTAGAAATGGGATTCTAAAATGAGTTTTGGATGAGGTTCTAGAATATGGCCAAGTATGATGGAACTTGCCCATTTCTCAACCAACTATGATGAAATTCGACATGTGTATTGGAAATGGGAATCTAAAATGAGTTTTGTATGAAGTTCTGGAATATGGCCAAGTATGATGGAACTCGCCTATTTCTCAAAGGATTATTATGAAATTTGACATGTGTGCTAGAAATGACGATTCTAAAATGAGTTTTGGATGAAGTTCTGGAATATGGCCAAGTAGATGGAATTTGGCTATTTCTCAACCGATTATGTTGAAATTCGACATGTGTAATGGAAATGGGATTCTAAAATGAGTTTTGTATCAGGTTCTAGAATATGGCCAAGTATGATGGAACTTGCTCATTTCTCAACCGATTATTATGAAATTCGATATGTGTATTGGAAATGGGATTCTAAAATGATTTTTGGACGAAGTTCAGAAATATGGCCAATTATGATGGATAATCAAAAATTAATAAAAAATCGATAGTGTGCATATCTCTATAAGTGAAATGGGTTGTGCTTTGAAGTGATTTTATTTATTTGCTTGACTATATAGAAATCTTGCTGTTATTTACATACTTTTAGTGCTTTATTTTTTTAAATCGGTTAATTACAGTTAATAGTTTTCAGTGCTTGTACAAAATGAGTAATACTAGATGTTTTATTTGTAACAACCGGGTTTTTCGTGATGACAGTAAAACAAACCTTGACGTTATTGATTGTGTGGTGTGTAACAAGTTTTGTCATGCTTCGTGTGTTGGTATGCTACCTAGTGATGTTGAGTTTCTTCATAATAACAAGAAGTCATATACTTGTGATACCTGTCTCAATAAAAAGAAAGCAACTCAATCGGAGCGTTCAGGTTCCGCACCTGTATTATTAAAATCTAACAGTGCATCAAAATCAAATAATTCACCGTCTGGACCTAGCGCCTCTATTTCTGAAGAACACACAACGCTACATGCTACTGTTAATGCCATTCATGACCTTGTCGTTTCATTTAAAAATGAAATGAATGTACGCCTTGATAACATCGAGGCAAAATTAAAGTTGTATGATGCTGCATTATCCAAAATTGACAGTCTGGAGAAAAAAAATGATGATTTGCAGAAAGAATTGGATGAAATTAAACTTAAACTAGACAATTCCGAAAGTACTGCTAATCGTAATTCTCGTAAAACTTTAACGGATTCAATTGTTAAAATTGTAAATGATGGTGCAGACATATCGTTATCTTCGTCCGACATTGATTTTTGTTTTCGTCGAGGTCGTTCGAAAGAAGATTACAGGTTTAAAATTGTTTGTGTTCGGTTTGTATCTGGTTTGAAGAAAGACGATGTGATGAATGCAGTGCGAAACAAAATTAAAGCCAAACAATATATAACAACAGCTGTTTGTGGGTCTGGGAAAGATAGATTGTTTTTCAATGATGTTTTATCAACGCATAATCGGAACATTTTTAATTTGGCGAGAGCTGAGAAGAAAGCAGGGAAAATTCAACATGTGTGGACCAGAAATTCCTTGATCTATATACGTGTCAAGGAAGGGGATAAGCCACTACTAATTAAATCAGCTGTGGATCTGAGAGCTGTTACTTAGTATCTTTTAATTAATTTAATTTTTATATTTAATGTCTTCATCAAGTAACTCTCAGAATTTATCTTCAGCTGTTACTAATGATTCAATTTTTCTTCTTCTCTTGTAGATAGCCCAATCGTGGAAAATATTTCAACCGTTTATGTGAATGAAACATATTCTGACACCAGTGCTAGTAACATATCTTTCATCCAGCAAAACATACGCAGCTTAAGGAAAAATTTCGATGTGTACCTAGCTCATATTTCTGCGCTCAACTATATTCCGCAACTAATTTTTTTGACAGAAATTTGGGTTTTCAATGATGAGTTAATTTCATAATACCGAATTATCAACTTTATGCTAATTGTAATAACTCTTATCGTTCTGGGGGCGCTGCCGTTTTCGTTCATAATTCTATTTCTGCTAATTTCGCTAAATTTAATTGCTTTGAGAGCATGGATGCTTTCAAGCTGGACTTTGTTCATGGCAATGAAAGGTATAGTTTTATTTGTTTATATCGCTTCCACTGGATTAGCTCCTCAGTATTCATATTAGAACTAAGTGATTTATTAGATAAAATCAAAACAAAAAATTTAATTTTGTTAGGGGACGTTAATATCGACGTCTTAAAAGTCACCTCTATCGTTGATGATTATTTATCATTATTGTCTAGTTTTGGTCTTGAAAATATTACTAAGGAGCCTACTAGAATTCAAAATTGTCCATCATCGTGCATCGATCATGTTTTCTTGCGTCTGAAGAAACAGTATGGTAATATTGTCAAATGTTCTATTCAACATTTGGGAATTTCTGATCATGCGTTCCTTTCATGTTCAATCAATGCTACTGAGGTAAATTTAAAATCATCCAGATATAGCAAGCCAAAAACTTTTAAAGTTATTAATTATGTGGAACTGAATAATGCTTTACTGTTTGAGGACTGGAATCAGGTTTATTCTGAAACTAATGCGTCTAAGAAATTTGATATTTTTTTATCAATCTTATCGCAATATATTGATAAATGTACAGATTGTCAAACAGTAAAAGTTCCTACAAAATTAAAACCCTGGATTACTTATAACCTAATCCGTAAGATTAACAAAAAGAAACATATTATTAACCTTGTCAAAAAACATCCAAACAATCGCAAGCTTGCCAAATTTTCACAAAAGTATTCGTCGAAAATTAACTTGGAAGTATCTACAACTCGGGAAATGTATTATAAGGATCAATTTATTTTGAACAACAATGACATTAGGAAAAAATGGTCCCTTGTTAATGAAGTCTTAGGTTCAACTAATCATATGTCTGATCAATTTTCGTTAAATATCGATGATCAATCCATAAATGATCCTGTACAAGTGGCAAACGCGTTTAATAATTATTTTTCAAATGTTGCAATCAATTTACGTTCGCAGTATTTTAATAATCCAGAAATGAATGATGTAGACAGCACTCTTATTAATCCTGGGCTTTCCAATAGTTTTCATTTTATTCCATTCAGCTCTCTTGAAATCATCAAAATTATTACCTCACTCAGTAATAAGCGTTCGACGGATATATTAGGAATTAGTAGTTTTTGCTTGAAACAAATAAATTTTAACATTGCTGATATTCTGTCGCATTTATTTAACTCCTCAATTTTTTCCGGTGTTTTCCCTGACTCGCTTAAATGCTCCATAGTGCTTCCTCTACATAAAAAGGGTCTAAAAACAGAATTAAAGAATTATAGGCCAATTTCATTGACGTCAGTGTTCTCTAAAGTATTTGAAAAATTAGTTAAAATTCGATTTAACAAATTCCTTGAAAGTAAACATATTTTTTCAACTCTGCAATTTGGCTTTCGTTCTGGTCATTGTACTGAAGATGCTCTGGTAAAGTTTTTGAATATTTAAAACCGTGGAATAGATCAGAAAAAATTTACAGCTAGCTTATTTGTTGACATATCTAAAGCTTTTGACACTGTTGATCATCGTCTCTTATGCATCAAGCTTTATAATTATGGCTTCCGCGGATTTGTTTATGACTGGATTTCGTCGTTTTTATCTGATAGAACCCAAAAAGTTCGGATTGGAAATCATTTTAGTGAACTTAGACATGTTGAGTGTGGTGTTCCGCAAGGGTCCGTACTTGGACCATTGCTGTTCTTAGTTTATATTAATTCAATTTATTCGCAAGCTTTTCAAGGTTCAATTACTTCTTTTGCTGATGATATGGCTTTTACTTACGTTAACAATACCAGTTTAGCCTTGATCAATGCTGTGAATTCAGATTTGATCATACTAAGGAAATGGTTTGATGCACACTATTTGGTTTTAAGTGATAAGACCAAAATAATGTCGTTTAGTCTTACGGATTGTCGTGACATAAATTTTGATTTATCATTTCACAATTCCAGCTGTAATCATTCATTCTGTTCTCCGCTTTGTTTTAAAATTGAGCAGGTTACAAATTTCAAATATCTGGGAATTACATTTGATACTAGATTAAATTGGAAAGAGCACGTTAAAGTTTTAAAATCTTACTGTTGGTTATTCATTAAGAAGTTATTTTTGTTAAAAAGTTTATGTCGTCCTGACTTGTTACGTATTATTTATTTCACTCTTGGTGCTTCGAAGCTTCAATATGGTTTATCATGTTGGGGTGGTGTTTACTATTCTAATATTAAACCTATTATGACTTTGCAACAGTATATGGTTAGAATTTTATGTAATAAGACTAAACTAACCCATTCGTGGCCATTATTTGTTAAACAGAAAATTTTTCCAGTGCGGCATCTTTACGTTTATAAAGTTTTACGCCTATTTTATTTCAAAAGTGGTAATCGGAATTTTCGTGTTATTGATACTCACCAAATTAGAGGTAATTCCCAACATCTTGTGAATATTCCCAAATATAATACCACTTACATGTTTCGAACATTTACAGTATTGGCCCCTACACTGTTCAATAAACTTCCCATTTCAATAAAAAAGTGTTACAATTTTAAATTCCTCAGAGAACTTAAATCCTGGCTGTTCACATTAGAAAACATTGAAGAATTTTTATTTTTGATTTAAATTTAGGTTATAGTTAAGATTTTTATAAGTTTTTCTTAGTACACTTCATTTAAACCCATATTACCCCACAAATATTTGATTTTTTTCTAGATTTTTGTGAGCTCGTTGATAATCGATACTGGTTTTTAACCACAGATTATCTCCTATGCTTATTTATTCCATCTTTACTTATAATTGTTTTTGTATATTGGCTAATCACGCTCAGACTATTGTGTTGTGTTATGTTGTGATGAGCATGAGGCATCACTTTAAACCTAAACCTCTATTTATGTTTCATAATGGTCTGTTTGTGTAGCCTTATGTTTGTTTTTATTTCTCTTTGTTGTTATTATTTTAAGTTATAATTGTATTTGATGGATATAAATAAATAAATAAAAATAAATAAAATAAAATAAATAATGATGGAACTTGGCTATTTCTTAACCGATTATAATGAAATTGGATATGTGTGTTGGAAGATTCTAAAATGTGTTTTTGAATAAATTTCTGGAATATGGTCAGTTAAACGGTTAGAAGTATCAGTATAATTTGTTATACTACTTTCGGTATAAAGTTCTAGAATACGATTTTTCGTTTTAAATTGGATGCCTGTACCCACTGACGCTTTTGACCTGTTTGGCTGTTGTTGTATAAGTAAATATATGTTGGTTAAAATAGAAATCATTAATGTCAAAACTGTGACACCAACTTTATGACATTATTGAAGATGCCAAAGACCGAAGTTCTGATCCCCTCGTGAGGTTTCAGCCCTTTATATTTTTTATTAATTATAATCACGTCGATTATAGAATCCGCGGGAGCGAATCAATCGCGGATCAAAAACTACATACAAAAAAAATTGGAAACAATTTTTTATCATAATTTCATTGAAATTACTTAGGATATTTTTACAATTCATCAAAAAAAAAAAATTGTTTTAGAAACGCAATAAAACTATTGCGTTTGTACGGGGAATCAAAAAATGTAAATCACATGTAAATGAATAGAAGTTTTCCAGGATACTTTATTTACACCAATTGTTTCTTATTTTTTTTATATGCAGTTTTCGATCCGCGATTGATCCGCTCCCGCGAATTCTATAATCAACGTGAATAAATTTTATTTCGTGTAACATATTTTTTTTGTTGAAGTTTTTGGTGTTAATAATAGTGTTTGTGTTTCATAATGTCTCTGCGTACCAAGTAACGCAGGATCCGAGAAGCGCTTGAACGAAAGCTTCCTGATCATTTTAATAACTCAAACAGTTCAACATCAAAACAATCGTCATCCTCAGTTCGAACGTCGCAAAATGAAAACCCTCATTGTCAATTCGACATAATGATAATAGTTTAGAGTCAGAAACCTCAATAAATTGTACCGGTAGCAATATTTACAAACTCAAAGAAGATCTGCGGCGAATTGCAATAGACACGACAATTTGTAGTACTACCATGACAAAAATATTAATGGTTCTCTATGAATATTTTCCTTGGTTACCAAACAATGTTCGGGCTTTGAAAAATACACCACGTACATCGGACATTAGTGAATTAGGAAGAGGAATTTCTTATTTCTACTTGGGAGTATCAAGAGCGATTGACCATTTTTTAAAAAAGTATAAAGACCTCAAATTGGATAATATAGATATTGATTTGGGAATCGATGGGTTGCCCATTTCTAAGAGTTCTAACAGCCAAATATGGCCCATTTTGCTAAATGTAGTTGGGTTTCATGATGTATATGTTGTTTCCGCATGTCATGGTAAAAGTAAAAATATAGATTTTCAATTTTTTTTGAAAGATTTAGTAGAAGAGTTAGAAATCATTGAAGCTTTAGGTTTTCAATATGACAACAACCATTCTATTAATGTAAACATACGAAGTCTGATATGTGACTCGAATGCACGTTGCAAAGTTCTCGCAGTAAAATCACATTCTGGGTATTTTTCGTGCACTAAATGTAATATAAAAGGCGAAAAATTTAAAAATTTAATGCTGGACATATCATTTTTCCTTTTTCACCTGCGGTTGCTAGAACTGATTATTCTTTTAAAAACAGAGAAGATATGTTTCATCATAATATTAAAGAGGAAATTATATTGGAAAGGTTAAATTTCGGTTGCGTTACCCAAGTACCAATTGATTATATGCACTGTGTTCTTCTTGGAGTAACCAAAGAATTGCTGAATTTGTGGATTAAGAAAAGGAAATTTCAGTATTCGTTATCCCAAAATGCAATTCATAGAATATCAGAATTATTGATAAATACCAAATTACCTAAAGAATTTAATAGGCAACCACGCAGCCTTTTAGAATTTGAACGTTGGAAAGCGACCGAGTTTCGACATTTTCTTCTGTACACTGGTCCTGTAATTTTAAAAGATAAGTTAGCTTCAGTATATTATAATCATTTTTTACTTCTGTCATATGCAATTACAATTTTATTGAACAAACATTACTGTATTGATTTAAACTCGGTTGGTCTATCTCTTTTGGAAAAATTCGCTAGAGAAATGGAAGAACTGTACGGAAAATCTAGCTGCACTTTCAATGTGCATTGTTTAACGCATTTAGCAAATGACGTTTTAACAAATTCTACAAACTTAGAAGATTTCAGTGCATTTAAATTTGAAAATTTCTTGTCAACAATTAAATTAAAAATTAAATCCGGATATCTTCCTTTGTACCAATTATACAACCGTCTTATTGAATTTTATGAACTAGACCCCAAATATGTTAAAACTAAGTACCCAATACTCAAAGGCCACAAAAATAGTAACTTTTTTCAAAGTGTCATTTTAGAAAATTATCAATTAACCCTAAATTTTCCTAACAATTATTTCTCGATAAATCGCGAGATTTTTAAGCTAATTTCTATATTTAAAGTACGTGGTGTAGTACATTTAGAGGCTAACAAAATATTAAATTTAGTCGATTTTTATGAAACTTCATTAAAATCTTCTAAGTTAAATATATACTCAACGAATACAGAGGTAATTTCGTCGGATAAATTTATATGCAGGCTGTCGGATGTTACAGCAAAAATTATTAAGATAGAAGCCGCAACTGAAGTAGTATATTTTCCTGAAATTCATTCGATTATTGCAGAAAACGATGGAGTATAAAAGCAATTTAGCAAATTATGGTAATGAGATAAATTCTGAAGAGTCATATACGCATATAAAAATTGTCAAAAATACGTATAAAATGTTTGCCTACCTATAACTGTGATAGAAAACCAGTATCTTATAAAATCGTAGTTTCGTTATTTAATACATATCGTCGTTATAGAACCAAAAGTAATCATCTACATATTTGTGATTTCGGGTGTAATGGTTTTAGTATTAACTTTTCTATTAAAAATCCAATTTTTTTAAATTAAATAGTTTGCTTATTGTATCCTTTATAATATAAAAGATACAGTAATCAAACTATTTAATTTAAATAAATTGGATTTTTAATAGAAAAGTTAATACTAAAACCATTACACCCGAAATCACAAATATGTAGATGATTACTTTTGGTTCTATAACGACGATATGTTCTCATTAGTTGAAGAATAAGGTTTTTTACTTAAAAATAATAAAGTTAATGCCAAAATTATTATTTGTTTTATTTTTAGCTTACTATGAGTCGGAGGATGAAATAACATATGAAGATTTTTGCAAACTAAATTTTGATAAGTGAAATGGTTTTTCAATTATTTAAAACTAAATTTAACCATTAATTTTAATTTTAAGGTCAACGAGTACCGTTTGTCTCCACACAATCTAACACAGGAATTAAAAAGGTTTTAAAAGAATCCACTCAAATTAACAATAAACAAAGTAAGTATCTAATAATTTTTATTATTTTTATATATTATTTCTAAAAAATACGGAAAAACTTACACACACATACTAAGAATTTTTTCAACTTAATTATAATAAACTCTTGTTTTATTTAATACTAGCTGAGTTACCCGGCGTTGCACGGGAGGTATATAATTCAAATACCTTGTAGTTGCAATCACATATGAAAAGAAAATTATAAGTAGCTGTATTCAGAAACGAGTGCGTCCGTCAATGCATCCAGGCGAAATTTTGTAATGATATTATTGGACATCCTGTTTGTGAGGATAGTTAATTAATTTTGGTTTGGTATTTGTTACCAATTGCCAAATAAATTATACTCCATTTTTACAAACCTTCAACCAAATCAAAGTGAATAATAAATATAAAGATATTTTAGTTAATAATTTTTATTATAAAGCCTTTTGATAAACAATATTTTTGGTTTTTCCATTTGGTGTGTAAATAAATAAATTTTTTGGCGTTCCCACTCTGGAGCAAGCAACATACAGTTGGCCATGTGAAAATCATGAATTTTCCAAAATAACACCAGCTATTTTCAATGATTGCTTTGTTGATTGTCATTGCAAAAGCAAGGCGTAATGGGAATTGTAGTCGATTGAATTCAAACGGCAAATCGGTGGGAATCATAGGAATGCGCGGAATTAGCACATCTTCTCCTTTACTTTTACCGGTAATAATCGTTGCTTCAATCACATTCGGCATCAATTTCTTCACACAAAGCCGTGATCCGTTGCACAATTTCGGTGGATCTAAATTTCGGAGCAGTATTATTGGTGAACCCTCTTTTAAAAATAGTATGTGTGGTGGAATACCAGGTGGCTCCAAAGAATTAAGAAACTCTATTGGATAATTGACGGATTGATCCACATCAGTAACCGTGCCGATAGATTTGTATTTCATTAGTGGGCCGGGTAGTTGCGATTGAATTTCATTATTTAATTTATTAACGCCGTCATTTTTGGGAGCTAGGAGTGCACGTTCGCACAGCCAATCATGATTTTTCAAGTTATTTGGCAGATTTGGGAATATTTTCATTTTACCACGTCCTGTATTGATGGCAGCATTTGACAAAAATTAGGCGGGAACGATATCTCACATGTTACAGGGTTATTTGGCAATTTCCCATTACCCATGTCCAAAAGCTGCCTGGCAAATGTTTTAGCTATACCATCGTGATGTAAATTCACACGCATGTTTGTAGATAGTGTGATTTTAGTAACGTGTTTCCAAAGATGAGACGCCTTCAGGCAGGCATTAAGTTCATCAGCGGGTGTTGATCGTGGAATGACTGGAAAATTTTGACGAAAATCACCTGCTAGTGTTGTTAGAGCTCCTCCCATTGGTCGGTTATTTTGTCGCAAATCGCGCAAAGTACGATCAACCGCTTCAAATGCTTTTTTGTGTGCCATGGTACATTCATCCCAAATAATGATTTTACATGTTTTTAATAACGTGGCAATTCCCGAATTTCGTGTTATATTGCAAGAAAAATTATCCGCTTGATTCAAATTCAATGGTAGTTTAAACGTTGAATGTGCTGTGCGTCCTCCATCGAGTAAAGTGGACGCAATTCCAGATGATGCAACAGCGAGGCCGATTGTATTCTGCTGTCTTACTTCAGCAAGTATCAAATTAACAAGGAATGTTTTTCCAGTGCCTCCGGGTGCATCAAGAAAAATAATTCCTCCGTTACCGTTTGCTATGTATTGCATCACTTTAGTTTATGCCTGTCTTTGATCATCCACTAAGAGACTTTTTTGAGTCTCAGCGAAAACTCGTAACTGACCAACGTCGTAATTTTGTTCTCGTAATAGATCTCTATCAAGAACAATGTTTCCATGGCGTGTCGGTGCTGGCAACCCAAGTTGGGAAATGACTTTGTTATTAATGTATAAGCATGCATCCTCGAGTAATATAAGTGCTTCATTAAATATGTCTGCTGAAAACTGTATTTCCATATCGGGATTTGTTCTACGTGCTTGCCAAAGTATATCTTCACTAAGGCTTTCTTTGTGCTTTTCCCAAAGACCTTTAGGATCGGAAGGTGTACATGTTGTTAATATGATTGCAAAGAGCTTGCGTATTTGTGATGGACGACACATAAGACATGCTTCGGTTAGTGTTTTATCCCAGTATTTATCATTTTCAAGTAAGCCCAGTTTAAGACATGCCTCTCTGTAGGTTTGACATACTTCGCCATTTACAGTTCTCAGTGCTTGAAAAAACGTTGGTCCTCTTACTTCATGAAGCAGCATTCTCAGAAAATAACACTCCGTATTGTTAGGATGAACATTATAAATTCGACCTAAGGCATCAGAACCACGTATTCCAGGGCACTCCCGAATAATTGTGCCTTGCTTTCGTCTGAAAAACTGCTTCTTCGACGTGTTCCATGTATAATATTTTGAAACTTCATGATACATCAACGTTTTTGCGAATGAATCTGTTCCGCACAATTGAAAAAAGGCTGTTAATGTCGTATTCGTTGGTTGCGCAGCTCTCTGTAACAGATTTTCTTCCGTAAAGTAAACTCGTTGTCCATTTTCTAAGTGTACACTAAAATGTACAACTGTTGGATAACGCTCGTGAATATTAAAACTCAGAATTCGCCAGACAGCTTCATTACTGCTGATGTAACGTCCTATTTGAAATTGCGTGACTTCATCGAATAGTGAATTTGTATTCGAAAGTCCAAAAATTGCCATATCACTGCCTTTGTTGACGTATTTACATATATATTTAATTGACTTAACCGAGTTGCAGTACTCAACGTTAATATGGGCTTTAAATATTTTCGACAGTAACGGAGTGTAAGGAACAATCCAGCTATTATCTACCTCATGATGCACATTGTTTACTTTGATAGTGGCTGTGTGTCCTCCGTCATCGGGTTTTCGTCTCCGGTATTGTGGATATCCGTCGTCACCAGTTTGTGTTTCCTGATACATCTTTCGGGGATAATTTTTCGAACACTTTCCGTCTTTCATGCAAGGTGAATTGGGATTCACGGCTCCACATGGCCGATGTATCATGTTTTTGCTAACGATTTCAAAAAGTATCGGATCTTCTTGGGGATTGGGTAATTCAGCTGATATAACACTATCAATTTGAGTCGGAGTAATCTTGTCCTTTAACCAAATCAAAATGTGAGCATGTGGTAGGCCTCTTTTCTGCCATTCTATAGAATACATCCAGCAGCGAGTTTCTCCATAAATATGATTTTTAGTTATGAGGTTCATGAGATTTATGAGTTTCTGTTTGAAAACTCTAGCTGTCAGATCATGCCGATGGGTCGATGATTGCCCAATTAGAAGTAAATCTATAATCTCAGTCAATGTTGGATTACACGTAAACGTTATAAATAGATCAGGACGTCCAAATCTTTGGACATACGTCATGGCATCCTGAGCGTATTCGTGCATGTGCCTTGGACTTCCCGTATACGTAGCTGGTAATATGACCAATTTCCCAATGTCAGCAACGTTGCCATCATTTGCAATTGCATCGCGCAAGTGAATATATTCCTCGGAACGAAGTTTTTTCTGATTTAAGCGAATGAAAAGAAGTCGTTCACTTTCGATTTTAGCATACATATCAACAATGAATTGGTGAAAAAGTTGACGGCACTTCAGGATGTGGTTTGATTGTTGTGCTCTCATCATAATACTATACGCATAAAAATTCATGCAGGAAACCCTTTTCGTCATCGCAGCACTTGTTGTTGGGTTAGTTTGCATCACGTTGAAATGGTACCCATCTTCTCCTTGCCAAAACAGTATTGGATACTGAAGAGCATCATACGATCTGTGTGTTTCAGTAACACGCTGTAAGCTTTCATTTTGTCTATGGATAATAATATCACGTTGGTTGAAATCCGTTCCGACCATAACAATAGCAACTTCGTTGATTGTTGGAGCATTGAATCGTCTTTCATGTTGACCAGACGGTGTTTTGTCTGCTCGAATAACTACTCTGTGGTCATCTGATGGCATTTGCTCCAATGCAGTTTTGAATAAATTTACCAGATGATTGCGTTCATGGAATAAAATCTGTAAACTTGATATTATTTCACGTTTTGTTCCGGGACTAATAGCACAACGTTGATAAGTCTCCGCCTCCTCGTTGCTCATGAAGTAAATTTTTAAAAACTTGGAGTCGTTGTTAGAGAGAGGAAGAAGTGATCCAATTTTATGATAAATTTGTCCTTGTACTTTAAACGTGCGCATAAAACCTCCATCCTTAACAATTTGGGTTGCTCCAAAAGATGTCATTTGAAAGCATGAGTTGTATTTTCGAATATTTTGTAGAAAATGTCTAGATAACTCAGTAGTTCCGGAGACGTAAGCTAGAAGAGGTTCAGGTGGATCATCCAGAGGAGGCAAATTCACTTTTCCATTTGAACAACACATTCCAGGCGATTCATTGTGAAACTTTAAAGTATGACAATACAAACAAATGTTTTCCATTTGCCCAATAGAAACATTGTAATCATAGTCTTTCTCGTAATTGAATGTTGCTAACTTTAAATCACCTCTAAAAGTTTCTATTTATCGTCCATATCGTAACCGATCGACTTCCAGCCGGGCCTCACGATGTTCAGTGGTTTCAGTAGCTCTAGAAGAAGACATCCTGCTTCGTACATTTTCAAGTCGTGTTTCACGCTGTTCAGTTGTTTCATCAGCTCTTGAAGAAGACATCCTGCTTCGAACGTTTGCAAGTCGTGTTTCGCACTGTTCGCTTGATTCAGCCACCCTTGCGGCTCTAATCTTCTTCGACTTTGCAGTTACCTGCCCAATTGATCTTTTTTTCGGTGGCATTTTTAAGCAAAAATGAAACGTGTGGCTAATTAATTAGGAATGACGGGCATTCAAAACAGAAATTAGTATTAATTTATCAAAACGATTTTAATGTTCCCTTCGATACGTTTCACCGCGAACTGTGTTTGAAAACGTCTTTACGGAATTTTTTTTAAGCAAAATCAAATGTTATCTACAATCAAAAAGTAATCATAGATTAACACGTTTATAAACTGAAAACTTAAATCTAATAGGAATGTATATTCACTTGAAATAATATTTAATACCTGGAAAATAATCACCAACAATTATTTTATTGCAATATAGCTAACTAATCGAGAACAACGGGATCCGAAACACAAATTAATATTAATTTATTCAAAACGATTAAAACTACGTCCACTTCGATACGTTTTACCGCGAACTGTGGTTGAAAATGACATTTCGAAAAACAAAAGAAGCTTTTTCAAACTAAGGCAATTTTACACGTATGTACAACAATTTGAATCCAAGGATGTTTCTTGTATAAGATGCTATTTTCAAATATAAAACGCTAGTACTTTTCAAAGTAAATCAGTTTATACGTACAATATTTTTAGTACCTTTCCTAGAATTGATTTTATGAAACAATCATTGATTTATTTAAGTAATAAACTAAATAAAGTAATAAACTATTGGCGTTTAGTATGAAACTACTATTTTCATTAAAAGCCGCTGGTTGCAATAGTGGATTAAAATAAAATGCTAATTATTTCTGAAGTTATGTGGAAATTAGAACTCGCTGACTATGGTACATTTCAAAACTTTAAAAATATGATATCACTAAAGAGTAGATGTCAAACCAGTAAAAATGGATTATTAGTATGGATAATATAAGTGTTCAGAGATTTGTCTTCAGTTAAAGTGATGAAAGATTGTCTTAAATTTAAATTAATAAAATTAATTTGAATAATTAAATCAATTATAGTAGAGGTATGATTTGTGTATAACAATCGCACGCTAGATATCCTTTTTGGTGTATAAATTTGCGGCTAAGGCGCTATTTCGGAACATTTAAATAATTGTATCTATACATGTAAAAATGAATTCTTGGTCCATGGCAGACTTCCGGATTGGAGCATGTCACTAATTTCATATAATCCCTTTCCTAAAATCATTCCCGTCAAAAAATCTTAAAAAAATTGAAATTTGAGAAAAAATTTGTACCACAGCACCTAGACCCCGGGGTCCAGCCCCTTCAAAAATATCGTGGGCTTGGTCTTGAACATGCAACATATACATGGTAAAAATTTCATGGCGATCGGTAAAGCGGCTAAGGCGTTATTTCAGAACAATCAAATAATTGTATCTTCACATGTAAAAATGAATTTTTGATCCAGGGGCGGACCCCCCGAATTCGAACATGTCTCTTATTTCATATAACCCCTTTCCAAAATTCATTCTCGTAAAAAAATTTAAATTTTTGAAAAAATTTGTACCATGGCCCCTAGACCCCGGGGTCCAGCCCCTTTCACAATATCGTAAGATTGGTCCTGAACATGCAACATTTGCATGGTAAACATTTCATGGCGATCGGTTGAGCGACTGAGAAGTAATTTTGAAATAATCAAATATTAAAATTAATTTTTGATCCAGGGATGGGCCCCTCGGATTCGAACATGTCAGTAATTTCATATAACCAGCCCCATAAACTCATTTTCGTGGAAAAATTTAAAGAAAATTAAAATTTTCGAAAAAATTTGTACCGCAGCCTCTAGACCCCGGGGTCCAGCCCCTTCCAAAATATCGTAAGGTTGGTTCTGGATATGCAACTTATACATGGTAAAAATTTCATGGCGATCGGTTGAGCGGCTGAGACGCCCATTCGGAACAAACAAACAGGAATTCATTTTTATATACACCCTGCGCCATTGAAATGTTCGGTTTGAATTTTTAAAGTAAATTTTGTAAATACCACCGTTTGCTTCAAAAGTAGATAGTAAAAATGATAGATTCTGATTATCAAAACAATTTGTACACTATTCCGAATATATTAAAATAAAAAGAACGGTAATCCGACATTTTAGACCTACATAACGTCGGATAAGGAATATTACCGCCCTACCTCGAACAATTTGGAAGGTCTTTACAGTGTTTTTAACAAAGTTATTTCAATTGAAAAATAGTTTTTTGTTGAAAATGGTAATTTTTATTCAAAATAAGAATTAACAGAAATAAAATAATTCATCTGAGCAAAAAATTTTGAGAGAAATTGAACTTTTTAAAATAAATGATTAATAACCCAGCCCTTGGCTTTTATGGTGGCCTTAAGCCCGATCAGCATTGAATTCTAAAGTTTGATTAAATAATATTTTGTTATTTCTTCAAACCAGACTTTTTCTATAAGTTTTTTCCGCTCTTTGGCACTTTTCAGCTTGTAATTTGTAATCTTCTTTCCCATGAAGGACCAAATATTTTCAACAATATTGAGGTCAGGACTATTTCCTGTCCAGGGTAACGACTCAATCACCAAGCTATTTTTAAATTCGGCTACCTAAACAAAATAGACATTAAAATTAAGCATTCTTACTTCACAAATAACATCAATAACTCACGGAGAGTAATCGTTCTGGAAGAGTGGAATACCTATGTATTGAGTCGGGTCCTCAATAGTCACGATTCAGGTTTCGATAATTTTTTTATATTTTCCTCCGTTTTCTGAACTATCCAGAATGCATAGTGATCAAACTCCAAAGGCTGTTATGGCTCTCCAGGCCATAACATATGGTGAATTTTTCACTGTCGGCGAAATATATTCTGTTAAATACCGTTTGCCTTTTCGTCGCCGAACCCTTGTCCTTACATCGGGCCAAAGATATTGAATTTGGATTTATCCGAGAATATGAACCAACGCCAGTCCCTGGGTATTCAGTTTTTTCATTCTATTGCGAATTTGAGGCTTGCAGCTACCATTTTTGCTGTCAGTAATGATTTTCTCGCAGGTCGACAAGCATATAAACCAAGTTCCTTTTAATAGTATGAACTGAAATAGTGTCGGTTGTTGCTATTAGAAGCTAACTTCTCAGCTCCAAAGCCGCAGCAAACCTTTGGTTAAGATCTAAATATCTGAAATTCGATTTATTGAAACAGAAGTTCTCCTCTTTGCATCAGAGCCAAATTATCGTTTGATTTTCGGAATAGTGCCTTAAAAACTTTCTAATTGCTGTTTGGTTACACTAAATTACACTTGCAATTTGTGAATGTGTGTACTTTTTGCCTTTGCTTGCAAAATTTTGGCTTTTTCGTTAGCATTTAATTTAGAGCGACACTTTGTAAAATTAACTCTTTGACTACTTAATTGAAACCGAACGAATATTTCATCCTTAGTTTGGTTTTAAATACCTAATAAGGCGTGAAATATGCTGAAAAATAAAAAAACATAACAAAAATAGCGAATGAGGTAAAATCTATGAGAGAATTGCATGAAATAGTAAATAATCGAAATCGAACATTTCAATGGCGCAGGGTGTATATAGATTAGATACAACAAACAGTACACCAAACACATCGCAGTTAAATGTTTCAGAAAATCGACACAAAGATGATGAGTACGTCACACTAAACAAAAATGAATTTCAGCAAGTAATGGATGAAATTGGTTCCATAAAAAAAAAAATAGATGCTATCCAGAACGGGCAAAAGCCTTATTAAGCGAATTAATCAACCTGAAGGACTCCAAATTTAAAATTCGTTACTCTGCTGCCGAGAAACATGCAAACTTTACTTTACCTTTCTCAGAGTTAAACGAATTTATAAATTTTAATACAAAACTACCCGAAGATCGAGATACGATGAGGCAGTTGGTAATTATAATTTTAACTAGAAACTACTCCAAATGATATTTTAATCAATATGTATTATATTTTACAGAAAGCAATATTCATGAATGAAACAGGCACCGACTTCAATAAATTTATTAAAAATAATTTAAAATTAATTTTTGCAACAGAGTTATCAAAACAGTTTACCTATAAAGGGCGTCAAGGTAATTTAGCAGCAAAAAAATTTCAAATTGTAAAGATTTTAAAAGGTTAATTGAAATTGAAACTATTGTAAAGTTACATATTTATTTAATTTTGTTTTTATTTTTAGACTGTGCCTTGGAGAAATTTGCGGAAGCGACTCCAACCCTCTTTGATAGGCTTGCCACAAATTTTTTTTATTTAATTAAGGATAAGATTTCTAAAATTAAACGGCAAGAACATGAGTGAATTTATTTAATATTTTATAAAGCGACCAATTTAATTTATTATTACGTTTTTAGATATATGTATGTATTAGGGTGGTCCCTATAAGGGTTATTTTTGAATTTTGGTCGGTACGCCCCCTAAAATCCTTCCAAATAGGTAAACAAAAAAATCCTGTAAATTTTTAGCTCTGTATATTAACATTAACCCGACCCCCAAGGCGACGAAAGTTTTACATGGGAAAACACATGTATTTTTTAAAATCTAGATTCAAATTTTTATAACTTTGGTAATAATTGATGAAAAAATTTAAAATTTGGCATAAATGTAGTTACTTATGTATATGACATATAAGTGGGTATATTCGAAACATTTCTAACCAGTTATTTTCTTACTTCTAGACATGCAGAATTCTTCTTTTTTGTCATTTTTCTACTATTAGTAACTGTAAGAAAATAATTGTTTAAAAATGTTTCGAATGTACCGTACCCACTTATATGTCATATAAGTAACTACATTTACGCCAAATTTTAAATTTTTTCATCAATTATTACCAAAGTTATAAAAATTCGAATCTAGATTTTAAAAAATACATGTGTTGTTTTCCCATGTAAAACTTTCGTCGCCTTGGGGGTCGGGTTAATGTTAATATACAGAGCTAAAAATTTACAGGATTTTTTTTTTTTTACCTATTTAGAAGGATTGTAGGGGACGTACCGATTAAAATTCAAAAATAACCCTTATAAGGACCACCCTAGTATGTATACATATATTAATTAATATGAATTGAATATATTAAATCGAATATTATATTTCTTGAATTACTCTATCTACATAGTAAACAAAAATATTTGTAATTAGTATTAAGCCTGAAAAATTGGCTCACAGTAAAAAAAAACAAAAAGAGAAAAATAATCTGATTCTTCATATGAGACTAACCATATGGTTTAAACTACAGTCTTGTCCCATTATATAGATGCTGGTGATGCTATGGCTATCAAGCAGAGGAATTATCCAATAAGTCCCTACAAGCAGGTACTCCTGGATAAATAACTGGATAGGATGCTCAGGTTAAAAGTGATAGAACCTTCGATTAGCCCTTGGAGTAATCCATTGGTAAGCGTCTTAAAACCAAATGGGAAAATTTGATTGTGCCGGGATTGACGGAAATTGAATTCCACCACAAAGAAGGATGCTTATCCGCTTCCCAATATTGCTAGGATCCTGGGACGGTTTTATCACACAAACTTTCTGTCCAATATAGATTTGTCAGATGCGTTCTGGCAAATTCCCTTAGAAGAATCCTTTAAAGATAAGACGGCATTCCCTATAGCGTCACGAGGTCATTTTCAATTTAGGGTAATGCCTTTTGGCCTACACAACGCCGCACAAACCCAATGTCGATTGATGGATAGAGTTCTTGGTGTAGACTTAGAACCCAATGTATTTATCTATTTAGATGATATTATTGTGTCTACAGATACTTTTGAAGAACACGTTAGACTACTAGGGATACTGTCAGATCGGCTCAAAAAGGCTAATCTGTCAATAAACGTAGCCAAGTTAAAATTTTGTACCGCCGTTTTATAGACAATTTTGCCAGTGTATCGGCACCCATATCTGATACTTTAAAAAAAGGGGAAAAATTCTGTTGGAATGAGAAAGCGAATGAAGCCTTTTTTAAGGTTAAATCACTATTAATATCACCACCCATACTAGCCAATCCCAATTTCGCAAAACATTTTACAATCCCAGCTTTCGATTTCGGCGTAGGAGTGGTACTCACTCAAGAAATGGATGATAAGAGCGAACAAGTAATTGCTTACTTCAGTCATAAACTAACTACAGCTCAAAGAAAATACCACACTACGGAGAAGGAATGTGTAGCAGTGTTGATGTCTATTGAAAAATTTCGCCCCTATATTGATGGAACACATTTTTCTGTTATTACAGACCATGCATCGCTTCAGTGGTTACAAAATCGAAAGGACCCTTCCGGCCGTCTGGGTAGATGGGCTTTGCGGTAGCAAGCTTATGATTTTAAACTGATTCATAGAAAAGGTCGGCATAATGTGGTACCCGATGCATTATCCAGATCTGTGTCTGTGGCCGAAATCCATTCCAAAACAGTTGACATTTGGTATAATAAATTATATCAAGGAATTATTGATCATCCAGAGAAATTTAAAGATTTCAAATTAAAAGACGGCAAGATCTATAAATATTGTTTAACACCGAATGGTTTAGGAGAATTCGAATGGAAATACGTTTTAATATTCGAATCGAAAAATGAGATTCTTAGCCGGTCTCATGATATTAACCTTAGTTCACACCTTGGGGTTACCAAGACGCTTGATAGAATCCAACGTTATTATTATTGGCCTAAATTAAAACAATCTGTTGTTGACTATGTCCAAAAGTGTGATAGATGCAAGGCAATGAAATCAGGGGACGGAGATAAACCTCCAATGGGCATGTCTAGTCGATGTGTTTTCAAAGTTTGTCCATTTGATTCCAATGAGGGGCTCTTCCGCTAAACGAACGATCAATCTTTTGAATGAAAACATTTTTCTGATGTTCGGTACTCCGGAGATATTGATTTCGGACAATGGACCTCAGTTCATTTCTAAAGAATTTAAACAATTTTTGGAACAAAACCAAATACAGCATTGGCGTAACGCAAATTATCACCCTCAATTTAACCCTGCACAAAAAGTAAATCGAGTAGTTTTGGCGTCTATACGGGCATACGTGGGGGAGGATCACCGCAACTGGGATAGTTCTATCCAGAGTATAGCGTGTGCGTTGAGAACGGTAAGACATGACTCAACCGGAACATTACCGAATCAAATGAATCGAAACAGGTGAAACTTTTAAAAATTAAAGAAATGGTTTCATCCAATCTTCAAAAAGCTTACAATAAATATTCCAAGTATTACAACTTAAGGACGCGACCGGTTGAGCATTCTGAAGGTATGGAAAATAAACTTTTGTCTCTCGGATGCAAGTCGTAAGTTGTCTTCGAAGTTAGCCCCAAAGTGGGTGAAGTGTATAGTTAAGAGAATGATTGGCACATATGAACTGGAGGATATAGAATAATTCAAGTAAGAATTTTATTTTTTTTTAATTATTCATAATTTTTTTTTTGTGTATAACAAAACAAAAACTGAACAAAACAAAACCAGTACTGTGTACTGTCTCTAGAGACTAAGTCTAGGTGTGAGTTACCAATGCTGAACATTTTGAATTTTTTTTTTGTAGCTTCATTTCTTAGTTTTCCAACCCACTCGAACGAACCCCACCAGAGTGAATTGCTCCAAAAGTTTAGTCGGGATCTAAAGTAGCGTGTCGATGTCATGGCTCCCAGTATACAGAAGAAATCAAGTCAATAATCTAGGATGACATACTGATGGGGTTGGAAATGTGAAATGGATCGTAAATGGAGTTTTTTTTATTTTTTGTTGTGTTATGTGTTTAAAACATAAATATTTTCTTTCTAATTTCCTTTATTTTTATTTTTATTTTTTCCAGTTTTTTTGCCTGATGGACGGATGCCTTTCCAAGATGGGGCTCATTCGATTCAAAATTACGGAGAGCGGCAGCATATAATTTTTTTTGGATAATTATAATAATTGGTTCTACAAGTTTTAACAAGTATTAGATTTTCATAATAATTTTTTTGTAAGACAATTAATCAAATAAATAAACATCTTTTTGTTATTTTAAGTTTTATAACGTGCTTCAAAAGAAAACTTATATTTTGTTAATTATTTATGAAGTTATACTTGCAACTGATCATTCTTTTGACTTTCCTGGTTATTTTTTTTCTGTCGTGATTTTTTTTTTGTTTGTTTGTTTTTTTTCTGTTTGGATTTGGAACCAGGCACGCTACAAAAGCAGCACCTATATATCATGAGTACGCTTAAAGAGTTGGAATGGAAATACCTAAATCAGAGGAATAATTTTAATGTAAAATTGTTGTTTCTCCCCGATCGTCTAAGTCAATTCAGTCTATGCCAACCGAAAAGATTTCAAGCCACTCTTTTTGAAGGATACAACATAAATTTGTAGAATACACTCAAGCTACAGCACATAAAGCAAACGAAAAACCAGTTTTCCAATTATGGGTTTAAAACATTTATTTAAAATTTAAAATTGAAAATTATATTGTGGTGGTTTATTCTTTAGTCTAATGACCAGCCGAATAATGCATTGATAAAATCTCTGATGAGTTGGAGGTCAATACCCAAACCCTCAAGAAGTACAAACACCTCGGCAACGGCTGGATCTTCCAATAAACGTACGATTATTGATTCAGCTGCGCCAATTCTGTCCCAAACGACGGCGAATTCTGGGTAGTCATCATATACTTGGCTAATAACAATGATTAGATCCGTGAATTCGAATATTTCTTGAATTTGTTCGTAAACTCCTCGGAATCCACCACAGGTTTTTCCTCCGAGTGTGATTGAATTTAATTCAATTGGATCGATACCCCATAATACAAGTAAATTGTTCAACCATTCGAATACGACTCCCGCTTCGAGTAAGTCTTCGAAGAAAGCTGAAAGCTCGGCATCATTACGTAATATTTCAAAGACAGCTGGGAATTCAGTTCTTAAGTATTGTTGGATTAGTTGTACTTCTGGATCCTCGCTGCATGCTTGGACGATTTCTTCAATTTGCTCTCTTGGAATGGTAGCCTTAATCGCTTCCAAAGCTTCTTGGACTGATTTTGGTTGGATTTCGAATGCGGCTTGGGCAACACCGAATACGGCTAAAGCGAACAACAAGAATTTCATCTGTGAATATAATTGGAAAATTATTAATAAATTTTGTATATTGCTGGTAGGCACTACTTTCAGCCTATACTTACTTTTACAATTGTATAGAACTGAACTATTAAATTGAACTGAATAATTAGGCCTAAAAACGACGGCTTTTTATACTAAATTTTTTCTTTATCAAACATTAGGCCTATATCTACTCGTGTAATAGTATATAACTTTAATTTATGTTAGTTATCACTCAGTTAGCACTTGAGTGCGACATCTCTAAATATTCAATTAATGACGGACTACTTTTGATAAGAGACGTGTTTAATTTTTTGGTGTTGCTTACAGGGATACAAATAATTTTTTTTCCACATGCTGAACATGGAAAACTACACCACAGTAGTCTTTACTAACGGCCGGTCATACGTTGATATTTATCGATAAACTTGAACACATCATTTTAAAAAGAAACTTACATACATATTATCAGATGATAATCTAACATTCGAGTGGGCCCACAACAATAAGAAAATGAATGAATGTAGTACACTTAACAATGTTGACGTCAATATGAATTGATAAGAATATTTTTTTTGCGTTTTATTGCCTATGGCTATTCTTTATCAGTTTTAGTGCACCGATTTAGCGATTTTGATTTCATTTGCTATTTTTGCGAATTATTGTTTGTTGTCGTTTTGTTATACGTTGGTCTTTTATCTTATCGCCTCATAAATCAACTTTCTAAATTTTTTATTTTGTTGTCAAATTACTTGAGACGTTCTCGAAACTACTGATAAGTAATTATGTATATACGTGTTTTTCGGTAATCAGGATAAACACTCATGTGTGAGTAAGTAGTAAGTATATAGTTTTTTACGTTTAAAGTAGTTTGAATAAGATTCTTTCGGCTTTTTATAGACACAATATATTAATAATAATGGCATTCACAACATTTTCGACTTGTCAATCAGAAAAATGAAGAGGCCAGTCATTTATAATATATCTACCAAAAAAAGTAGAAATATCAAAATCCCCCCCGTACTTTAACCCCAGAGTTAATACAAAATGTATTTTGACTCTAAAAAAGAAAACCTTTCCTTGCGTTTTCGTGGGTAGTTTGGTTTCGTACTGATAATCTCAAAACAAAAAGTTAGATCTACTCATCAGGTAGCCACGACCAAACTACAAAAATACAATTCCAACTCCATACTTTAAGTATGAAGCAAGAGCGTAGTTGACTTAGCGAATTATAAATAAATTCACCAAATCAAAAAACACAAGGAAAGCTTTTCATTTCTGTGTGTTTTATGCCAACACGAATAATAGAAAGAGAAGTTTAGTTGTCTGTATTAAATCAATAAGATTCTTTCGGCTTTTTATAGACACAATATATTAATAATAATGGCATTCACAACATTTTCGACTTGTCAATCAGAAAAATGAAGAGGCCAGTCATTTATAATATATCTACCAAAACTACACTCTAACAACTACACTCTTGCTTCATACTTAAAGTATGGAGTTGGAATTGTATTTTTGTAGTTTGGTCGTGGCTACCTGATGAGTAGATCGAACTTTTTGTTTTGAGATTATCAGTACGAAACCAAACTACCCACGAAAACACAAGGAAAGGTTTTTTTTTTAGAGTCAAAATACATTTTGTATTAACTCTGGGGTTAAAGTACGGGGGGAATTTTGATATTTCTAGTTTTTTTGGTAGATATATTATAAATGACTGGCCTCTTCATTTTTCTGATTGACAAGTCGAAAATGTTGTGAATGCCATTATTATTAATATATTGTGTCTATAAAAAGCCGAAAGAATCTTATTGATTTAATACAGACAACTAAACTTCTCTTTCTATTAAAGTAGTTTGATTCTGCAATATTCCAAGTTAATCTTGAAGCGACAATGTTACAATTAACCGATGATTATTGGGGTATGTATGTTCTTGAAGCAGGACAAAATACGATATAAACTAGCTCAGTCTGTCAATTTAATCAATCTGTAATCATACGTGGATGCTAAACACTCGCAGGATTTTATGGTTTCCTAAAGTTTGTTATATTGAGAAAAATATTTCATTGAAGTGGTTTGATTGTATACTGAAGTCGTTTATTTAATCATAAAACAATAAACCAAACACTTTATTTTATTTTATAACGTTTTTCTATAGATATTCTGACCATCGTGATTATAAAGTTTTTTATAGATAAGGACTGTATCGAAAAGAAAGTAGCCACAAAAAAAAGCAATTTTAAACACAAAAAACCAATTTTAAGTATTATAAAATGATGTTTTATCATAAAGCACACTTCTAATTAGCAGATTTTATGTTTAAAACATTTGAGAAATTATTTTCTAAATACATAGCGAATTTTTAATTTGATGCCTTTACTTAGATTCTGCACAGTAGTTTTATTCATTTGTCTGGTTGCTTTGGAATAATTTTTTGAACTTTGTTAAATTTTCTGCTAGTTTACCGTTATTTTTCAAGTAACGCTTCGCAATTGCCCAATATCTATCAATTGGTCAAAGTTCTGGTGAATTTGGCGGAGTTTATTGTTTTTCCACAAAAGTGATGCAGTGGATTTTTAACAGCTCCAAATTTATTAATGGGCAGTTGCACGGTTTTAACATGCAATTTTTTGTTTTCACTTCGTTTCGGAACTTTATGTTTCTTATATGTCTTCAAGTCACGCCTTATTTTACCCGCTAGATCATTCTTATGCTAGTACCACCCTCATAAATCTCTGACAGATATTGATTTGTTTTTGCGAATTTCACTCACAATTTTGGCTCTAATTTGGGATTGCTGGGACCTTATTTTCGACCGTTTTTTCGTAAATCCTTTACCGTACCATGTTCCCCAGACTTATTAATTATTTTTCTCACTGCATTTTTACTTATATTTTCGCGCTTAGCTAAATTTCTAAACTAAACACTGTTTTAAATGGAAAATTTGTGCAAAATAAATTTAAGCACTTCTTCTTTAATTCGTGACAATAATACAACTGGGTAACAAATTGTAAAAATCACACGCAATATTTACCTAGAAAAAGCTATTCTATCTAACGGCACTTTTCCGTTACAATAGAATTAGAGCAAGGCGAAGAAAACTAAATTTTTTTGTGGATACTTTCTTTTCGATACAGTCCTTATTGTACTGACCAATTTAGTTCACTACATATCAATATTTTCGTTATTCTAGGGCAGTCGACACCAACAGTCGAATGGACCAAAACGCACTGAAATTATAAGGTTCTTTCGTAAGGAGAAGATATGGTTTATCGTGTTATGTCAACCTATTCCAAGTTTTTCGGAATAAAAATATCTAGTGGTGCCGATTTGGAAGTATCAAACTAAAATTAAATGTTGCTTGTTTTCTGTATGCAGCTGACGGCATACAACCATATTATGGTTGCCTGAAATTTGCCGGTATCAGTCGAAAATTGGTATAAAATGTCGTTGAGTAAATTGTATTAATCAGCGATCTCAGAGTAAATTGTAAATATTGAAACGAGTATTTTCAACAGAATATGCTAAAAAATTTTCATTGGCAAGCGAATGAATGGCGGCTGCTGACTTATATTTTTAAGCATGCAATAAATCAAATTAATTTATTTTAACTTATTTAAAAATTAATTTGGGTACTTTGGGAAACAAATCATCTCACAGCTGCTTCAAAATTTCCGATATTTTATGGGATTTTCGAGATTTTGAAGCTTACTGTGGGAATATTTAGCGCTGTTGTTATGTAACAGATATTATTTGAGATTATGAATTATTCAAGGTAATTTAAGATTTTCAATATCTCAAATATTTGAGTTTAGTTTGAACTTAAGCATATAAGTCGCCTGGACCTGATGGTATTATTCCTGCGGATATTAAAAAAACTACGGATCTAACCATTTCCTGGTTAGAGGTAATTTTCAGAGGCAGCCTAGAACTATGTCACATTCCTAGTAAATGGACGGAAGTGAAGTTTGTATTTATACCTAAGGCGGGAAAACGCTCACACTGCAGTCACAAAGACCTTAGACCGATTAGCTTGTCTTCTTTCCTTTTTAAAATACTGGAAAGACAAATTGAAGCTAATTTTAGAGGCACGATTGTGCCGGCAAAGCTGCCTAAATCTCAACATGCCTATTATTGCAAGGGGAGATCTGTAGAGACCGCTCTAGACCGCTTCATTCTCTTATATATTTTATTGAAAAATCTTTCGAATATGGAGACTAAGCAATGGTAGCCTTTTTGGACATTGAGGGAGCCTTTAATAACGTGCTTCCAGGGGCTATAACTCGGGTACTTCCGAATCTAGGAGTGGATGAATCACTTAAGGACTGGATAGATCAAATGCTAAGAGGCAAGATTTTAAATGCCATTTGCAAGCAGAGGCACGCCGCAGGGTGGCATACTCTCCCCCTGCTTTGGAATTTGGTCATAAACGACCTATTGCTGAGACTGGAGGATAGTGGCTTCAAGGTGGTTGCCTATGAGGATGATGTTGCTATTGGTGTCCGTGGCTAATATCCCGGCACACTTAGTGAGCTTATGCCAAATGCTCTGGGCATTATTTCATTATGGGCCAATGGTTGTGGGTTGAATGTGAACCCACACAAAACCGAATTAGTTCTCTTCTGTAGGAAATTTAAACTTCCTCTAATTGATCCTCCCACTTCAATTGGGTTCAGCTTGACTTTTATAGATGAAGCGAAGTTTCTGGGTTTTGTTTTGGACAATATATTAAAGTGGAAGCCTAATATTATCTTAAGACTAAAGGAAGCTACGGTAGCGCTATACTCTTGCAAAAATCCCATTAGAAAGGATAGGGGCTGGAGCCCCGCATGGTCCAATGGCTTTACACCGCAGTAGTCAGACCCATTCTTCTGCATGGGGTAACCGTCTGGTGACCTGCTCTGGACAAAACTGTTAACCAAAAGTTGTTGACAAAAGTTTGCTCTACCATACGACTGAAATCTACCTTAATCCTACCTGCAACAATACAGGGCACTCATCTATACTGTTAACAGAGGGCTTCCCAAGACCACCGACTATACTGTCCCGTCACTATTTTTTGATACAAAGTTCCGGACTAGGATCCCATCCAGAGGATGATGAATGCAATTTTGAAACCAGGAGTTTTAAACTTCTACACTGATGGTTCAAAGCGGGATGGAAAAGTTGGGGCTGGAGTGTTCTGCGAGGAACTTATGTTAAACCTCTCCTTCTGTCTCCCCGACTACTGTATCATTTTTCACGCTGAAGTAACTGCGATAAAGAAAGTCGTGGACTGTTTGAGGTATAATGTAATATCGACTTGTAATATTCGCATATATACGGACAGATAGGCTGCCATTAAAGCGCTTCAATCAAACCTCCTCACGTCGAAAATAGTTCAGAACTGTCTCTCATCTCTTAACGAATTGACAGATCAGTTCAACATTCATATTATATGGGTGGCAGGATATTTCATTAGTACAGGGAATATAAAAGCCGATGAACTGGCTCGATGTGGTACAACGGACCACATCTCAAACAGCAAAAAGGTTATTGAAATGCTTCTTGCGGTATGCAAACTGCTGCTTCAGGAGGAAGCTAGTAAGTTGACAAATGAAAGATGTCTTCGTCTGGCACGAAACAGACTAAAGTTTCTAGGGGCACCTCTCTGTTCAAGGACCTGACGGACCTTAGCATGATGGACGTCAGGAGTATCCAGCGCTTCGTACCAAGCTCTAAATGGTTTCAATGAGTTGGAGGATAAATTTTTAAATTGTGGTATGGCTACGCATCTTTTTGTGTCTATGCCTGGTCCTAGTAGACCGCCACCTAAACCTAACCTAACGTTAGACTAAAGATTTTGAGATTTTTGGAAGGATTGGCATCGTTATCAAAAAAAAATCCTATAAAAACTAACTTCGAGTTGAATAATGCTTTGAGGTTTCACAACGCCTCTATGTTACTTTTCATATTACCCACTAGAGGCTTATTGTGATTTATACTGATTCTCATATACTTCGAAATTAGCAAGGGATTCAGTTGCGTTTGAATATTATCCTCTTTAATGATCTATCGAGACTTTTGGTATTGAGCTATTCGAGATTTGCGTTGAGTTACATTCAGTTAAGTTAAGTTTGGACATAGATGATATTTTTCCGGAATAGTTGAGATTTTGTGGAAACCTCAAAATAATGTTGAACTGATTCAGATATTACGAATTTCAGCGATATTAGAAATCTACATTTAAACGACAATTGAATTTGCCAAAAGATATTGATTGTATGGAACTACGAATCGATTATCAACAGAATGCCCACGAACATCAACATTCATACCATTTTCTCGTCGTCTATAAACAGGATGTCCACTCAACTATCTTTTGAAAATATTTGGTGCATTTTTCTTCCCATTTTCCTCCCGCTTTTACTTTACCGAACAGAACACTTTTTTTTTTTAAATTAAATCGATAAATTCCTTAAGTTTACTTTTAAATTCACGAACGACCATATCAGAACGAAAATTTGCATTACAACCTTCAAGAGCTTCAATAATTTCAGACCATTGTGGATTGCACGTCATAGTTATAAAAAATGAAGAATTTCCGAAATGTTGTATGATTATGACCTGACTTCAACGAATTAATGCAATCTTGTGCATTCAATCCGAACATGCATATCAACCGCCCATTGAAGAAATATTTTCTCGCATACATTTCCAACGAGCTTAAAAAAACTGTGCTCACTAATTTCAGCATCATAACCATTGTCATCTGCTTATTCGTCACTTTTCTCACCAACAAAGCTAGAGTGAAACATCAAAGAAGAATACTGTTTGTCAACAAATCGATCTATCAAGGCCGAATTTCCGGCGACCAACCAGGAATTCAACCTAGGAAATTGAGTTTCTCACTCACGAGATGTGGATCTTTAAAGAAGGGAGAAGTTAACACCACCATTAATGTCGAGTTAACACAACGTGATTGATGAGACGCGCAAACTTGTCGAATCAACACAACGTGTGTTGTGTCCGGTTGATAGATAATACTTATTTATGAAACTATTTTTATTTTATTTTACGTAAGTAAAATAAGATATAGTAATCATGAAAATTTTGAACCTTGTGATTTTTGGAGATTTATTTGTTTTGAGGTCACCCGAGTCCGATAAAGTGGGTTTCGAAATGGTGGCTGTTTGTCTATCAGTTTGTCAGTCTTTGTCCTCTCTACTGAAACTTCTTAAGGTTTTTTTTATAAATTAGGAGGTCCCCGAGAATTTTAGTGCAATTCGGTATTCCTTTGGGCAAAAAAAATTTATTTTGCAAATACAGAGAAACCTCACCACAACAGACATCGACGGGACCAAAAAAGTTGTCCATTGTAGTGATATGTGTCCCTTGAACTGACGATATGTGATTTTTTTTTATAAACATTTTCTGGGGATACTATTTGATGGAATGCAAACACTTGCAGTTATGTAATTTCCACGAATATATGAGGTGAGAGTGGACTGTATCTACTTCGATTGATGAAGATCGCCGTACAATATTTACATACAATTTTAATTTTTATTCAGTAACCAAAATTTTATTTTTACAAATTTTATTATTTGTATTTAATTATAATTTGTATGTGCTCACAGTGAGAGTAGTGTTATAATTAAGTCTGGCAAAAAGAAAGAAAAAACTACTACACCAATTTAAATCTGGTGGACAAGGAGGAAACTACAATTTATGTGTCGATATATTTCGAGATTCGAGATTATATAATTTAAAAAATATTAGAATTCATCTCCAATACAAATTTGACAGATTATTTATTTGTCAATTGAAAATATAAGCATAAATTTGCAATTGTGGCTGACAAATTAATTATTTTTAGTTTTTAATATTAAAGCTAGATATTATTGGATCTGGATTACATGAATTGAAGAGATAAGTATTGAATATATATATAGATTATAATACATAATTATAATGAAAATAGTTTGTTGTTTTCTATCAGGTCAGCTGAAGTGATCCATTGAACTGATGTGGAAAATGTATGATGACTTTTTTTGTTTTGTTTAGGTTTTTAGTCTGATGTCTCAACACTAATCGAGGTAAATTTAAGCGACATCCAAAAATCCGCTTTTTCCGTTGAATTCGGACACTACGAATATGTTCGTATGCCCTTTGGCCTGAGAAACGCCCCAAGTACATTCCAGAGAGTGATGGACAACCTTCTTTGTGAACTATCATAGAAGGAAAAGTACGCCTGTGTTATATGGACAATATCATCGTCTTTGCAACATTGCTTCAGGAACATGTGGAAAGTCTAACCAAAGTATTTACTAAGATACAATACGCGAATCTGAAAGTCCAATTGGACAAATCGGAATTTTTGCATAAGGAGATAGCCTTCCTGGGACATATAGTCACGTCGGATGGAGTAAAGCCCAATCCGAATAAAATTAAAGTGATACGAAATTTTTCGTTACCCAAAACAGAAAAACAAATAAAGAATTTCTTGGGACTATTAGGGTACTATAGGAAATTCATAAATAATTTTGCAAAAATTATAAAACCAATGACGGAATGTCTAAGAAAAGATGCCTCTATCATAATGATGCCTCTAACGATAAATACATAAAATGCTTGGAATATTGCAAATAATTACTCTGTAATCAACCTATCTTGCAGTACCCAGATTTTTCAAAACCTTTCCTTGTCACCACAGATGCCAGCAATATGACTATAGGAGTAATATTATCACAAGGACAAATTGGACAGGATCTGCCCATTTGCTACGCTTCTAGAACCTTGACAAAAACGGAAGAAAATTATTCCATGATCGAAAAGGAATTGTTAGCCATAGCCCATAGTATGGGCAACAAAATACTTCAGACCGTACCTTTTCGGGAATAAGTTCGTTATTATTACAGACCATAAGTCGTTCACATGGTTATTTTCGCTAAAGGAACCTAACTCCAAATTAGTTAGATGGAGAGATGGAGACTAAAGTTAGAGGAGTTTGACTATTATATTATATATAAAAAGGGAATACAAAATGCTAATACTGATGCCCTTTCAAGGATTCAAATTATAACATTGAGGTCAATAACACAGAAGATTCCTCCTCAGTAGAAAATACAACTAGCATTAGACCAACTAAATTTAATACCAATTACAAAAAATTCAGTTAACACGTTTGACAAACAAGAAAGCGTGGGATTAAAACGCTATTAGCGAAGAGCTACGAAAATTGTTTGGGAGAACCCGAAATCTCACCTGCATACAATCTATCAACATCTTGTATTTAAACATAAATCGTTTAATGCAAACGATTCATTCGTTTCATCACGATTTTTATGTAAAAAGATCACCAAGGAACTAAATCCGATTCGAAAATTGTTTGGTACAATAGACAGAGTGGTTAAAGCTGCGGCTTTTGGATGTTTGAATCTCGATAGGGGCAAGGATGCAAAAGGGATTTTTCATCATTCATCTGATTTACGATCGGTTTCGTATTCACTGAAAGTAGAATATCGCGCTACTAAATTTCCTTTCTAAGTACATCAAAAACCGTCGTGCAGTAAAGACGTAAATTGATGCGCGAAGAAAGTAACTTTAAAAAAAAAAAGCAGTAGTTAGTTATTTTTATATACTTATTTTTACGTGTGTTAATTTAAGAATAGTTTTTTTTATTCAATGTGTAAAACGACGCGGGGTCTATTTCCTCCGAAAAAGATTCCAGCTCGTCAATCACAGTCAATACTAAACTTAAATGAACAAGAGAAATCAAATTGTGCAAAACATTGAGAATGAAGATAATGAAAATGTATCTCTAACACAAACATTAGTGCAAACGGGAATTGAACGTTATATTACGGGGACGTCATAAAGAAAAAGAACCACAAAATCTCCAGGGGAGGCGGTTTCAAACCTAAAGAGTGTAAAGTTAAATCAATCCGAAATAATATCTGGTAACAGGCTCGAAGTTCTACAAGTGGAAGGTGATTACAAGGATGAGGAGGAAGAGCCTAAAGAGAGCCCTCCTCCAATCTACTTAAGAGGGGCGCCATCAAAACTGTTACTGGCAACACTAAATGCAGAAAGAAGTGAGAACTTTTTCATTGCCCACATTAAACGTGGTAACATCAGCGAAACCAGGATTCAAGCCAAAAACATCGATGGATACAGAAAAATTGTAACCGTTCTTGAAAAAAATGGAAATTATTTTTACACATACTGCCTAAAGAGCGCGAAAGAAATCACGGTCGTGATATAAGGGATCGTGTCCACTGTGCAGCCAGAGGAAATTAGCGAGGAGCTGTCAACAATGAACTTCAAAGTGAAGCACGTAATAAACAGTATAAATCGTGACAGAAAACCTTAACCAATGCTTAAAGTTGAGTTGGAACACGTAGTAATAAAAACTAAGGGTAAACATGCGATCTACGATATTGGGTACTTATTGTACAGAAAAGTTATAGTGGAGGAGCCACACAAACGTAAAACGGTTTTACAATGTAAAAACAGTCAGGAATATGGACATTCGCGAAACTACTGCAAACTCCCGGCTGTTTGCGTAATATGTGGCAAACTGCATGACAGCAGCAACTGTGAACTGGATAAAAGCAAACCGGAGGCTAGAAAATGCAGTAATTGTAGTGAAAATCATACCGCAAACTATATAGAAAAAAATGGCTACTCGTCAAAGAGCGGAATGGCAAACACTAAACCATATTTTCAAAAGTCAAACCAATGCTGGTCAAATGTCAGCTACAATCAATCCAAAAATATCGTACGCGGAAGCTGTGAGAAGAAAACCTCTTAGTCCACCCCAAACGACGCACAGAGAATTTATAAAGTGATTAATACCCTCAATGGTGGAAATTATTCCTGATGATCAATTCGTATTTAGAGAAGAACACAGAACAAGTGCATAGAGTCGTCTCTGAAATCAGGAACGCCCTAGAACCAAAACAAGTACTGCTCTGCAGCGTTTTTACATATTGCGCAAGCTTTCGATAAATTGTTGCATAAAGGTCTTATACACAAAGTTAGAAAACAGTTACCAAAAAGTTTTTCTAACATCATTGAAAATTATCTGCTTCACTGAAAGTTTTTCCTGAAATATAATAGCGCATCCACCAATTTATACGAAATCCTCGCTGGGGATCCACAAAGCAGTGTGCTAGGGCCATTATTATATTTGATCTATACAGCAGAGCAGATCTACTAACATCAAAATACGTAAAAGTTTTAGCAACATTTTCAGATGATACAGCAATCATGTCTACGCAACAAAATCCCACGATAGCATAAAGAAATCTACAGGATCATATAGACGAAATACAAAAATGGGTAACTTCCGCCTGTGAGACTAAACAGTATCATTCTACCACAACACCAATACGTTAAATATCTCGGCCTACATTTAGATAGAAGGCTTTACCTTTTATCAAAAAAGCATATCTAAACGTCAACAAATCAAGTTAAGTTGTATTAAAATGAACTGGTTAATAGACTGTAAGGTTTTACTATATTTACGGATACATATTGGACGCATGGTATTCAATTGTGGGGATCCGCTTGTGCTTCCAACATAATAAAACTGCAACGAATGCAATCAAGAATATGTACTAAGAATAATGCTTAATGCACCCTGGTATATACGTAACACAGACATACATCGGGACCTACACTTCGAAACAGTAGCAGACACAATTAAGCAGTACAGTAAAAAGTACCAGTTGAAATTAGAACATCATCCCAAAGCTTTAGCAAGAGAAATTTTAAAAAGGGCCCAGATACCGGCGTCTAATTACCAAGTGCAAGTTAGTATTAAGAACTAACATAGATTAAGTCTTAATCAAAAGTTTGTATTAGTTTGTAAAATTTAATTACATCTTGTGAGTTTCCTATATAGTTAGGAAAGATTCAAGAATAAAGCCTCCTTAGGCAGTTTAAACAAAAAAAACTAAATTTCCAAATACGAATCAATTTTCAGTAAAATCGGAATACTCGATAGACTCCTTCCCCCTTTTTGACCAATATTTTAATATAAATCCGTAAACTGGAACAGGAATTTAGTTGAGATTTCACTTTTACTTTCTACTTTTTACACTATCTGCCATGGGCACTTGGCGAAACACACTTAGTACACACATTTTTTTAATTTAAAAAAAAAACTTGTTAAATATTATCGGGCCGCGGTGACTAAACTGATTGTACCATAATTGCATATACCGCATGTCGGCAAGCCATCATCTTTGTTTGTTAACTTTATTTCTTTTCCATATAAATAAAAGACATTGAATTAATTTGAATTACGAACGAGTTTCATTTAATCACCAAACGAAACTCAAACCGTACACAGTGCGGCCAATATTGCTGAACTCAATGAATTGAAATTGGAAGGTTGATTGAAATTTATAATCGCTTATGAAGAGTTACAATCAAATGAATTTTAGGTGATACGAAATTCACCGGGCCATCTAGTGCTAATAATAAATAATAATTTCCGAGTAGACCGATCAAATTAATAAGTAATACCTATAGCAAATCATACCTAAAATAACGATAATTTCTACTTTAAATACAAACCTAAATGAGGTCACTTTCGTTACTTCATTTCTAACAATTCTACTTTATCGATATTTTCTTTAATATTTTAGTACCATAAAAAAAATCATAAATTATGTACATGTATTACTTGATTCATGTGTGTTGCTGGTTACTGCTTTGCTTATCATTTTCTTTAAAAATAATACCTACTTCATATTTCTGGTCGATGAAATTGGAACAACAACCAATGTCAAAGAGAAATCTCATTTATCTAAAAATTTTATTAGTTTTGTATAATACAGCTTTAAGTAATCTTAATCTAAGGTAACACAATAAATTGTTACAAAACATAAAAATGCAAGTGTTTCATCTTTTTGATTAAATTACAGTTCGTAAAGTTATCTAAATTTCAAATGTGCTTAAACAATATTATCTAATTTAGCATGAAATCGACAACGATCAATAAATCTAGAAGTTTTTCAGTAAATTGTGATAAAAATTCAAATATAGCGAATATAAGGTTTGTATACATCTCAATGTTTTATAACCGGGGAGATGAAAGAATGAATGTTGTGGTTATCCACTTGTTGCTTGCAAAAAAAAGAAAAAAAAAATCAGATAAATTATGTTACACATTTTAGCCGCTCAATTTGAAACGGTATTTTGACACAATTTTTTTTTTAATTCTGTATTTTCTTTTCAATTTAAAAAATCGTTAAGATGTTTGCGTCTTCACCTCTCTTATATGTACATATGTATTTCGTCGCGCGATGGTACATAGCATAATATTTAAAAATTATATTTGAGGCTGTTTTGGTGTAAGTACAACTCCAAGTCATTCATTTTAATCAATGAAAATGAATCTATTGGTTGAGTATTAGAATTTCTCACTTTACTAAAATTCACACCTCAGTCTTTCGCAGTATTGTTGGTTGGTGTGTAGATGTGTATACAGTGGGTGGCCATATTATTAGGGATACATCAATTCTGTTGTGAAATGTTGACTTCTGGCGACTTTTGTAATTTACTAAATATCTTTATAGCCTAGCCAAAATACAAAGTTTTATTTTGTACTAAATAATATTTGTACTAAAAGTAGAAATACATTTTTTATCTAAAAAAAATATTTTTTGCTGAGCTAGCTCAAAATATTGAGAGCATGATTGTTCAGCATTATTGACTCTACATTTTTTTCATTTGGTGTTTTGTGCTATCTAGGCTAGAAATAGCTCTTAGGGCATTAAATAAATTAAGATTAAGATTAATAAAATTAGTACTTATTACAACAGCTAACTGATTTAGCTCAGCTAGAAATGTTTTTTTTGAAGATATTTCTAATTTAGAAAAAAAATGTATTTCTACTTTTAGTACAAATATTATTTAGTACAAAGTAAACCTTTGTATTTTGAATACCCCTTAACACATAATAGTTTCTTATGGCTAGGCTATAAAAATGTTTAGTAAAATACATAAGTCTCCAGAAGTCAACATTTTCCAACAGAATTGATGTGTCCCTAATAATATGGCCACGCACTGTAGATAACACAAAAGGTGCAGTATATTTGCAAAAAAAATATCGGTGGTAAAATGACTTTTCTCTAATAGTAGATTTTGAAGCTATTCGGAAATTTATTCAAAGATGGCAGAATATAAGTTCATTACTCTCAAGGAAAAGTGACTTATTTCAAATTTGCTAATTTTCAAGAGATTAGTTTAATATTCTTTTAACGATGGGATAAAAGTTACAAAAGATATCTCGTAATAATTTCATCTAGCTTGCTCATTTTTTATTATACATAGATTGACACATCGCAGTCGGGGTAATATTTAAATAATTGAAATATAGTGTCAATTGTGGACTAAAATCAGTTTTGACCTAAATCGAATTAAGTCACTTTAACTTGAGAGTAAAGAATTGATTTTTATGGTTATACTGTTATCACGGAAATCTACTAAATTCTTTTGATTAATCGAACCGATAATTTGCCAACCCCGGTTGTGATTTCGTTCTAAAGACCAACCTTTCACCATGCTACAAGACAACAATCACGATTTTCGTATGACCCCATTCGATTGTTAGAAAAGGGTCTCAAATTTGATCAACTTTTAAATTTTTCTTATGAATCATTCATAAGTACATGAGACTTCTGATTAGATACAGGCAGCCTATTATGTGCAGTAAAACCACGGAAGTGAATTTTTATCTCAAGGCTGAATCCGGATTTCAATGAATGAATATTTAATCCGCCGGGCCCGACTTAAAGTGTACTATTATCGTAATAATCATTTTATATACAAATTTGATAAGTTAAACATTTTGTCAGTATTACCACAAATAATTACTTAACCAGATGAACAAGTTGCCTTGGAATAAAATGTAGCTGAAGTAAAATACACAAATTTTATAGGGGAAATGTTTGTATCTCGAACGAAAGGCTATATACAATCGAACGAAAATTAATTTTCTCTTTTCTTCCTTCATCATTTAAATTACGAAAAAAAATATTTCATGAATCTATAGAAACGAATCCAAGCAATCAAACAAATACAAAGTAATTTAGTTTGTCTGTATGCTAAATTTTTATATTCGATTTACTTTCTTGTTTTGGATATTTTGTAGCAATGTTTATAGTGATGGATTCTGATTACTATATGCGTTGTTACATTACAAACAAATCTTATAGAGAGGTTTATAAATACGAAAACGGTTACTATTAACAGTAGGTATATTTCGCTCACTGCGTGCAAGATAACAATAAGTACTACTTATCGCGTTATTGCATGATTGCATTTTCATATAGTTCAGAGAGAGCAGTATATTCCAGTTAAACTCATTTTTTAAAACGGGTCCTCCCAAGGGATGCTGTATAACTTTCTAATAATACGATAAGTCATTTTTGATTTTTTGTTCCAGTTATAAATACTATAACTTGACTTATAGTTTTCTTGATTGAAACAAATTATATTTTCAATATCGTATTTCCAGTTATCGTTTTCATAGCAGGCAAATAATTTTTAAATGCAACTGTAAGTATAAGTTATCGCTGTTTATGTGACAAATAATTTTTCGTTTTAATAACTATAAGTACTACTTACAGCATATTTCAGCTGAAAAATTTTTCAAAGTAGGCATCGTATGTCTGGTTGCACTTTTGTTGCTTGGATTAAAGTAAAACTATCGTTTTTTGACAAAAAACTTTAATTTAAAATTCCTTAAAAAATATTTATAAATCTTTATTGAAAAAATTATAATTAAATTAATTAAAAGTTTATATTAAAAATAACATGTTCACTGATATTGCCGAAATTGATTTAGAAGTAAACGATTCATGTAACTTCTTTGAAATTAGTTATATAACAGAAATTCAGGGAAAATAATACTTACCTTGCATTTATATCATATAACTAACCTTTTCAAAAGGTATCCCGGGATATCGTTTTTGTCACCAAAGTGTGAGCGGAAAATCCCGGGATTTCTCGGTTTTCGATTTTTTTTAATATACACATTTAACTACTGTGGTCAAAAGGTAAAACATCTTATTTCAAGTTTCAAAATTTTTTTAGAGAGTTAGAAAAGATTGAATATTATATTCATTTTTCACTTATGTCGACAAAATTTGCTATGGCTTTGCGACCAAAGCCTTTGGCCACAAGGTGTTACCACTTAAGTTAAACTAAGTGAGGTTAGAGGAGAGCTAGAGATCGTTGAATTTTAAAAAAGGTGAAACAGCTTAAGTCGACTTAAGATAGTTTACCTTTTGAGCACAGTAACGGCATAGGAAAAATATATTACAGTAAATCCTCGGTTTTGAAACTGATTTCCGATTGCCTCTTAGATCCGAATGTAGAAAGTTTAATTGTCTCATATAGAAGTTTATCCATCAATTGTATTTTCCAGAAAATTCAGGCCGATTAGGAATATGCTTGGTTATTTATCAACATATAATGATTAAATTCGATTTGCACGATAGAACTGGAATTCTAAAATGATTATTACATGAAGTTCTGAAAATGGCCAATTAGAAACGAACTTGGTGATTTCTTTACAGATTATGATGAAATTCCGCATGCACGCTGGAATATAACCAATTAGGAAGGAACTTCACCGTTTCTCAACCGATTAAGATGAAATTCAGCTAGCACAATGGAAATGAGATTCCTAAATGATGTTTGCATAAAGTTTTGGAAAATGGCACGAATTAGAAAGGAATTGACCTTAATTAACCATATTCCAGAACCATAATTAACCATATTCTAAATATCATTTTAGTCCCATTTCCATGGTATAAATCGGGTTTCGTCACAATCTGTTAATACACAGCCGTGTTCCTTCCTAACTGGCTATATCCAGCACTTCTTCTAAATACCATCTTAGAATCCCGTTTCCATCGTACAATTCGAATAACATCATAATCCGTTAAAAAACAGCCAAGTTCCTTATTGGTCTTTTTTTAGAACTTTATCTAAAATTCAATTAAAACCCTTTTTCGAACGAACATGCTGAAATTAATCATAATGGGTAAAGAAATCACCAAGTTCCTTCCTAATTGCCCATTTTCCAGAACTTAATGCAAAAATCATTTTAGAATCTCTTTTCCGTCCGTCGTACATGCTGAATTTCATCATAATCGGTTAAGAAAAGAGTAAGTTCCTTCTTAATTGGCCATATTTCAGAACTTCGTCTGAAACTCATTTTAGAATCCCATTTCCGTTGTGCATGCCAAATTTCATCATAATCGGTGAAGAAACGTTTCTTCATAATTGGCCACATTCCAGAACATAATTTAAAACTCATTTTAGGATCCCATTTTTATTATGCCCGAATCCAAGATCCAGAATTTGATCATAACCGGTAAAGAAATCACCAAGTTCCTTCCAAATTAGCCATCTTTTAGAGCTTTATGTAAAAAATCGTTTTAGAATAACATTTCCATCTTGCATGCTCAATTTCACCATAATCGGTCAAGAAATAGCAAAGGTCCTTCTTTTTTGGCCTGAATTTCACATGAAAAGCTGAGATAAACTTTTATACGAGTTATTCAAATTGTCTGCATTCGGATTTAAGCAATAGTCGGAAATAAGAGAGGGGCTCAGCCCCAATTAGTCTCTTAAACCGGGGTTTTACATGATATATTATAGACCCTGTTGTATGACTGAGCTTGCCAAGAGCGATCAATGATCAATCACGGTGATACTGTCTTATAATTTACCGTGCTCATCACTTTATACCATATTTCATAAAAACGAACGAAAAAAATGCGAGTATTGTAATTTACTCCTAAGAAAAATAAATTTAAAAAGCCAAAGATATTTTTTTTATGTTTCATACTTCTGTTTCATGTTTTTAACGTGTTATCTCAAACAAAATTTCTCGATTACGCAAAGTACATACAACTGGGGTATAAATAAATCGAAAATTGGAAAATCCCGGGATTTCCCAATCACACTTTTATTACTGAAAACAAGATCCCAGAATTCCGTTTGAGAATCCCTAAATTTCCTATACAGATTTGAGCAAAAAGACTACTAACACTAAAAAAACTAAATTATCCGTGATGCATCCATAGATCCATGCATCCATAGTGCTTCAAACTACAGATGTCTTCGTCACGAAGTCAAGCTTTCTTTGTGATAAAAGCTAATAAGAACATTTATTTTATACTCCCAGAACCATTTGTGTGCTACGGCACGGATTTTGAGTACGAACAATCAGATTTAAACTGTTCTGGTTCTTTTAAATCCGCATCTTCGCCACAAAGATAAAATAAAGTGAAAACCAGAAAAAGGAAAAAAAAACATGAGTAACTGGCAATTTAAATTATCGTCATGTTTTATGATTTAAAGTTGACTACAATAAAAAATTATGTTGAAAATAGTAATGCAATACTGCGATATGTAGAGTTACAATAGTAAAATAAAAATAATTTTTCTTATAAAAACTACAACTCGACTTACAATTTAAGAATTTAAAATTTTCCCAATCAAAAAAACTATAACAAGTTGTAAGTACTGTTTTAAAAAAATTGTACACGGTGTCGGTGAGTAACGCGTTTATCTGTATAAACTAATTTTTTTTTTTTTTTTAAATGATTTGCTAAATTGTCAGGAGAAATGAACCATTTGCAGTACAGAATATTTTTAATTAAACATGTATCCAAAAAGTTGTAGTTGAAAAACCTAAAAAGCGTTCTCCTGAAAATTGACGATTTTGACTTATCGTTTTATTGCACGAAGTGAGCGATTTGTAGTAACGACCACTGATTAGTATATCAACAACACTCAAGTTTTTTTTAACACATTGACTCGTACAAAACAAAATGTTAAACTGATGCCAAAACTTACCATCCACCATTTCGAACCAAATACGTTTCAGAAAATGAATGTCAGTTTGGCAGGTCAAATATTGAGCAGTACAGTAGCCAGTGCAATTAGGACAACATTGAAAGTTAAACCGGAAACGTTTGGTGAATTTCTGAACAATGCTATACCAACCGCTCAAATGGTGCAAAGATTTAATGATCTGTTCGATTGTTTAAATTGCCGACATTTCAAATCTTCAGCTCCTTATGAACGACCACTCAAGATTGGTAATAATGTCTACACATTTCTTGAAAACAGCTTAGCATTCTTAGATAAAGTAACCATTCTTTCAAAGAACGAAAATTATTTTAAGTTTCTCAGAGGTCTTAAAATCAGCATAAAAGCTAACATTTTACTAGCTGATATTTTGAAGGAAAAGTTCGAACGTTGAATACATATTAACAGGGCGAACCAACCAAGATTGTTTGGAAATTTTTTTTTCAATTCTTCGTGGGAAAGGTGGATTTAATTACATGCCATCTAGTCATGAAATTGGTGTGCATTTTGCCAACATCATAGTGAGAAAAATTACTTTAAATTCTCCATTTAAAAATTGCTTGTCAGACGAATCGCAAGCTATTGATTTGGACTGGAATAGCTTTAAAACGGAATTTGAAATGAGTCTAAAGTCTAAAGAGTATACCAGTATTTGTACCAATAATTTACCACCTGTTGATATCATTGAGAAGACAGATATCCATGTTTTAAAGCAAAATGCGTTAGTATACTATACAGGCTACTGTATTTTAAAAAAAATTAATTGCCAAAGCTGCCGGGAGAAGTTGGTGAAGAGAGATGACGAAATACAAATTTCGGAAACTTTTTTGACGGAAAAATTTTTTAAGAAGAATGAGAGCAACTTTGGTTCACTGAGTGCTCCTTCTGATGAATTTACCAACATAGCTCGATCTTTGGTAGAGGTCTTTGAAAAATATTACCATAAAAATTGTTCTTCTCCAAATGTAATTAAATTTTTAACAAATGAATGTTTGATGATGATCGTGCAGGAATACACTACTTTCCTACCAAATCAAAATGATGATTGCTACAAGCATATACGAAAATTAGTTCATTTTTTTATTCTTGTTTTGATGAGAAAGAACTGCAAATGGTCCACAGTAAATAATGAATTTTCCAAAATTAAAACTCGTTTCGCTTCAAAACAAGCATCAAGAAAGCTTAAAATATTAAAAAGTTGATAATAAATTTTTTTTTTATATATTTTTATGCAATTTTATTACACTTTTGTCCCTCCATTAACACGATAATTGGTTAGCGCCAATATAGTTTAATTTAAATCAACGCGTTTTTGTCTCGAGCCACTAAATATGCCATTTTCACAAAAACATACAAAGTTTAGACAAAGTGATGGGCACGAAATTAATAACCTTTACACAACAATTAAACATATTCAATATAAATGATCCGTTCTGCTCAAGTCGGAAAAAACCCATTCATAACAGAAAACTGCAAAAAATTATTCTAACTTTTCATTTCTTCAAATAGCAAAGAAACAAATAAAGAATGCTTTAAGGCACATTATGTTACTTAAAAATGATATGCCTAGGTAGTCAAATTGTTATCAATTCAAATTTTAATCAAACTTATTATCCTTTTATTATTGTATTTGTTTGTTGCACCTAGGAAAACGCATCAGAAAGCATTTCAAAAGCAAGAAAAATATTATGTAACATCCAAATCAAAAGGGTGAATGACCTTAACCTTCATCCGTTCCTTAAAAAAGTAAGGGATAATTTAAACGGGCATACAAGAAAAATTTATTGGCGACAAACATTAGCATCACAAATAATATTTTGGCACCACATATGAAAAAACAAACAAATATTTTTGAAGGACATTATTAAATACTGTGGCGACAAACATTGACATCAAAATTAATAAATTGGCAACAAATATAATATTTTGGAACAAAAAAAAATAATTTTTAGTAGCAAAAAAAAAAAAAAATCGAGACAAAAAATTAAATTTAATCGATACAAATTATTTAATATTTGATGGGGGATCGATATAAAATATTGCAGTGTCATTAATAGATTCTATATAATCCGCTCCTATGTGCGGCACGCAGTGCGACATGTTTGCCTATCCTGGCTCCTACGTCCCTCGAAGTTTAAATCTAAGGCCCCTCGGAGGGCTAAGCGGGGGGGAGCCTCCCGCGTGCCCGTGAGAGTTACCGAAGCCGTTAGCCTCTACAATTCTAAGTTAAATTAGGGATCTCCATTTTCCAGAATATTTTAAAACTAATTTAATTTTTTTAATTTTTTAATTATTTATTTATAACTTTGTTGCCAGTTAATTATTTTTGACGCCCAAAATGTTTATTTCGATGCCAAAAAATAATTTTTGTGTACCCTTCCAATAGTGCCAAAAAATTATAAATGTTGCCAAATTATTATTATGATGCCAAGAAATTTTTGTTTGTTGCTCATTAATTTGTGCCGTTTTATTATTTTTTTGTATCTCAAATATTAATTTTTTGTGTGCCGGTTTATTGCCAGCTAAAAAGTAACACTAAAATTCCTTTGTGCAAAAATTACCAAAATAAATTCATCAGTAAATTTCTGCTAAGCAAATACAAAATTCACTTTTATTTTTAATTTTATTTATTAAAACGAAAGATAACGCAGTAATTTAATAAGATATTTCAAAAATAAAAATTCGATTTTGGTCAAAATGAAGCGAGGGACGGATGAAGATTTAAAAAAAAAAAAAAAAAAAAAAAATCATCAACAAACTTATTTTCAGAAAAAAATGTATATTATTCCAAAATTTGGTTTAGTTTAAAGAATATTTCAAATATAAAATATGTATGTGTATGTATGTATTTAATACAATAGGTATATATATTATTATCACTGATCGTCTGCACGTGCATCATACATACTCGAAAATATACAAAAATATACAAACAAAATTACCAAACTAATGACCTTTTTTGTGTTTCATTCATGAATTTTTTTTTTTACTACTATTTTGTTATTTTTTGTTTTGTATTTTTTTGAAGAATGCGAAAAAAGGAAGCATATATATATATATTTCTCGCTTTAATTAAACCATCACAAAATAATACGTTTTGAAATTTAGAATGACATTTTTTTGCACTGAAAAAACTAATCTTATATACTAATCAGTGGTAACGACTATAAATTCGGGCCTAGAGTTACTCAAAATCGTGTGTTTTTAGAAGTTTGATTTTTGTAAACGCTTATTACGGTTATTTTTAGTTGCCGGAATATTACAAAAAATTCATATGATATGAACTCGATTACGTGAATTTCAAATTTGAAAAAAAAAAAACGTAAAATGGAATAACTCGAGTTATGCCATTATACCTTGTGGCTACATAATTCTATCTCACTTATACTTTCTGTCTCTTTTGCGTTTCATGTTTATCGAGTTGGTACAACTAGATTACGATAATCAAATTATAACGCATTAATAATCATGTTGTGACAGACTGAAAAGAATAACTACATATTCTCATATTCGCGATTAGCTATAGTTCGTGCCTCACGGGGGTATAAGATTGATTATGTAGAACCAAAAAAATAGCCATTGGGGCTTTTTGTGAATTCGAACGTATATACGACTCTTCAAAATATAAGATTCGTATTTGATTTAAATAAGAAACGACCGAATCTGATTCAATTCAAATAAGATTTCAATACTTCGAAGACTCGAATACGTTAGAGTCGAATTCACAAATAGCCCCCAGTAAGGAATTCTGCAACAGGCACAAAAAAGCAAAACGGCAAATGCGAAAACAGCATTTTGATGAAATTTGACAAGTGTGATGGAAATGGGATTATAAAATCAAAATGATTATCATAGAATTTTTCCACACTTAATAATATAAAATAAATAAAATATGCCGTAGAGTACCTTATGCCGCAGTGCACCCACCATATGCCGTACTGATACATGCCGTAGCTTACTATACACCGTACTGTACCATACGCCTTACCCAAATATTCCATAAAGAAACATGTCTTAGTATACCTTAAGCCATACTCTATACCTATGCCGTACTGAAACATGCCGCCATATTCCGTAATAAAAAAACGACCAGCAGCCATACAAGAAGAGTGATTGAAATTTGTTTTTAAAAACATGATTTGCTAAAGGCCCAATTTGAAGTGTAAAAGGTTGAATTTAAAGTGTAAAACCTGTATTCTGAGGCCATAATCATCTAAAGTAAAATGGGTAATCGTTTTTAAAAAAAAATATGAATTTAAGGTCTTTCTCACAATTGTTTTAAATTATTTTTTTTACAAGTTAATGTGGATTTGGCCATATTACTAACCAAAAAACAAATAATTTTGCTGTTATGGTTTATTATGCCAATAAGGGCTTAGATTTTTTTGTTTCGTTCTAAATAGAGATTCTCAGTATTATGTTAGTTTACGGCTAAAATCCACTGAAAAAATAAAAACGGAATTTACTTTTCTCAATATAACTCTAGGTACTTGTAATTGGGTAGTTGACAAAATCTACAATATTCAAGAATTCAAAAAAATATTTAATTAACAATTTAATTTTTTCGGTTCTAAATATGTAATCTTTTTCAGGCGAAAAATATTCAAATACAATTTCCTAGAGCAAAATAATTTGTAGGATTTTTTAAATTTAAAATAGTACGAATGGCACCACATTCAATCAAATTCCGGAAGGTTTCAGAGAAAATAAAGCAATAATTATATCGAAAAACTATATGCAGTTTTTCTTCTCGGTTTCCTGTATGATATGTAAAGCTACAATGGGTTGCCAAATTATTTCAGTTACGTCGAATCGTATCGGCATTTGTTGACTTCTGGCGACATATGTTTTTAACTAAACATTTTTAAAGCACAGTCACTTGAAATTGCAATAGTTCTCAGGACGGTAAATAAATGTAGCTCATATGAATATAATTATTAAATGCTACAACAAGTTATTCTAGTACTAATACTTTTTAGACAAATCAAAATTACATTTACTATGGTAAAGTCGATTTTAAGCCATATTGTTTTTAAATGCGCAATAAACAATGAATAATCTAAACACTTAGTTACTTAAGCCCCTCTCATGTAAAATTTGTCGAATAGCTGTGCTCGACTTTTTTTTTCGCGGGCGCTACATCCGATAGAGGGATTTGGCCGCTCCATGATGAAGATTCGTAATCATGGCGGCACGAAATTTTAAAATGCCACCAACCTTTGAAAAACCAATCGAATTTTAAGCAAAAATTGGATGGATATTTTATTTGACAAACATTGAATTTCAATTCTAAATCCAGTTCCTTAGATGCGTTATTTTCAACTGGGCATGTTTTTAATTCTCTTGCCGTAATTTTTATTTTGATTCAATTGGTCTAATTATGCCTTAATGAGTGTTAAACCATAGACCCAATAATGATTGGAGGATACAATTATTGCAAATTGAATTATTGTGTGGTATAAAAGTACTGTGAACATAACCTAATACATATACATAAAATATACTCATCTCGTACATAAACAGGAATCGGAAATTGACATTAAATATTGAAATTATACTGAATAATTCAATTTTTGTTTATATATTGGTCGTGGAGATGTGATTAGGTTCCTATTTCTGCGCACTACAATGCTTATGACCGAGTACTGCTTCGACAATGAACCTAATTTAATAATGAGCCAGCATATCTATTTTCGATCAATTCCTGACAATACATTACCATGATTCTTACTAAAAACTTACTATTATGTAGCTTATGCCGCTACTTAGCCACAATATTACAAAGCCATCAATTTTGGTACCAGTCACGAATTTTTTTTCCAAAAATCTCCCATTTTTTCAGATATTACTGCACATATTTAAAATTGATAAATGAGGCGGGGAAATGTGCCAACAAATTATTACACTATTCAGGCAGCACAATTAAAAATTGTGCATGTAGGAGAACATTTTTTAAATAAATGTCTGCAATTTGTACTAAAAAATATTTATAAGGGGTTTCGGACACAGTCCAAAACTGTTTTTTATTCCTTTTATCCTCCTTTTGAGAAAAGGACATAGATTTACAGAATTTAGCGTATTTACCCTGACATAAAAACTACTTTTGGCTGCGCAATAAAAATGTTTAGTTAAAATAAATACATTAGTTGTCGGAAGTCAACATATGCCGCTACGATTCAACGTATCCCTGATAATTTGGTAACCCACCAATGTATAATATACGAAAATACTGGAATAAACACCTCGCCAGATGAAGTCTTTTGGAGTCTCCATTACTGATATTAAGGAGACTTGTGGTGGTATAATACACGTTCAACTTACTCTCTGTACTTCCCTTCTTCGTCGTCATATTTACGTTAGGATGTATGCTTTATTTAGTTCGCATGGAGAAGAAACAACCTGTTTTAACATTCGTAATTTACATTTACTACATATGTACATGTAACATACAATTATATTTAGGATACTCTTCACGTTATGGATTTTGAATTATTAATAATGCTGTACATTACCATCAGTTTTCTCTTTTATGGTAAGGGCTAAATGTAGAAACTAAACAAATATGCTTGGGTACAATTGTCAATGTTTCGAGATATTGATATAAGAACAGGGTAACAACAACCGTGAAGCTTTTCTGAATATTTTCGCTTCATTTATTATGGGTGATTCGCTTCATATTTCTCAATTTTTTCCAATTGACAAAGAAATTTTAACAAGATTTAATACGTCAATAATTAATAGAATATGCTAACTGGTATTCAAAAATAGTTGTAGAAATTGTAACGCGATGAATCCACCAGTTTGAGTTTCTTATTCTTTCTAAATACAAACTAAATCACTAAATGCGTTCTTACAAAAATAACTTTCAAAATTGAAGAAAAGTTCTAGCTTAAAAAGCCCGTTAAGTAATCTTCTAGGTAACTATAAAATATAATTGGTGCTTATATCGGTGCTAAGTTCAAGCTGCAATTCTTAAGTTTAAAATATTGGATTCAAACGTCTGATCTTTAAGTTTTGTTTAACATTTAATATCAACTGTTCTAGAAATGTATTTGTAAAGATAAGAAAATCATTCAATAATTTCGTAGCAACATATATAGTTGCGTATCACTAGAAACTTGAATACTTTGTAACGACGAAGTCGTTACAAACTTTATCCATAATTGAAAGATAATTTCTGATCGAGCGCGAATGCATAACAGTGTGAATGGTGTGTGTATTTTGAACGAGTGATGACGTGTGCGAGTTCACGGAATGAACGTTTGATGGTTTTTTACTGAGTGGCGTTGTTGTCGGGGAGGGGATTTTGATATTTTATTTATTTTTTTTTTGTTGCGATGACAGGAGTTTTTTTTGGGGATTGAAAAAACGAATCGTCAAAAGGTGAAGACGGTGGGAAGAAAATTCCAATACAATTAATAATAAAAAAATATCCAAATAACTTGGAAAAAAAAACAAAATAATACGTCGTAAAGACAAAAAGAATAAACCATACTGTCTTGGTGGTAATAAAAAAAAAAAAAAATTAAATATACGTGTAGTGAGTGGCTTGACTATAACAACAAACAAATAAATTGTTAAAATAAGCAAACTCAAGCCTTCAGTTGTGAAACTACAATCTATCCATAACACCTATAGAGCGAGTATATATTGCGTCGTGTGGAGTACTATTTCTACCGTCGAAGTTTCATCATCAAAATTGTAATCGATCAAATTATCCGTCTAAAAAAATTATTACCAGCGCTTCTTACGGTAACATCACTACGTCAGTGGGCATCTAGAGGCGGGAAATTATCATCAGTATTTTTATCATCCGAGAGATTGTGACGTCAATAACTATATTGAAGATAGCGGGATCCTTGTGCATCTGGTTCGGTGGAGAAAGTTCGATTGGATGGTATAACAAATTTTTTTTTTTTCATTTATTTATAATTATTAAATTTAGTTTATTGTAATTTTTACTTGTACGGGGGCTTTCTTGGATTTTTCCTGTTGAAGGAATTCCTGCAATTTTTGTTTCCTTTTTCTTTTGGGGTTCATTTCAGATTCTACTGGGTACGGAGAGCTCTGCGGAACCAGCGAGGACAAATTTTTATGCGCCCGGGAACAAATCACGGAATGGTTTCGAGGAAATCCAAGTCTGTTCGGATATTTCTGTAATTTTTTTTTGTTTGCTTTAATTAAAAAGAAATAAAAAAATGTGTTAATTTTGTTATACTACCGAGATAATGTCGTAATTAATTAAGTTCGAAGAGTGGCCATGTGTGTGAGGTGTGCGTATTGATCTCAAAATCCGTATAGGCAGCTAACTCGACCCTGAATGGACACCACCACAACCCCACGACAGACTGCGCGATAGCCAGAGCAAATGCTGCAGGTGGTGACTTCGGGGTAATTCTGTTGGCGGGGTCAGCTTCCGGTTGACCTCGTTACAGTGGCGCCCAAACGTAAACGGTATTATGGAATAACGTTAATGTAATTTTTTTGTGTTTCAGTTTATTATTTTTTCAATTTTGTTTCCATGTGCTTCTGGACATTCGTATCAAGGTCATGTACCTCTTCCGAGTCGAATGTTATGACAGGGCACACCTCAAGTTTTAATTAATTTTCATTTTTTGTTTTTTTTCATTACAGTTGTGTTGGCCTGTCCATCATTACGTTTGCTCTAACATCAACCTATGGTTTCAGATTTTGGGAGACATTTGAAGCGTCGTGATGGCAGGTTAATTCAACTTCCGGATGTTAATCTATTGTTGTCGAATGGCGCATTGTTTTCTACCATTTGGTGTTGAGATACAATGTCTGGTTACCGTTGGCAATAATATGACCTTGGTGTAGGGTTGCGGTCGCATGTATATCCATGAAATTTTCATGTTTGATTACATGTTCGGTTTTCGCAACCTGTAAATTTTGGATACCTTGCTAATTGCATTTTTTTTTGTTTTTATTTTAGAATACACACGATACACACACAAGCATGCATGGTCATTCATTTTTGAATTATTTTGCATATATTATATATATATTTAAATTGGGTGACAGTTTCTTGGATGATTGAATACTCAAGGTGATAAATTTTGGTGATTTGTTATACATATTACAATTTTGTTTAGTAATGGTGAGTTATCTATAACAGGATAAAACATTTTGTTATTTATTTATTTATTTTTTTTTGAAGTGACAGTTTGACTTTGATTTTTGTGAATTAAGAATTGTTTTGACTTTTGATTGTCTCTTTATATTAAAAAGTGGTTTCGAATTATAAATTCACCATTAGCTTTAGTTATTTACATACATATTTTCCTATTTCGTTATTTAATTTTCATCTTAGTATCTATAGATTAATTTATTTTGGTGTTGGTAATCTCCCATTTTGGGGTGGATATATTTATTGAGTTTATCTTTTGTTTAGCATACGTTTAGCTATAGTAGTAGGTTACGGTTTAGTTTCGGTCAATATTCCTTTTCTTTGCGGTTGATTTATAGTAGCATATTAGGTGTTAAATTATTCTAGTTAATTATTTATTTGTATTGAGGGTAGAGTTTATTGAGGTTAACTACATTTTAGGCATTAAGAGATATCTATTTATTTTGTTCTTTAAATTCTCTAATACACATTTTCTCTGTTTTGGCTAAAATGGATATTCAATTATTAGAACCAAATGAGCTTCAGGTGGAATGCGAAATACGCTTTATTGAAAATACGCCTGCCGCCTTAGAAATATTACAAACTAAAATAGTAACAGAAAAGCAGTTTACTTTGTTAGTTCCGACCAGACCACATGAAATCGCGTTAAGGAACCCAAGTCATGAGCTTAAAATATGCGAGCTAAAACTCACACGGATTAATTCGGCGTTAATGGGCAATAATCTCGACAATGTAGTAAATTTCTCTACGCTTCAGTCAAGGCTGATTCATGTGAAAGGTCGTCTCACGCGGTTGTTAACTTTAAATATTAAGACTGACGAAATTCAAATGCTCTTGATACGTTGCGGTCACTTGCACGAGCAGCTTCGCAATTGGCACGGTAATAATCTATTTTCGACTCAGCAAGATTTACTCAAACCAATGCAAACGGATGATTGTGCATCTAACCAATCTTCTACCACTTCTCAGAAGTCCGTTTACGATGAAGATTTAAATCTTAATGCTCAGGAATCCTTGGTAGGAGCTCTGGAATCGAAGTTCCGAGTAAATCAAGCTCCAATTCCTGCGCCGCGTCGGCTCGTCCCGGTAAAGGTCGTAAATACTTCGGATATGGGAGCGGCGTTAGTAGATATCGAAACCTTGTTGCAAGACATTAAGGGTAAAATGGCGGGTCAAGATGTTACTACTCCTAGCTGTGGTTTCAGCCGGGCGAATTTGAATAGACCTAATGAGGATCGTCCAAAAATGGCGTCCCAGAGAAATAATTTCACTGATCCGCCCATAGCTAAAATAATATCACATTGGAATCTAGAATTTTCGGGTAGTCGGGGCGATTTGCCCATTGAAAGATTTTTATATCGGGTTGAGCACATGGCTGCTAGGAACAGAATTTCACTGGAAAATTTGATAGATGACTTAACTGGTCTATTGACGGGTGAGGCTTTGGATTGGTATTGGGTGTTTTTGGAGAGACGTTCGAGAGAGGAGCTTACTTGGGATTTAGTTAAACGAGAATTGATTGATCGGTTTAGCCAAGGACGATCCGATAGGGACATAAAAAGGGCTCTGGAGATACGCAAGCAAAGATTTCCTCGGGAAACATTTAACGAGTTTCTGGACTCCATCCTTAAAATAGCATTACAAACTCAGATTCCAATTCCGGACTACGAGATTATTGACATTCTAAAGGATAACATGCGTCCTGGCTTACAAGTAGCGTTAGCTAGCAAAAAAATATATTCTATTAAGCAGTTGTCCTATGAATGTTCACAGTTAGAAGAATTGTGGTCCCGTGTAAATTATAATCCTGAAGGGCTTATAACCGCCAAACCGCGTTCTTTAATTCATGAGGTTGCACTTCCTATGTCTAATGAAACATCGGACACATCAGTCCTTAGTTCGGGGAGTGGTGTTATGGATTCGTCCAGTTACCCTCCGCGCGGGGCGGAAATTTGCAGCTTAAGATCAGCGCGTGTTCTCAAAAACCAAACTCCAAATTTCACAGGCACTTTGTGTTTTAATTGCAAGGCTTATGGTCATGAGTTTAAGTTTTGTCGTGTTCCCATAACCAGGATATTTTGTTTCGGCTGTGGACAAGACAATGTCTATCACCCTGATTGTGTTCAATGTCGGAATCGTAGGTCGGAAAACGGACAGCGGAAGGAACGGTCAAATCGGGAACCTTTTCTTCAGCGCTCCAATCTCCCGAGAATTATAGAGACAGACGAGCAAGCCTCGAATACCGATCCGGAGCTCAAATACAATCGACACTAACTTCTCCCAATCAACCCAGATCCCAGAGTGAACATGTTCGGGTAAGGTCTAAATTTCATCGCTCTTGGGAATATTTTAAAAAGAGAAGAAAACTACGGCAAGCAATTTGTTCTAGTTTCATTGTAAACGAAAGTGATGGTCGTCCATTTACAAAAGTTCTCGTTAACAATCAGTCCATACTGGGTTTGTTAGATACCGGCGCGAATGTTAGTGTTCTCGGTAGAGGTTGCGAGCAGTTCCTTGATAAAGCTAATATTCCTTTTCGACATCTCACTTCATTTCTTTCAACTGCAAATGGAGCCAAGGAACGAATACTTGGACATGTAATTGCTACCGTCAAATTTAATGGTATTGAAAAAAAATTTCGTTTGCATCTTGCCCCAAATTTGTCCCAACCTCTATATTTGGGCATTGATTTTTTTAAGGCGTTTGGAATTGTACTCCAAACCAAACAGTTTCAACAATTCCCTAATTGTTCTGAATTACTCACACAAATGCCAGAATCAGATCCCTTAGCACATGAACTGTTACCCGTTCAGAGCTTGGCACTAGACCATATAAAATCAATATTCCCTTCATCAGCTGCTAATGGTTTGGGCAAAACTCACTTAATATCACACAAGATTGATACGGGAAATGCGCAGCCGGTCAAACAGAGGCACTATGCAATCTCTCCTGCTGTCCAGGTTATCTTGTATGCGGAACTGGACCGGATGATTCAGTTGGGAGTGATAGAAGAAAGCGAGAGCGCGTGGAGTTCCCCGGTCACTCTTGTAAAAAAATCCAGTGGTAAAGTTAGGTTGTGTTTGGATGCCCGAAGGGTTAATGACGTTACTGTGAAGGATGCCTACCCGTTGCCCTTAATCGATGGTATACTGAGTCGATTGGAAAATACCAACTTCATTTCTAGTTTAGATTTGAAGGATGCCTTCTGGCAGATTCCTCTCGACGATGATGCTAAAAGTAAAACCGCTTTTACGGTCGCGGGTAGGCCCCTGTATCAGTTTACCGTCATGCCTTTCGGGTTATGCAACGCCCCTCAAAGTTTGTGCCGACTCATGCACCGTGTAATACCACACGAATATCAGGACAAGATATTCGTTTATCTCGACGATTTGTTGGTAACATCAAGCACCTTTGAGGAGCATTTAAAGTTGCTCACCATAGTGGCAAATAGATTAAAATCCGCCAATTTGACCATTAACCTGGATAAAAGTCGCTTTGTCCTCAAAGAAGTGAAATATTTAGGACATATCATTGGGAATGGTAGTATACGTGTCGATCCAGATAAAATTGAAGCGATCAGTGCATACCCTGTTCCGAGGACCGTCAAACATCTACGCAGCTTCCTTGGTCTGTGTGGATGGTATCGGAGGTTCATAGCTAACTTTTCTTCTGAAGCTGCACCCTTGACGGACTTATTAAAAAACAAAGCTAAACTGGCGTGGAATCCCTTGGCTCAACTGGCGTTTGATTCATTAAAGCGGTTACTCACCACCGCCCCAGTTTTGGTACATCCTGTTTATACGCTTCCATTCTTCATACAAGTGGATGCTTCTTCTACTGGGGTTGGAGGGGTTCTTTTCCAGCGACACGATAATGCAGAGCATCCCATAGCGTTTTATTCGCAAAAGTTGAACGCAGCTCAAAGGAAATACAGCGTCACGGAGTTGGAATGCTATGCGGCTGTTTTATGTGTTAAAAAGTTCAGACCATACGTGGAAGGGTTTGAATTTACAATCATCACAGATCATGCGAGTCTGCGTTGGTTGATGACTCAGAGTGACTTGTCGGGGCGGTTGGCCCGATGGAGTCTTAAACTCCAAGGATTTAACTTTAAAATAGAGCACAGGAAGGGAAGCCAAAACATAGTGCCAGATGCCTTATCGCGGATGTTCTGTGATGAATTGACTCTCGTGGACTCAGGCCATTTAAACGAAGATCCCTTGCATATAGATCTCAATTCTTCAGCATTTTCAGAACCAGATTACTTAGCTAGGATTACACGAGTTCAAGCAATGCCCTCCGTTGAATCCAACCTTATAGTCCGAGATGGAAAATTATTGATTTGTCCTTCCTACGGCCATAGGTACCAAGACACCGACTTGTCTATCTGGAAATTGGTAGTTCCGAACAGTTTGACTGCATCGTTTGTCGAGCAGGCGCATCTACCACCATCCTCGGCGCATATGGGGATATATAAAACACTAGAAAGACTGCAAAGGCATTTCTTCTGGAAGGGTATGGGGAAGGACGTCAAGAATTATATTAATCGGTGTCAGATTTGCAAAACTACTAAGGGAGTCAACTATTCTATGCAACCTAACATGGGCCAATTGATAGAGGTTCAGCGTCCATTTCAACGTTTGTACTTGGATTTTTTAGGGCCTTATCCCCGTTCTAAACACGGTTTTACATGTATGTTAGTCGTACTAGATCAGTATTCCCGTTTCGTGTTGATAAAGCCACTTCGAGAAGCTTCGGCAGCATTGTTGTGCTCCTATTTGGAAAATGAGGTATTTAATCTGTTTTCGGTGCCTCAATCAGTCCTGACCGATAACGGTAGACAATTTCAATCCCAGCTTTTCGGTACTCTTTTAACGAAGTATGGAGTCGAACACATAAAAACGCCGTTCCATGCCCCCCAAAGCAACGCATCCGAACGGGTGAATCGGTCCATATTAGCGGCCATACGGGCTTATGTGGGGGACCAGCATGCCGATTGGGATGGGCATTTGGCTGAAGTAGCCGCTACTCTTCGTAACACTATCCATTCCAGCACTTCATATTCACCACATTACCTAGTGTTTGGACAACATTTAATCATGCACGGATCTGATTATGCACTCCGAAACTTATTAAGTCTGGGTGGGGAAAATGAAATTTCAGCCTCTTTCAAAGCTACTAAACTAAATATGGTTCGAGATCAAGTGATAGAACATCTTAAACAAGCCCATCAAAAACACACTCGAGTTTACAACTTGAGAGGAAACCCGAGAATATTGACAGTTGGTCAATCCGTTTATGTACGTACTTACGTTCAGAGAAAAAAATATCCAAATAACTTGGAAAAAAAAACAAAATAATACGTCGTAAAGACAAAAAGAATAAACCATACTGTCTTGGTGGTAATAAAAAAAAAAAAAATTAAATATACGTGTAGTGAGTGGCTTGACTATAACAACAAACAAATAAATTGTTAAAATAAGCAAACTCAAGCCCTCAGTTGTGAAACTACAATCTATCCATAACACCTATAGAGCGAGTATATATTGCGTCGTGTGGAGTACTATTTCTACCGTCGAAGTTTCATCATCAAAATTGTAATCGATCAAATTATCCGTCTAAAAAAATTATTACCAGCGCTTCTTACGGTAACATCACTACGTCAGTGGGCATCTAGAGGCGGGAAATTATCATCAGTATTTTTATCATCCGAGAGATTGTGACGTCAATAACTATATTGAAGATAGCGGGATCCTTGTGCATCTGGTTCGGTGGAGAAAGTTCGATTGGATGGTATAACAAATTTTTTTTTTTCATTTATTTATAATTATTAAATTTAGTTTATTGTAATTTTTACTTGTACGGGGCTTTCTTGGATTTTTCCTGTTGAAGGAATTCCTGCAATTTTTGTTTCCTTTTTCTTTTGGGGTTCATTTCAGATTCTACTGGGTACGGAGAGCTCTGCGGAACCAGCGAGGACAAATTTTTATGCGCCCGGGAACAAATCACGGAATGGTTTCGAGGAAATCCAAGTCTGTTCGGATATTTCTGTAATTTTTTTTTGTTTGCTTTAATTAAAAAGAAATAAAAAAATGTGTTAATTTTGTTATACTACCGAGATAATGTCGTAATTAATTAAGTTCGAAGAGTGGCCATGTGTGTGAGGTGTGCGTATTGATCTCAAAATCCGTATAGGCAGCTAACTCGACCCTGAATGGACACCACCACAACCCCACGACAGACTGCGCGATAGCCAGAGCAAATGCTGCAGGTGGTGACTTCGGGGTAATTCTGTTGGCGGGGTCAGCTTCCGGTTGACCTCGTTACAACTTTTATAAAAAAAATAAATTATTAATTTTTTGAGATTTATTTTTTTAACTATTTAGATATGTTGGTGTACGAGTGTACGACTTAACCTGTAAAGAGCGTTCTGCAGTCCCTGGGACCGCTCTATTTTCCAAAAAACAAAAATTATCCCCACTCCGTTTAATTTTTTTCTGAAATTTTTGGTATCTTCCTAATCGAAATTTTTAGTACCGTTCTAATTGAACAAAAAATTATTAATATAAAATTGCGGTCCGCTGGAACACACCACTCTTTCCATGCATCTTTTTCCACGACGCACTTTACGGGTTAAGCGAATTATCGATTTATTTATGTATGGCTATGCTATGCTTACTTTGAAGTGTATCACCTCAAAATATGAATATTGCTACAACTAACCAAGTATGATCTTGAGTGAGAGTGAGTGATGTGATTGCACAATACCATGCGACTATACGTGGCAAACGAAAGCCGAAGTTTAATTCTAAATAATTTTTTAGTTAAATATCACTACATGTTCAAAATTAAAATGATTTTATAAAAGCGGATCTTAGGAAAAATTAAGCGGAAGTATGAAACATCTTATATTTTATTTACAACAAACACAACTTGTTGAAATGCCGAATGATTTTCGACTCTTAAATAAAATCCACTTAGATTTTCAAAAATTATCTATGTACATATGTTCTCTATTTTTCTGTACTCTTAATCAATTCATTAATTAAACACATCACACTGTATATCTAATTAAGATCACCACTTTAAACATCTAAAAAAAGTTCAGTTAATTAAACTCTAAAAATTCGAGGTCACATATTCAATTAAACGCTAGAATATTAAACGAAATTCTGGCTAAACTTTATAAAATTGTAGCAACATCATAATTTTGTTTCCTTGATTATGACAATAAAAAAAACTATGTGTAGTATATACATACTGAATTGACAACAATAACAACACCAACAACGATAACAGAACTTATGTATATATGGTAAAAAGGATATAAGTAACTTGAACACTGACACCTGCACATGATAATAATATTCAACCAGCAACAACAATAATAACAACTGCGAAACTATCATTAATGATACATATTATCCTTAAAGAGTAACGACAAAGACGAACTTCCAAAAAATTGTTGTAACTGTTACGTAGTACACAAAAAAAAAACAGAATATACAAAGGCACGTTGGATTCTTATGCAACACCCATGTAGCATTTATATTGAACTCTTAAATACTTTCGAGTTATGTACCCCAAAATAAGAAAATGACTTCGATTTTATGTATTTTTTTATATTCAATATTATTACAAAGCTCGGCCTTGTTGTTCAAATACAAAATTATTGATGAACAATTTCAAAATTTATAACTGAAAAAAAAAATACAATTCGGAAAATGGGTGGGATCTTATATCGTAGTTTAAATTTTTATATTCGTATTTATCCACTTAAATAAATGAAACAACAACAATAAGAAAATCGTGTGATTGATCAATGATTATGATTGTCCCTTGGATCAAAAAATTAAAGTCACTCAAGTAAAGATGATAAGAAATTAAAAACAAAATAAAAGTCTACGTGTCATTCTTTGAAAAAGTCTTAATTGTTTTTATTAATTAAAAATTTATTTGTTAATTCCTCAAAATTCAGAATCGAAAAATTTAGCAAAATTATAAAATGTATGTCGAATTTGTAAGCACACTGGGAAAGTGACAAAAAATGCATACATCTAGCTAGTTATTTTCCATACCAAACATTAGCATGGATAAATTCTGTGGAATTAACCAAATCTGAATATCTACAAAAAACATTTTTTTTATTTTTGGATGCAATTCGTTTCAAAATTTGAAGTTGTATTCAATAACCTAAGTCATTTTACATAATTTTTGAAATTTCTCGAGAAAATTTTCATCAAAACTAGTTATCTTAAAAAAAAAAAAAATTAATCAGAAAACACTGCAACTTCAGATATTATGTACCCGTTTATAAATCAGAACGATGTGAATTTGGAAAAAACTAGTTTTTGTAACTTATTCAGTTTTACGCAATTAATGAAGTTACAAATAAAATATACAAAATGCTGTATCTGCAGTTAGCTAGTTTTAATTAAACATACCAATCGAGATTAACGAGATTTTTTTGTTTAACGAAAAACACGATTTGTACAGATAACGAAATTTACATTGTTTAAAGATAAATGTGAAATAATGTATCCCAAGTAGCATTTCGTATATATTATGATTACAAATTATTCTTGTACAATTTACCGAACATTTACATTAGTGAACATTTGTAGATGTATCTCCACTTGTAAAAAATCTGGTTTCAGAGTTTGCACAGTAAAGTTACACTGTAAAGGTTAATTTATAGCTACGAATGTAGTGTTACTGTTTATGTACTGGGTCATTGTATCGTTACAGTTGCAAAATATTTAGTTTTTGTAGAATCGATGAAAGCTTATAGCTACGGTGTAGATTTACTGATCATTTACTTTGCAAATGTATATATACCGTCATAAAATGATTACACTTTGTACATTTCAAGAGAGCTTATAGCTACCTCATGATTTATACAGAACGTTTACTTTGTTAATGTATTTATACGTCTTAAACTGAGTAAAAGTTTTAACTTTGAATAGATCATGTAGCTACCTCGTAGATTTACAGAACATTTACAATGTTAATGTATTTATACCGTCAGATAATTTATACAGGAATAATAAAATTGAGTGGATCGAATTTTTTACCAGACGAAGGAATTTCTTCTCGAAATTTGTTACAAACACCTCAAAGAAAAGATTTGTTTTCAATTGGCAGCGGAGAACTCTGGTATTACGAACTAAACATCAACGTCTTAGCCCGTAATACCAGAAAAAATTGAATAAAATTTCTGATCTAGATCTTTCAATTAATATTTCCGTTACTTTTAACATTGATTGGTTGAGCATTTTTAACAGCGCAAAGACGGAGTTTTGGCCTATTTTACGTATAAGTAACCTTTCGGAATTTTTGAATCCAATGCCCATTGCACTCTATTGTGGCCAAACAATGCCAAATTTACAAAATTATTTGCAAGATATTTTAGAAAATGGTGAACAAATGCGACAAACTTCAAAAATTGAATGCTTATTATGTATGTAGTACGTAGCTTTTACATAATACAAACAAGTACACGAATTTAATAGGAAAATGTAACTGTACACATACTTCTACGTATCGTATACATAGCAATTACATACAGTAAACGAGTAAACACTTTTAATAGGAACATGTAACCATACATTTACTTCTACGTAACGTATACGTACCATTTACATTTCGTAAACAAGTAAATATTTTTAATAGAAAATTGTAAATGTAAGCAACTTGTAAATATCCGTATTCAATTTACTCTCAAAATGTATACATAAGGATAACATGTATTTTCAAGTTTACATATAGAAAATTCAGACATATTCCCTTCGAAAATAATGGTCGGCCATATTGATCACAAATTTGAAGCAAAAAGAAAACTTTTTCAAGATTTTATGCACTTTTATGATTTCTGGTACACACAATAAATATAAATTTATGTAAAGATAGCATTAAAATAATTTTTAAATAAATATTATTTCTTTAATTTTTATTTTGAAGTAAAAAAAATGTATCTGTAATTTTATATACTTCATTATTTTTAAGGCGCATTGCTATTTTCAAATTATTTCAGAACTTTACCCGACAAAATGATATTCGTTTGTAAATTTTAACATCTTAATATGCGAAAAATATACATATTTCTAAGTTTGATGTTATAAAAATAATAATATTTAAATAAAGTCGTTCATTATAATCTACTACTGTAAAGGAATTTTATAATTACGCATACAATTGTATTTATTTGATTTGTTTACAAAATTAAGCTAACAAGATAGTTTTGTTTAAAACAAATTTATGAAATTGTAACTTATTCGTAAAAGATTTGTAATCGTAATATACGTATACTGATTTCTTATTGTAAACTATACAGACTTATTTGTAAATACACATTTTATTTACATCAAATTACATCCGTAAAGGTTCGGCATGCTCGACAATTGATTCCCCAAAATTTGTACTAAACATTTACAACACGTTTACCTTGGAGTTACCAGTGTAACTTTACAATAACAAAGTAAATTTACAGTAAACGTTTTGTAAACCAAAATTGTTACTTGGGATATCAGCAAAATTATCAAGTTTATGCAAAACAATATTAGAATCTAACAAATCAGATACCTTAAGATACCTAAGTTCAATTTTAAAATTAAAATATCAACAAATAATAAATTCTGAAAAATGGGGAATTTAATTTTAAAGTTTTCAAAAAATCAAGATTTTCTAAAAACCAAGATTTTGAGAATAAGGGTTGGCTATAATATCTCGGTTTTCAAAATCTCGGTGCTACAAAATCTCGGTTTTTATAAATTCTGGAAAATGGGGAATTTAATTTTAAAAACTAAATAAAAATCGAGATTAGAACCGAGATTTTGAAAACCGAGCTTTTGAAAACAGAGATTTTGTAAACCGAGATTGACACATTTATGATTTTTGAAAAACTGAAATTTTGTACATACACACAATTTTACTTATATTGCATTTGTGTATGATTTAATTTCATCTACGGTTGGGCAGGCCGTTCTAAAAATGTCAATAAAATTCTTGTGAAAGAAGGAAATGAACAACGTATTTTTCGGTGATTTTAATATACAATCGCATAAATCTATAATAAACAACAATAATTCGCCAATATCTTACGCCTTTTTTATTCATAAAGATTACAAATACTTACGCAAAAGGCACAACTCAAAACCAATACAAATGTTGTACATCAAAATTGCGACCACATTTAAACACAGTGTACCGATTATTAAATAATTCATTAGAACTTATAGATGCATACCATGCATCACCCACACATAGTATAAGTATGTGTGGGTTATTATTAGTATTGATTTTCAGCAGCTTATCTTTTACCATAGCAAGCAACTTTTTCTTCCACCCAGGCAGATAATCCTTGATTAAGATCTTGCCTGGTTTATTAAAATTGGCATAGCATTAATGCTCTTTTTATGTCTTTAGCGAGTTGAAGAATAGTTTCTTTGTCAAATTTTTTGTAGAATTCCACAGTAATAGGTGATAGGTGGTTAACAAATTAAAAAAATTCGACAAAATATCAAAACGGTTGTTGCACAGCTGTAGTTTTTAGACAATTCAGCATTTCCCGCTTTGAGAACAACAATTTCATACTCATGTATATTAACTCTTTCTTCAATTTTTGCTAATTGATCAATTTTATTGCTTAATATCATAAAAGAATCATTGAACGATTGTTGTTGTTCTCTTAGCAATTATAAAAAATTGGATTGCTAAAGTTAAATTTTTTGCAAATCACTTTTTATAGATGTTATAGCTGTAAAAGTAGAACTTCTATTTGCGGCAGATTGTTTTAAATTTCTTAAGCAGCTAATCATTGCTGCTGATTTGGCTGGCACACATTGTAAACAAAAAAGTTTTACCTTTAGAATCGTTATTGACATTTTCATACAACATATAATAAAGGTGTTTGCATTTTTCACGATTCCTCAAAAATTTGTATTGCCACTATTGCTCTGTATTACCAGTTAACATTAGTAAATGACAAATCGAGGGGACAGCACTCGAGTTATTTCGAAATCGATACAAATTGGATTGGAAAATCCGTTCAATGGTATTGCCATCGTTTAAAATCATAATTTTTTGGGATAGAATTTTGAGCCAACTTTACAGACGTCATTTTTTACCGGACATAATTTTTTAGCATCTATTTCCTGCCGGAAGATAAGCCTACACAATTTGAGAACGATTTACGATGTATTTTTTTTACGAACAAAGTTATGTTTCTGATGACCAATTAAATTTAACTCACTATGTATCATTTAAAAACCAGTACGCCGCTTTTAGAAAGGAACTTTATACATATACAATCCAACTTCTAATCTAATTCCGTTTGAAAAATGTGAAAGAAATGATGGTAAATTAAGCAAAAAAAAGATGTTGAATTGTACATATTCGTATGTATAAACAAACATACATATGTGTATGAATTATTAGCACTATTTTAGGAATAAACAACTTGAAAGGTATAGTTAAATGCACAAAAGAAAATCAGAAACGTTAAATGTACGGAGAATATTAATCACACATTGTACTTATACATATGAGTGGATTGTAAATGTAATATGCGGTTATTATTTTATAAAAAGTAAACAAAAATCTAACTAGAAACATAGCTCTTTACTATTTAAACGGTTTTATTGGTGTGTTTTATGATCGCAAATGATTATCTGTAAGGCCATCGCGTTGTTTTATGATATGTATACGTCTATGTATATGCTTGCAAATTATAACAACAATATGTTATGTCACGTGTGCTTTTAACCATTTGAACTTTTGATTTATGCGGTCATTGAGTGTTAACGCATTTTGTGCATAAAATTAAACGAAAACTAAACAAATAAAAAAAAAAAACTCAAAACTTGTTTTCTGAATTCATTAATTAATAGAAAGCCGTCGTCTATATAATGGCAAGAATACAGAGAAAAAAGAACAAATCTTGTTTTCTTAATCTTGAACTTGATGACCGAAAAATCATCAAAATCTCATATGATATTATGATATGCTCAATTTGGAATACAAATATGTATGCGAGTATGTAACGAGCAAACGACATTCACCAACCGATTAACTATAACATCAATTAACTCATAACTCAACAGTCTTATCTGTGTTTTTTTTTGTTTTTTTGTTTTTCTACCAATTTCTCTCCGATTGTGGAATTTTTTTTGTATTCTTATGTTTAATAATTTTTTTTTCATGCTACAATCGTTTTTTATTTGTTAAGAAAACTATGAATATGTTAAGAAGAAGGAGAGTATTTTATATAGTGGTGCACACTAAAAATTACAGGTTTCTCGCGCTCTCCACGATCTTAAGAGTTCGGTGAGCCACTCTATACAAAACAACATTAAAATATGTTGTCTTACTTATTTCTTAATAAGAAAAAAAAAAATTAATTTTATAAGAAATTTCACTCAAAACTTAAAGTTGAATTTTTTTTTTATTCATTACTATATTCAGTCGTCGCATAAGCTTCCAACTATTAGCTTCAATCGGTGATAAAAAAAAAATAATTAAAAAACGTGTATCGGCTCAATCTCGGGTGTGTGCTTGAAAAATTGTTTTATACCGTTAGTATCAAACAAGTGCGTGTGTGTAAACATTTCAATTAATTATATTTTGCTTTATTACAAAGTGATAAGAAAATTAATGAAAACCATTTTAGTGTTTGTATGTGTCGTCATGCCAATTACTTGGTGGCCATATCATATATAAGATTTGGCATTATTTTAATATTGATTAAAAGTTTTAGTGATAAGAAAATTGTTTTTATATTTTATTTTGATTAAGATAAAATAAAAATATTATGATTTGTTGCATAGTATTGCATCGTGTTGGTTTTAAATTGAGTGCGTGCGACTCGAGTGGTTTACAAGTGATATGAGTTATAGTTAATAAGTGGTTAATTCTTGCACACGACCTTTTTGGTCAAGGCTAAATAATTAATTTACATCATATTTATAACTTTATTAAATATATTTAGTGATGATGATGATGTTGCTTTTTTGTGGTTGTGGATTGTAGCGCAGCACAAGATCAGAGATCTGATGAAGATCATCGACACATAGAAAAAATAAATAAAATAAAAATTGGAAACGTGTATATCGTATCTTAAATAACATTAAAAAAAAAATCCAAGTCTTATGAATGTCGTTTTATATTTTTTATTATATTAATGTTTACAGTTACGCGAATAACAAAAAATACAAATGCTTAAGGTTTTTTTAAAGAAAAGTAATGATTTTATTTTTTTTTATTTTTTAATTAAGAAAATTAGAAACAGTTTCCAGTTTTTTAATTTTATTTTGTTTATGAGTTTTTGAATAGAATCTGGATCGATTTATATGCAGATTTGAACATAAATTAAGACTAGCTTTCGTGTAGCGAATAATGATTTGATAATTAGCAGGTGCAAAGCTTAGTCTACAAAGATTAGAAAATCATGACACAAATCTGCTAATTTGAATAATTTTTGTACGATCCGTTATACAAATTTAAATGCAACCCAATAAGTTCAAATATCATGAAATGCTGTAATAAATTAATTTAAGAAAAATGAATTACTGCTGGACGTACTCATTAAATCAAATTAATAAGACATTCTTATCTTATTAGATTCAGGTCAATTGGTTACGGGTCCATTTAAAATACGAAATTTTTCTTTCAATGATACATTTTTAGTTGAAAAATGAGGTTTCACCCGGCATAATAGCATACTTCAATTGATTTGACAATCATTATTCAACCATCATAACGGTCAGTACAGTAATATTTTGAGTACGTTTTCTTCTTTATATAACCACAATTATCCAATATAAGAATCAGTTAAAAATAATATTTAATTTATTACGTTAGCGATTTAAAATTCAATACGACTTGTAAGCCAGAAACTTATATAATACTCTAAACAGTGTAAACAAATTTGCAATGTCAACAAGTAAAATTTTAAAATTTTATTGAAACACTTTTTGAACATAAGAGACAAAACTTAGATGAAGTCTGAAAAGTTTGAAAAACAGAACATTTCGGCTGAAAAGAACCAAGACAGTTATTAAGTCTCGTATTTGATTTGTAAAAAAATGTTGTGGTATAAAATTGATTTGGTGGCGAGACTACCTAGCTAACTTCTAGAAAAATGTCAAGTTCGCTATCTTGATTCTTCATTACAATGTGCCGCAACTAATTCATTGTTCATAATCGCAGAAGTTACATCATTAAATATTGCTGGATACTATTAATGATTTGCCGATGGATTATTTAGCGAGATTTTATTTATTTATTTATTTATCTATTTTACAAAATAACTAAATATTAATTTTTTCTTTAATGAATATGTGTAATAGTTGAATAAACTGGCCGTACTCTAGCTCTTGAAGGTCATTAAGATTGCAATAGTTGCTGAAAGAATTATATAACTTCACACCATTATACCCTAGCGATCGTTGAGAAAATGATTTACAGTACCTTGGTAATCTAAAATGAGTTTTCCTGGTATTATAGTTATGAACTTCTCTGTTGGTAGACAGCAAACTATCTAAATATTTAGGAAGATCCCTTTTCGAGTAAATAAAACAGTTTTAGCACATTAAAGTGTATTCTCTGGCTGCAATTGATTTATAAAATATTATTTTGGTCTCCATTTGATAGCTTGTCTTTAATTGTATTGAAAAGTCCTAAGTTTTTATTAATCTTTTTAGCTAAGTAATCCAAATGGTGGTTAAAACTTAAGTTTTCATCAATGGCGATACCGAGATATTTGTATTCTTTAACTTGTTCATGATTTGGTTTGTAACTACAATATCTGAGCTACCCTCTTATTTGGTTTTCATTGACAAAAACATATATAGTACTTTGTTTTCGAAATGTTCAATGACAATTTATGAAACATCAACCATCCCCGTAAATTCTCAAGATCCTCGTTCACTTTTTGTACTGCTTCTTCATGAGTTGGTACCGAAATAACATCTACTATGTTATTTATATACAAGATAAATAACAATGGTCCAAGTGTTGTACCTTGTGGTACTCCAAGATTGTTTTGTATCAACGACGATGTGAAATTGTCAACTTTTGTATATTGTTGTCTCGCTTGAAGATAATTATTGAACCATTCAAGCTCTTTTCCTTCCGTACCATACTTGCATAATTTTTGGAGTAAGAGTTTCCTATCTTTAGTTTCAAAAGCTCGTTTTTTTTCATCTATTTGAGTTTTCCATATGCCCAATATACGATTTAATGCCAGGTTGTTGATCCACTAATATATTGTTATTAGCAATATGATCAACCCACTGTTTTTTAACTACTCTTTCCAGTACTGCTTTATAAATTGGAAGCATATTTATGGAGCACAGATCTTCAGGTGTGGTTGGTTTCGTAGTTTTTAGAATTGGAACAACTATTGATATTTTCCAAGTAGTCGGTACTCTTCCTTCCTTTAGACTTCGATTAACTAAATCTGTAAAATGTTCAGAGAATAAATGATTCTTCATTACATCCAGCATGACCATTCTGTTTATGCCATCAATTACATATTGAGACTTTATTTTACTTATTATTTTTGATATCTCCTGGTTTCTTGAAAGATGAGTTTTTCAAAATTAATATCATCCTGCGGAAAATTCCAATCCTTTATCGCAGGGATGTTCTGGTGAATATCTATCACGCTGGACACAAATGTCTCATTTAGCGCTTCTGCTAATTTTTGTTTATCGGTGAGTGTTTTGTTGTTTAATTGGATACAGCATTGCGTCGTATTTTTAGACTTGTATATGGATTTAAGCGTTTTCCACAGTTCCTTTGGGTTGTATTGATTTTTAATGAACTTATTTCTGAAGTATTCAGATTGTTCCATTCTCAACGATTGTTTATACAAATTTCTAACTTTCCTGTAGCTTTCCCAAGTTTCATCTGAATTCATAGTTTTCATAACACTATAACTGCGAATTTTTTCTTGCTTCAATAATTTCAAGTTTTCTGAGAACCAAGGTGTTGGATTTCTACTTTGACTAATTTTTGTTTCAGATAATTCATTAACCGCCTGTTTTAGATTCAATAAAAAGCCATACTTAGTTAGGTCACTCTGCGCTATAAATTGTCGCAATCGGTGATTTAAAATGAAATTAAGCTTATCCTCAGAGTAATTTTTCCATGTTTAATTACTTTCGTTCTGCTTTCATCTAATGACTCCTATTCTTTACTGCTTAAATTTGCACTTATCATATAATGATCGCTTATTTGTTGTTCTTTTATAACTTCACATTGAACGGTAGTCGAATTGGTTATTAATAGATCTAACAAACTTTTGCTGGTTTGCGTGACTCTGGTGTATTCCTGGACTATTTGTGTCAATCTATAATCCTTAATTAGCTGATTTTATTTTAAGCTGTAGAAATCGTTGTTTTTGTGATCATATTAAAGTCTTCAAATATAAGATTGGGTTTATTCTGATTAATAACATTTTCAAACCACTACTATAAATTATTTAAAAATATTGCGTTTGTTGTTTGGAATGATCTACTTGGGTCCCGGTCGATACGGCATATTTCATTACGGAATATGAAAAAATGGCATATTTCAAAACGGCATATGGTACACTATGGCATATTTAAAAATGGCATATTTTAAAGCGACATATGGTACGTAACGGCATAGGGTTGGCCACGTCTTACTATTTTTCAAAATACTGTTTCTAAACTCTTTTCTCCAAAATCTTGTTTTACAAAATTTTGTCACCAAAAACTTTTTTTTATATGGATAATAGTTATTTATGGTACTAGTGAGCAAAACGAGATATTATCCACAAACGATAAGTTTGTCCCACGAGGCGATAGCCGAGTAAAAATTTATATTATGAGTTTTTTATGAGCTATTCGAAATTGATTGTTCTCATTCCATTAATTTACATCCTACAAGAATTATTTCAGATTTCGAACTAGCTTCAGTTTCTGCACTAAAAAATTTCCTGCCGGATGTAATTTTTAAGGGTTGTTTATTTCATTTTACCCAAATTATTTGGGAATCATCAATAGATGAATTTGGCAAAGAACAAATATTTATTAAAAACCGAATCGACAAAATGAGATCTGGTGAACAATTATTTCCAAATAAAATATCTAGAAAAAGAAAAAAAGCTTAAATATATCACGATAAATCGATGGCCAAAAGAGGAAATATCTTCCCTTAAAGGCATCACAAATAATATAGCTCTTTATAGATTTGTAGCACTAATCCATTAAATTTAGTTTAATTTTTATTATATTTTTTCAATCATAGCTCAAGAAGAGAAACTAACTTGTGAAATTATAATTTAAAATAAAATGTGTGTATGCAAATTAATTGTTAAAATTTGTTTTTATTAATTGAATCTGAACCTTTATCTTAATGTGCATAAATGCCTGCTCATGTGAAAAATTAACTTAAAATAAGGGACTTAGAAAACCTGGGTTGGGTATGTAATCTTGCATTACCAAATATTGCATTTGCATTAAAAAATTTCGCATACAAAATTTTGCATTACAAAATATTGCAATTACAAAATGTTGCAATTATAAAATATTGCTATACAAAATCTTGCATAACAATTTCCCGTACATTTTTTTCTCTATTGTGAGGAAAATAAATTGAAGAAAAATGACATCGACTAATTTAACTTAGAATTGTAGAGGCTAACGGCTTCGGTAACTCTCATGGGCACGCGGGAGGTCGCTGCGCTCCCCCCCCCCCCGCTTAACCCTCCGAGGGGCTTTAGATTTGAACTTCGGGGGACGTAGGAGCCGGGATCAGCAAACATGTCGCACTGTGTGCCGCACGTAGGAGTGGATTATATAGAATCTATTAATGACATCTACTAAAAAGCAAAATAATTGCACTATTTTGTTATGCAAGATTGTGTAATTGTAAGATTTTGTGGTTGCAACATTTTGTAATTGCAACATTTTGTAGTTGCAAGATTAATAAAAAAAACAATATTTTGTTAATGCAATATTTTATATCGATCCCAGAAAAACTATTTCACTAAATATTCATTATTTCACTATCAAAATAATTATTTCGGAAAACAAAATTTTAAAAAACAAGATTTTGTCCAACAAAATTTTGGTAAACTATTTTTTATACGGTAAGAATTCAAAAAACAAGATTGAACGGCAAAACAAGATTTTGTCTTGCAGGCAAATACCCCGATCCCAATGGTACATGGTACAATAGGGTATAAGGTACCCTACTGTATGATTTGATAAATTTTAAATTTAAAACGTTTAATATTTTTTTAATTTCTAAACCTGTATTTATCAAAATGTATCCATTTGAATTACAACGAAATTCTATTAAGCGACAGAAATTTTTTTTAATTAAAGAAAAACTTAATTAGGTGAAGGAAAATTAAAGTAAATAAAGGATATTTCTACTAATTGAAGGAAAATTCTGTTAAGTGAAGGTTTAAAGGAAAATGCGTTTAATGAAGGAAAGTTCTATTAAGAGAACGAATTTCGAAATAATCAGTTAAGAAATAGCCACGTTGCAGATTAATTTAACTTATTCCAGAACTTCATCTACAAATCATTTTAAGATCCCATTTCCATCGCACTTGTCGAATTTCATAATAATCGGAAAGGTGAAGGAAAATTTAAGTAAATAAAGGATAATTCTACTAATTGAAGGATAATTCTGTTAGGTAAAAGTTTAAAAGAAAATCCGTTAAGTAATGGAAAATTCTATTAAGAGAATGGATTTCAGCATAATCGGTTAAAAATAGTCAAGCTTCAACCTAATTGACAACAATCCAGAGTTTCATAACAGAGAATTAAGAAGAAAATTCTCTGTGGTTTTACCTAAAAATCATTTTAGAACCCTATTTTCGTCTTATAAACGAGTTCATACTAGTGATTTGAAAAAAGTCATTACTAAAATAATAAAAAATCCTACAATAAATGCGCTATTATCCAATTATGTTGCTAAATTTTGATGTTAGTATAAAATTAGTTCCTTCTTTAAAAATAATTTCAATGAATAGGAATTAACCGGAAGGGCCAATATACAAATTTTTACTTTTAAAATTAGATTTAAATAAAAATGAAAAATTATAGATATTAATAAGCACTTCCCGATTATATCTTTATTACCAATATTTTTATTTCCGTGTGGAGAATAAATTTAATTGCATTAAGTGAAGGAAAATTCATTAAAATGTATCAAGCGAAAAAAAAATTCCAATAGGTAAAGAGTAATTTTAGAAAGTATAGGGTAACTTAAAAACCATTTTAGAATCCCATTTCCATCGTACTGTTGAGTTTCATCATAATCGGTTAAGAAATAGCCGATTTTCATTCGAATTGGCCTTATTCCAGAACTTTATCTAAAATTCATTTAAGAATGGAAGTAGCATCATATTTGTCGAATTTCATCATAATCAATTATGAAATAGCCAAGTTGCATAAAAATTGCCATATCTCAGAACTTTATCTAGAAACCATTTAACAATTCCATTTCCATCACTCCTTCCAAATTTCATCATTATCGGCCAATAAATAGACAAATTCTATCAAAATTAACCATATTCCAGAAGTTCTACTAAAACTCATTTTAGGATCCCATTCCCGTCACACTTGTCGAATTTCATCATAATCGGTTAAGAAATACCGAAGTTCCATCATGATTGGTCATGTTCTAGAAATTCATCTAAAATTCTTTTAAGAAGACCATTTCTAACGTATATGTTGAATTTCATCATATTCGGTTAATTAATAGGCAAGTTCCTCCCTAATTGGCCATATTACAGAACTTCGTCTAAAATCCGGTTTAGTATTCCATTTTCATTGCACTTGCCAAATTTCATCATACTCGGCTAAGAAAAAGCCAAGTTCTAGAAAATGCCATATTATACTATATGCCATATGAAAATATGCCATCGTGTACTTTATGCCATAGTGTACCATATGCCATTTTAAAATATGCCGTTTTGAAATATGCCATAGTGTATCATATACCAAAGCGTACTATATGCTAAGTTTTCGGCATTAATGCTATTATTTCATGGTCTGAAGAATTTTTTGGCTGTTTAATTGGGCTGTTATTAAATTTTGTAAAATAACACATGCGCCAATGGAAATAAATATTTTAGAACTCTACTCGTACTAGATTTGCCGATTTAGTTTTCCATACGATTAACAGTGCTGCCAAAACAGGCACTTTTGTAATTGAAGTAAAGAGTTATTAATTTCGCTATCGAAAGCAATTTTAGTTTTTGCACATTGTTGTTTTTTGATACATTATAAAGATTTACAATAACTGTTATACCTAACCGTTAGCCTTTTAAGGGGTTTCAATGAGTCTTTTTATATTATATGTAGATGAATACTTCCAACCGATGGTAATTACAAGAAATATGTCGCTGAAATCTCCTGGCTTAAATTTTAGTTTATAAAATGGGCAGTTTTTTGGAATGCTTGATCTATCACATAAAGATTAGGTTTTGCGTCCCGTGAATATCCGGGAATGTTGTGAATATTTCCCGGGAATATAAAATCCAATTTCAAGACTCCTCTGTGATATTTTTTAACTTTATGGAATTAATGAGAAATTCGCCGATAATGGATTCGACACTATAAAAAATGAAGACACGTTATAGTGTTAGATAAAGTATAAAGAAGTGAATATTATGTTAGAGAACCATATTCGCTATAGTACTTTAGAGAGTGTGTCGGAACGGTTCCTTAGTAAAAATACCACTTCACGAACTGAAAATATACAAAATGTGGGATGAACGAATATTGAGCAATGCTGGATACAACCAATAAACTAAACTTCTAATAGAAAAATTAGATTGGAATGAGCTCAAAATCCGAAATGGTCTGTTTATGGTGGAAGCAAACAAAGAAATCGGCCGCCCCGGTGGCACAGTGGTTAGCATGCTTGCTTTAAGCTCCGGAGGTCCTGGGTTCGATTCCCGGCGGGTGATGAAAAAATCACGGCTGGTTAATGTTGGATCAATGAATTAATCACTTATTATCCGTTAAAAAAAATGATTACGAAACTTCAAATGAAGCGGCCAAATCCCTCTATGGGATGTAGCGCCAGCGAAAAAAAAAAAAAAAAAAAAAAAAAAAATAGAATTCAGTCAAAAGAAGAGCAGAATGTACATAGTCAACCTACAGAATTAAACTAAACAATCGCAATGTGTATATAGAAGCCACGAATTTTTAATTTCAAAAATTGAGCTACTGATTTATTACCCCATTTAAAATCGCGGTTCAGATCAGTCAAAAAGATAATAAAAGCACAATACCACTGCTCTATCTAGGCAACATTTTTGAGAATAATAAAATTTTGAAAGCCCAGGTTATGCGTTCAAATAATAAGCGGCTTATTGATTGATTTGAGTGTGTGACCTCCCATTACATATAACACTTAAGGAAGGATAGGAAAGGAATTTTAGTTAGGATGAAATCGACCCGGTTACAGACGTCTTTGTGGTCGATATTTAGCTATGTTAGTACAGTTTATAACTAACTACGACCGCACAACTTAACTATGTACAACTTAACTACGTGATTGGATGTTTATTTCTCTGGAAGCCTTAGTCGGTTTCTCAGGATCTCTAAATCTAAACCGGACTTAATTTGTTTATTTAGTCATTACTTACTACTTTAAATACTATAATTTAAACTTTAATCCTATTGGTAACTATATTAATTAAGTTTATTACGTTTTAATATTAGTCTTCATGCACTGAAATAAGATTTGTTAACCTAATTTATACAACCATTTACAGAATATAATTCATCACTGAACAGAATATAATTCATCACGTGCTATACCAACTAAAACCATTCCAATACGAAGCCTGCAGCCCAATATTTCGCCAGATAGACCATCTTAAAGGCTTATACATATGTACTGACGAGAATGAGCACCCGAGGGGTTTCCGGAATATTTAAAATTTTTAAAATTAATTAGAACTAGCCTTAAAACATTCTAGATATTGAAAGTTTTAAGGTGCCTTTACACTATGCGATTTGCTTGCAATAATTATTGTACAATAGGGAAAATAAATCGTAAACAATTTTGTCCCGGAATTTTGATGAGATTTAAATTTTTCGTGCTCTACACCGTGCAACTAAAAATTGAATGAACTTCCCAAAAAAAAAATTAGAATATTGGTTTAATTTTCTACTTATTCAGAATGAAAAACCAAACAAATTTATTAAAACAAATTTATTTGGTATTTAGCTTATTTTTTATTAATTTATTGTCGACGTTTCAACGGCTTTATTCCGTCATCCTCAGGACAATTTTTTTACAAATAAAAAACATACAAATTTCAAACAAAATAACAAGTCCTTGTTATTTTGTTTGAAATTTGTATGTTTTTTTATTTGTAAAAAAATTGTCCTGAGGATGACGGAATAAAGCCGTTGAAACGTCGACAATAAATTAATAAAAAATAAGCTAAATACCAAATAAATTTGTTTTAATAATTAAAATAAAGCTTAATAAAATATGATACAAACAAATTTAATGATAATCGGGTTATGCGCAACTATGATTGCAATTATTAAAAACAGAAAATTACAGCGGCATAGAATGAAAAATATGACGATGTAGGTAAGAACTGGCTACAAAGACGAGATTTTGCAGAAAAGGATATTTAGAGTCTCGTTTTTAATGAATTAAGATTAGATGGTTATAAAATGTTTAAAAATTTTGCAAGAATGCCTCCTTCGAAATATTATTAGAAAGAGTAAAATCGCAAATATAACATGAACAAGACACAATTTTGAGGTAGCTGTCAAAAATAGTGTACACAAATTTTATGAAAATGCGGTTGGCTGCAATTTCAACGAAATTTACATGAAATTTGATTTTCTGACGTTTACACTACACAATTTTCACGCAGCAAAATACTGCACAACAAATGTAAAGGCACCATTAAAACCAGTTCCAACAAACCCCAAAATTCAATTTTCGTTTTAAAACATTCTTATAAATGGAGATCTCCAGCATAACTTCAAAATCAAATCGCCATTCCAAAATATTCTGGAAAATGGAAATTTAATTGAAAAATTAAAACAGAAATCTCCATTTCACAGAACATTCCAAAACTAAATCCTCTTTTTCAGAATTCCTGCAACAGAAAGCTTTAACTCTAAAATATTTTGGAAATGGCGCTTTAATTCCGAAATCAGAATAGAAACCTTCACTTTCTGAACGGTTTAATACTATCTTTTTTTCCGGAACTCTAGAAGCGGAAGGATTACTTCTAAACTGCTGGCCAATATTCTGTTTGAAGTCGCTCTTATTTCTTGAACAGGGAAAAGTGTATGCTTCAACGCATTACTGCCCTTTGGCTTTGTTATTATTTGGCGCTAGAGGGTTGTTCCCGGGAATTCCCGGGAGGAATTTCCCGCGAAAATAGGTACATTTGTATAAACCCGAATCCCGGGATTTTTATCCATTTTTATCAAAATTTATCCATTATTTAAAGTGAAATATTTCAAAATTGTTTTATTGTATTTGATTAATTTTTTTCAATAAGTCAATAATTTTGAAATTTTTATGATAAACCTTGATCTGAAAATTCATCTTTTCTTGGCGCTTCTAATGGAAGAACCAAGGAGTTGAAACCATATTTGTTGTTGGGTGTTTTTTTAGGAAGAAGAGTATACAATTTCTTTTCGAGCTATTGTAAGTAGATAACTGAGTAACCGACAGGAACAGTTTCTTAATTCTCTTATTGGCAAAATCACTGTGTCTATAGAAATGTGATCTCACCAGAGAATGAGATTAAAACTAAATCCTTCGATTACAGTGGATGCGTTTTCCGATATTTTTCAAACCAAGCCGTGAAGGACGCGCTGTTCCTTTGCGTTTAGTAAAAAATGCCTCGCTGGTCATTGGAATATGTAAACTAACAAGGCTTATATTCATTTTAAGGCCTTTTTGATTCCTCCTGAAAATTCATTTCTTGCGTCTTTGCTTTTTTTGCACTTCTTCTAATGATCAGAACTTCAGATTATTATGCCTAAGTAAAACTATAATAAAGTGAAACAAATTTAAGTGGCTACATCTAAAGCACAGTGTTGGTTTTTTGGGGCCAATCTGTGAAAAACTAATTTCATCTCTATAAACTTTAAAAACTCTATCGAAATCATCAAAAAAAATGTTACGTCTCTTTGAAACCACTATGGTCCAGACTACTTCCACGACTCGAAATTAAAGACGATTTGGGGGATTTAGATTCTGATTCAGAACATTGTCCGATCATAAAACAAATTAAAGTGTAATTTAACATCGTAGGTTATAAACAATAAGAATCATTAGAAAAATGAATTTTAATTTCCCTATGAAGGTAAAAATGTATTAAAAAATGATATTTCCATATATTTTATTGATTTCCAGCATTTTTAGTTAATTTCCCGGGATCTCGGGAAACTCCGGTTTATCGCTCCCGACTCGCGGGATTTTATAAACAGTCGGGAAAGCATCCCTCTATTTGGCGCGAACCTATTAAACTATGAAACTACATATATTAAAGAAGAAATTCTTTCGAAGAAGTCGACGCCATGCACAAAGTGTTTCTTAGCCATTTCTTTAACTTAGCAAAACCTGTTGTGTAATTCTAAAATGACGTTAAGTGTAGGTGTTCTGTCCAGCTGAGCCTAATAAAAACAACTTTTATGTTTGTGGATTTTTAGCTTACGAAATTAAATTACTGTTGTTTAGGTTTTAACTGGGCTTTAACCACTTTAACATTCAATACAAAATTAAGCAGCTACATGAGCTTCATATTCTTAATTATTAAAAATTTCTTAGTAAAAATAGAATTTTGTTTAGTGTAGAAGATATCAACACATTATAAAATATATATTTATAAAATGAGCAACCTGTAAAAAATTCATTAATAAGTTACTTACTCTAAATTATCAGCAATTTAAATCAAATCTTCTTTAAATTAGACTGATATAAATAGACAATTTTACATTTCCAACAGTTTGGTATTATGTAGGTACTTCGAGCATTGCAGATTTACAATTAAGCTACTTATAAAAAATTGAGTGTGCGAAACATTTTGCGTGCGACCTCCTTCATTATTTTGAGCAACATCATGAATTTGGATACCATTCAATAAAATGAGTTAGTTTTCGATGGTTGCTCTATGGTATAATTTTAATACATAACCTAAAAATTGATCACAATTATTTTGTGTTCAACTTTGATTTAAGCAAAACTAATTAAGCTTTAAATTTAGCTTCTAAAATGTATCAAGATTAATAAAAGTAAGCAATTAGATGTATATACATAATTAACTTTGTTGCCCATCATATAGTAACAAATATAATTTAAATATCCGAAACTCCTGTTCAAACAACCTAAAGCTAATCAGCGCTGGTTCTTTCTTCTCAAGGTGGTGGTTTACAAATTAGGATCAAATTATTCTGTTTGGTGTCGCTTCGTTTCTGAATAAAATACAAATTTCAGTTGAACAATTGAAAACTAGATATCCACAATATCCTGAGACTTAAATTAAGTACAGGCCTATCTTTTCAGGTACAAACTAAATTTGTAAAATTTAGCACACCCAGTTTCAAGATTGTTTTCTAGATCCAAAATTAATTTAGTCTCAAGACCTATTTTTTAAGGTCTTCAAAATTCCAATACTGGCAATTTTTTAATGTTTTGTGTTTCTTATGTTTTGTGCTAGGTTTTATTAAGAAAATCAAAGCAAAAATATATTTTATTTTAACAAAAATTAATTTTCGAATTTTTTTTTTGTCTTATTGTTATATAACTTTTTTTAGATGTGCGGTATCAGTTCCATATCCAATGGCTTTATACCAAATTAAAAGCAAATCAACACATATATAACATGACAAATCAGCATAAGAAAAGACTTGATTTTTATTTTGGCTATTCGACGGCGCAGACCTGGCACAAGGAAAAATAAGGTGCTAAGTTTAAGCCAGAAATGGAAAAACAACCAAATCTAAAAAATATCCACTGTAGGTACTATCAAGCCAACATCCATCGAAAATGAGAGGAATTTTCTATTAGCGGGTCATTGGGCGCATTTAAATTTCATTTTTTCCTCCGGCAGATTTCCTATGATGAGAGAACGGAATCCGCCGATTGAGTGATTAAATCAGCACATCACATTTATTTTTTTAATTATTTTAAATCTTAGTTAATTTGTTTTCCTTTCCATTTCTTGGCCTGAAATTTAAAATTGTTTGAATTTTAATGTCACATGCATAATTAGGTATTGAAAAGAAACCATTCCTTGTCCTGAATCCCAGGAAATCCCGGGAGTCACAAAATCACAATCCCGTTTCCCGGGATTGTAAAACGTCCGGGAACAGGTAAGCATGCAATACAGATGCACAGTCAGTGTTTGATTGAATTTCAATTGTATTTAAATTCATCCACTTCATTTAGAAAATTTGTTCGAATTTGCTGCAATTGGTTCTATCACAGCGACTTTTGTAATGCTAAACTCAAATGCCAATTTTAATATCGGATATTTTATATAATCTCAACAGCTAAAATAGCATTGCTTATGATGAATAAACGCAGCAAATGAAAAGCAGTACTGGTGTTTAGGAACCACTCATTCATTAATCAAATACAATATAGATATTCACAGACATTTATTTATGCTTAAATTCGCTTCGATGTGTTTGCCCCTATCTAAAACTACGTCAGTCGAAAGCCGACAAATAAACAGCAGCAACAGATAGTTTTGAAAAAGAGAATTAAAGCTATAGTGCTGTCGTAAGTATTACTATCGGAGTCCTACTATCCTACTCCTATGAAAAGTACACCTTTCAAAATGTCCAAAACGACGGCACTGCTAAACTTTTACCTTGCTGGTAGATTTAAACCGTGTTAAGTTGGAGCTAGTGTCCATGGAAATGAGGTTGGAGTTAGGTTTTCGTTAAGTTATTTTAAATTTATTGAAGCTAGTGGAATTGACTAGAAGTGGAATTGAAAACAGTAGGGCGAATATATATTAAGGATTTTTATTATTAATGCCATAAAAAAATTTGCAAAAAATTAAGAACGGAATACAAAATTCTTAAATATATTTTTAGTATAAGTGGCTGTTAAAATGTTAACTCATCCTAAATTATTTCCATTGAAACGGTCAACACCATTTTGAAATTGAACGACAACTTAATTTCAACCCTATTTAACTTAAACCACTGACAGACTAGAGATTAGCTAAGCGCGGTTAGCTGAATATCGATATTGATATAAAAGTCATCTCATCACTCTTAAATTCTGTATTAAAATATTTTTTACATATTTTTTCAAATTTTAGTTGATTTCTTAAATAATATATTTACGTTAGGAATACTTACCCATTATATGATGTATTGTGTCATGTATTGACACAAGTTTAGAACAGCGTTTAATCATTTGCGGGCCTGAAATATTCAGAATGAAAGTGTTGAAATTAGAAATTAAATATAAAAAAAAATTAAATATAAATTAAATAGCGCTGTGAATGAATATTATCTAAAAACCAGGACAATGTAAAAAATTTCCTCGAACGCCAGCAGACATTTGAAAAACCAGAACTTGTCCGGAGAAATGAGGACGTCTGGTCATCCTAGATGAGGACGATGTCAAAACTAGTTTGGTGCATTGTAAATATTGTATGTTTACTAGTATTTTGATTTACATATGCTAGAACTGCGGCTCAATTTCTTAAATCCAATTAATAATAATATGTCGCCAATGGTTTGTGGATCTTGTTGCAAAATTTTGAATAAAGTGGATGGTGGAATGTGTAATTACTGTGAACGATGACGAATTGATGTTTTTGGACTCTTATTAAGACTGTGCACAGCAGCAATATTTTCTTCTGAACGATCACTTCGATGGTATATTTTTCATCATTTACCGGGTTTCCCCAAATTTTGCAACAATTTCTCGAATGGCCACGATTGACGGACAATTTTCTCTTCCATATCTGTACGAAATTTTCTTACAACTTCTGCATAACTTTCACTAAAATTAAAATAATTGCTAACAATAAATACGCGTTGTTCATTCGCATATCATTCCATTTTTAATAACTGGAATGTTTCTACTTGTCATCTATCAAATATCATACAAATATAAAAGGCGGCAAATTTAAAAATTAATCTCAAATTGGAGCACCCTTTATAATAAAAATTGTTGACATAGAGAGAGAGAAGGTAAATTAACTAATAGATATTTCAACAAAATATGGTCTCCTCAAGATTTCTTAAATAGTTTTTTAAGGAACTTATACCTCATTTAAACGGTCGAATTATTAACATTTTCGAAATGTTCCTGATTGCTCGAATTCATAAATGCTCGTTCGACTTTGCTAACATAAAGCATACTAAACCTCGTGTACTACTTTTTGTTTCACATTTTTGTGTTTGGCCTACCCGTTTAACTGACAACTTACCTGTGTTAAGCAGTTGTAATAGACATTTCATTGGTTACGGTGACTTCAAAAGTATTAAAAATTATTGTAAAATAAGGTTATGTATATCAGGCTCAATTTTTTGGATAGCTAAAGAACGGTGAGTCCTTTCAAGACCTTTGTGGATGGCAAGCAGTTGAATTAATTTTTTTGATTTTTAGCAATTTACAGCATTCAGCGAAAAATTTCCTGAGGAAATTTGATCCTTGATCAGTTAAAATGATTTTAGGTGTTCCATAAATGCACACAAAGTTTTTTATGAAACCGCTAGCAACAGTTTCGGCTTCTTGATTTTGAATTGAAATTGTCAGGGAATATTTCGATAAATCGTCCTGAATAGTTAATATTTGTTATTATTGAAACTTGGCAAAAATGGTCCCACGATATCCATGAAAACTTTTTCAAATGGTTTGTTAGAACTTGTGGTAATTTTCATGGAGATCTTTGTTGATGGATTAACTTTATTTTTCTGCCATGACAGGCAAGATTGGATATATTTTTGGGAAATAATAATAGGGTTTCATCCCATTAAAGGTTCGACCAATTCTTTTTTTGGCCACCTAATGGTGAATTATGGAATTCTTTTATTAGATTAATTTCACTTTCGGGATTATTTATTTCAATAAGTTGTTGGATGTTTCATCAGATGCATTATTAATATTCTCATCTGGACTTTCTAAAGTATGAGAAACAGATTTTAGATTTAAAGCTAACTTAATTTGAGATCGCGGTAATACATTAATTGAATCACGATTTAAATCAAGATCAGAATTATTATATTCAAGAGGCTCGAAAGCACAATTTAACGGAATCAATCTATCAATTAAATTTTTGTGTCTTGAATTAAAGAAGATCTTTTCAAAGAACAAATTATCCAACTTATGATTATTAGAAAGATTTGAATCTGATATATTATTATCATTATGGTTAATTTTTTTTAGTCTGCTTAAAGCAAATGCATTCTACATTTATATTTAAAGCTCACTGTTTATATTTAATTTCAAATTCATCCCCATCTAGCTTAAGTTTCCATCGTAAGGCTTGAGATAACGTATCGTTGTTAATTTTTAACAAAGTTAGTGGTTTATAGTCTAAAAACGAAAATTTTGAATGGCCTAAAAGATTGCAAGTACTTCCTTGTCCACGGTTTGGTAATTTTTTTTAGCTTTCGATAATGTCCGGCTTGCAACTGACACAGGATGGTCCATTCAGTCGTACTCTTGTGGTAAGTCGGCATCTAAAGCAAAGTTACTGGCATCACAGGTTTTTGTACTATAAACGATTTAAGTGATTTGTACGATCCATCACAAAATGCATCCCAATTAAATACTTATCCTTTTTTAATAAATTAGTAAGAGGTTTGGCTATTTTTTATAAATTTTCTATAATATCCCACGATGCCAAGAAAAGATTTAATTTCTGTAATGTTTTTGGGTGTAGGATATTCTTCGCTGGCTTGTAATTTTGCAGGATCAGGAGAAACTCCGTTCTGGTTCACAATATTTTTGAATTTGTTTACTAATGGAAAGTATTAAGTTAATTGAATTTAGTTGTCTGGTTTACGCTGAAAATCAGGTTCATTTTTGCATTCTTTACCGTCTTCCAGGCGAAATAGGAAAATTTGGATCCCATTTTCTTGGCCCCTGGACTTGCACTAATTTTTTCCAATGAGCACTAATTTGGTTCTAACGATATGAAAAGTTTTTTCTTAAATTCGAAACTTTTCCTGCTGCAGTTACCCATACCAAGATTAGGTTGAATAAGTTTGACGAGTGCTAATTTTTATAAGTTATGGTTTTCGATGATTTTTGGTGTTTTAAACGGTACCTTTATTTGAGTTGCCACCTAAGTATATATTTATTCCCAGAAATTCAGATTACCATACCACACACACTTACGACACATGTTAGATAATTTTAAAGCGAAATCCCAGAAGTCTTTTTCGAAAGTGATATATTGATCCCGTTTGAGGATCGATCATGGTTGCAACATTTTAACAATTAACATTTATCAGACAATATCAGTTCCTCCTAATTCCCCAATTTTAAACACACAGTAAATTCAGATTATCGGATAATTCCTGTAATCTAGAAGATTTATTTATCTTCAATATTTGCAACATTCTTTGGCAATTCTTACCCAAAAATGATTTGTTAAAAACAACATAATTGAATCCTGAAATAAATGTTAGTATCTACCAATCCCTAGAAAGATGTTTAAAAATTCATTTTTTCCTAGGGCTTAAGATTTTATATTCCTTTGGAAATGTCCCAACTGTTGAAGACTTTATATATTTGTTTTTAGATTCAAATTTAAAGTTTATTCAAACCCTTCGGCAGGGTTTGCAAGTAAAGAATTAAGGAACTTGCTAAGTTTTAAACAAGAGGTAGTGTACTGGTTGAAGCTCGATAGGCTGCTTGAGCTAACTAAATTTTTAACTCGATCTCCACAACGTTGACACATACGAACATATCTTATGTAAACAATCTAAGATCAGCATTAAGGGCTTTATATGCCAAGATTCAGTCGGTTTTCTATTACTGGTGGATTAATACCAAAGAGAAAGTCCAAACAGCATTTCGTTCAAAATATCGTTGTTTAATAATGCCGGATGAGAGAACAGTGAATGCTGGCGTTCTTACCGATGCAAAGCGTAGTGTCAAACAGCAAATGAATCATTCAAGTGAGAAAATTTATAGTGTATACGTGAAAATATGAGAAGTTGCCGTACTTCGCAATTCGGACTATAGTCGCACCAATTTGCATTCAATTTTGAAGTGTGATTTAAAAATGTACGCCTTGGGCTAATATAAACTTGGCACACAGAGAAAAAAGCAACATCGTAATAAAATTTTGTGGCACTAACTGGCGGCGGAATTCAGCTGTAATTTGAATCTTTTGATCAATACTTCCCAATAAATCGGATTCTTTGCATACATTGTTTACACAAATTGCTCAATAACATTTGTCCTCAATCCGACCTCAGGTAGTTTTATAATCTTATAAGAGTAGGAAATGATTTTCACCATTACAATTATTATACTTGACGCTTAAGACAATCCACAAAGTCGTGAGTGGTTCTTATGTTTCTAGCTTGGAAATCGAATTGTCAGGACGGAATAAAAAAAACCTCATTTCTTCACATTTCATGGTACTTACTTAAATGGTTTACTGTACTGGTTTACGGTAAATGGCCGAACCAGCAGACAGAACATTGAAATTTCTACTGACGAATTGGGGGAACCCTTTTATATCGTGTTGGTCGATCACTGAGTTAGAGAGTTAAAATGGTAAACAACTAAAACAAATGCGTACAAGGCCTAGATTCTGATCAAGTAACAAATGACAATTTTTTGTGATGTTGTACTAAAATTTTAACTACTATAAAATTACAATATATAGTTGTGAGTTGTGTTTGTCATTTTTTTTCTTGTGACATTTTGAAAAAGTCACTTCATCAGAATAACATTTTAGAACTCAAAACTATATATTGTAATTTTATAGAAGTTAAAATTTTAATACAACGTCACAAAACATTGTCATTTGTCACTTGATCAGAATCTAGGCTCAGAATACCCTACATGAACATTTGGTTTTGAACGCATATGGTAACCGCATTTGCTCAGTGTAGACCAAAAATGGTAGGTATCGTATTTGTTTCCAGTGTTTGGAGAAATAAAAGTGCAATCCGAATGAGTTTAATAACTACTCACCAGGAACTATCTCACAGTCAAAACACTCCGTTTCTCCCAACAAACGTGCACCAAAGAAGACTCATGACTTTTTTTTTGGGATTCGCAGGGCATTGTTTTCGTTTCGTCGCCCCTAAATGAGTGGTGCCCTAGGGTTTAGCCTTTTTAGCCCAATGGATAAGGGCCTGCTTCGACAGGAATTTGCTAACATTCTAACCGAAAAACTGCGCCACGTCATGGAAAGTGCTAAACAAACGAGCCAAAATCTGCTTCAATGCTAGAGGTGGCCATTTATCGGACATAATTGTTCCAACCTATTAATTATGTATGTCCCACCCTGTACAACCTGTCAAAATGATTGCAATTGTACTTAATATATGTCAGAATTTAAATGGGGTTCGGTTTTATCCTTTGATGACCCCAACAGGTTGGATAATTTCATGTCGCTGTATTCCATCAAATCGATATTATGATTTCTCATTTTATAGAGATGATGTTCCTTTTTTCACAGATTTAATATTTGCTGTAATATTTTGCTCTGTATTTCTCTTTAATGTAGTGCTATAGAATAGCACACAGACCCACTGGTCTAACATAAGTGTCGCCTTTCCATTTATTATTGCGATTTGTTTAATTTTCTCCAGTTCTAGACGATAATTGACCTGCTCTCTTATGTGGTGTACGGGGTGGTATGAATTATTAATTATATCGGTTGGGAGCCTTGGGGTTTCGCCGTTATTATCGGTATCGAAGAAAATTCTATTTATTATTTTGTACCAGTAAAATCGGAGTTTGTCGAAGTGGTTGAATAAAAATTTCGTTAGTATTAGGATTACCAGAGCTGATTGGTATAAGAATGCCTGCATGAATTGCAAGCGTAAAAAAAATGCAGTTCAAGAAAGCGCGAAGCAAAAATATGTTTATTTAATTTCACCAACAACTTCTTAAGAAAACTGAATAAATGCTAAATTGCCTAATGTTTTGATGATCAATTGAAATAAAAAGCAATATTGTGCCAGGGTTCATAACTGTTCAACATTACCTGCAAAAAGACCAAGAATACTGTAAGATGGTCATATTAGAGATCCTAAACCAACTCAACATAAAGCAGCTATACCGATAATTTTTAATAATATCAAAAAATCTCCTCGAATCGGCAAATTTACAAAAAATCTCGAAGAATTACCATCAACATCATCAAAAGTTTTGAATTATGTAACTTTAAATCCCGAAAATTTCGAATTATCTTCAATGCTATACTCTCGAATATAAAATCCAAAATTATTTCAAGGAACTCGGACAGTCTCAAATATTCTCAAAAAGTGTCACCTATCTAAATAAATCATTATCATCCATATTTAAGGGAGTATTCTGGCCTAGCGGCAAATTTTGGGCGTTTTATCGAGCTCGAAAGAAATGCTCAAAATGTATGTCTCTATAGCAGAATACCCCCTGAACTTAACAATTAATAACTCGATGCGCTAAGCAAATCATTAATTCTGTAGCAAGAAGCAATTTCACCGTTTGCAAATTTCGTGAAATATCGTATACAAAAATAACCTCGAAAAATTCGAATAATGTCACAATTCTAGAAGAATATCGATAATCACAAAAAAATCCAATAATCCTGGATCCTGGGATAATCTTAAAAAATCAAGAAATCACTAAGAATCTCGAATAATCTGAAAAATATTATACAGACAATATTGAATAATATCGATATTTCGATAAGAAAAATGAAACAAGACGAAAAATGTACCAAATCCATAACAATATCTGTTACATAAAACTCAGTGAGGGAAACTCGATTAGACTCGAAAAATCTAGAAAAGCTTGATAATTTTAATATTCTCGAAAAATTCCAAATTTTGACAAAGATCTGGAATAAAATTAGAATTTTGGAATAATCTTAAAAATCAATCTGTAATAAAAGACATCTCAATGCTAAGTAATTCAAAAGTACAAAAAAAACGTCGCATAACCTCGAAAATATCGAATAAATTCGATGCCAAAACACTTAACGCTAATCAACCCCGGAAATCTAGGTTAATCCAAACATCTCAAAATTTCGAATTTCAAGAGCCTCACCTAGTCTAGAACTGTTTTTCGTCGCATAACAAGACGACAGATCAGTTCAACATCCATATCATATGCGTGCCAGGGAATTTCATTAGTACAGGGAATTTAAAAGCCGATGAACTAGCTCGACGTGGTACAACCGACCACATTTCAAAGAGCAGAAAGGATATTGAATGCGTAATAACTCGATAGGTCTGGCCAAAGTTGAACTTGGCGAGATCCAAGAGATTGGAGTCAGATCGGTTTGGTTGTTGGAGTGATTACGGGCCACTGTTTCTTCTCACATGACTACTGTCGTAGTCGCAAGGACGAAGAGACAGTAATTCATCTTCTTTGCACTTGCCCTCGTCTGGCACGATACAGACTAAAGTTTCTAGGGCCAATCCTATTCAATAACCTAACGGACCTCAGCAGGATGGACGTCAGGAGTATCCATCTGGAGGATAAACAATAAATCGTGGTATGGCTACGGACCATTTTGTGTCTATGCCTGATCCTAGTGGACTGCCATCTAAACCTAGCCTAACCTACCTGTAAGACAACGTTAAAATTCGAGAAACCGGAATAATCCTGGTACAGACAATTTTCATGAAATTATCTTTATTTAAAAAATTATATAAACAAACGCGAATATCGAGATGCCTGGTCTTCGATTATGTAAGCATTATAAGTTCGAGAACCGAAAACTTGAAATTAATCGATCAACGATCAACCTATAACTTGTGAGAAACTTGTATGTTGGCCCATCTCAATTTTCCACTTTCATTTACGTTTGAGATCTCTTAAGTCCAAAAATGGATTTCGAAGTGGTGTCTGTTTGTCTGTCTGTAGTATACTCTCTACAGCACAGATAGTTTAACCTTTAACCAATTCGAACTGAAACTTCATATTTAAGCTTTTTTCTTAGATTGGGAGGTCGTAGTGAATTTTAATGAAAATCTGCCAACCGGAAGTGACGGCTTCCACGTGCTATAAAATTAACACAAAAGCATAAGAACAAAAAGTCAAAAATTTTACAAAATTGCTTAATAAGCTTCTCAAAATTTTCCGTTTATAAAAGAAAGTCGGATGTTGGCTCACCTCGATTGATTTATCTGACATTTATTTTTTTTTACGTCTGGCCAGGCGGACTATTTTAGAAATTTGGTAACTCTAATTGTGAACTTAATTATTGTAATTGAGAATTCAGTAGATTTGGTTACCTATTTGCTCAATTACCCAGACTATTATCTATGAATTAAAGAAATTTGACTAGCCATGAGCCCCGCAGGCAGAGTTGCATGTGTTGCGTGTAGGCCATGACTTCGCCAAATATTAATGAGTGCAAAATCATACCATAAAAATGTAAAGTTAAATTAATTTATTACAGACATAAGGTTGATAATAAAAACGCGGGTTAATATCTTTTTTACAGCTATTTTTTGACTATAAATTACCTTACATCAAGTGAATTTATCGTTTCTATTAAAACGGTGAAAATCGATTAAACTGCATTACTTAACAAAAATAAAAATTTTAATTGCGCAATTATTATCAACAAATCATAATGTTCTTCTGTACATTGCAGCATGCACTTAAAATGAATAACCCTATAAGAAGTTGACTAAATAATAAAATTTCAATACACAGATCGTTTACAATAAATTCTGCTGAACAACATACCAGAATGGAGGCAGACGTCTTAAATGCCTTGGAATCACAAATGGTATACGCAAATGGAGGCCGTGATCGAGATAATCATATATTAATTGTTATCCAAGTGCCATATACAAATCAACAGAATGATACAAATCATATATCCGTGATAAACCAAAAACAGCTAGATGTATCAATAAAATATTTGTTGGCATGCTTTAGTGACGAAACAAAACAGAGCGGTTTTGTTATAGTGTTTGATGCCCAAAAGTGTTCATGGCGTTTAGCCAAATCGTGTGTACGATATTTAAATCAAATTTTAGATAAAAATTTAGAAAATTTTATTGTCCTGCGACAGGATGCATTTTGGGATAATAAACGAGTTGAGAATTGTGCCAAAAGCTATAAAAAAGGCGAAGTGAGTGACGCCACGACTATAAATATTTTCGTTAATTTAATGCGTAAGACATTTTGTATTTTTTTTTAATTTGCAGCCAAATATCATATCAAAGTCACGATTAATTAAGTTTTTTGAAATGAGCGAACTACCGGACGAATTAGGCGGAACACTGAGCTACAATCATATTCACTGGATACAAAATCGATTGGTAAATGTTATAACCGATTTGGTTGCTTCCTAGTAGTAAACCTGAAATTTATTAGCTTTCCATTTTTTTATATGCATATACCTTTATGATTAATTTATTTTAGCGAATTGATGAATACAAAAAAGTTTACGATCAATTAACGATCGATTATGAAAATTTTCATATAACATTGATTGATTTCAAACTGAATATAATTACGGATACGAAAAAAGTACCGGAAATTTACTACTTACGTAAAGATGAAATGAATAAACGAATAAAATATTTTATCGATAGTGGTAAGTTGCATAAAATGTTATATTGTATATATACGATTAAATACCAAGCCTTAAATTTGGCGCATATTTCCATACATACTGCCTTGCCTTAAACTCATTTTTATCTTTGTTCGTTCTAAATTCATATCTTTTACACATGATTTGTGGTGTCTGTCTATACCATACATTTCATGTCTCGAGTCGATAAAAACCACATTTAAATCATGGAACATATATACACTAAATACCAATTAATCAAGCAAATAAAAATTAAATTAAATATTGTCATTCCACCGTTAAATTACAGTTATTTCAAATCACCTCAAATATTGAGAAAAACAATACCAACAAAACAAAAAATTATCGAAAGGAGAAAACCTTGAGATTTTCTTGTATATACAGTACATTGGAATTCATTTCGAATAAACGACAAAAAAAAAAAAAAATTGTGAGGGTGTTATTTAATTGTATAAATTTATTGTACCTACTGTTTTCCAGGCAAAAAAATTATCCAAGATATCACCAATTCTGCTAAACCACCAACGCGATTACCGCAAGATTTACTCGATGCACGAGATAAAATAAAATTTTATCAAACCGAAATGAAGAAGAGAGACACCCAATTGTACACGCTTTGGATAGACCTTGAAAAAACAATAGACGATGGCCGAGAATTGGTGCACCTGGGTGAAGGTGTTACATTTGTGACAAACTGGATACTTGGATCAGCCGAGCAAATGTTTAAGGAACAGCATAAAGTTGGTTATGATGTACAAACTGCCGAAGAATTACGCAATCAACATGAACAACTTGAACTTCAGTGTTGGGATACGTACGGCAATTATGCAAAATTGCTATACAAAATCAATCAATTGAATACATTAGACAGTGCCAACATGAAATTACACAAAGATTTATTATCACAACGTGATTTTATGGATTTTGTGTGTCGCAGTTTTGCATCACGTCTCGAACGCAGGCGAAATGTTCTCATAACGTCATTACGCTTTTATCGGCTAGTTTCTGAATATTTTGATCGAACCAACGATGTATTTAAATCGCTCGTAATGGGTAGTAAAATCGATGATCATGATAAGGCGTGTGAAAATTTACGCAAGCTTAAAGAGAGTCAATATAATTTGGATAAAATCGAAAAAGAATTGACGCGAGAAGGTGAAAAATTGAGTGACATGTTATCGATGCCTATTAAAGATGCATTGGGACGGGAAATTGAAATCGACTACAGTAATGATATTGTTAATGTTCGCGATATATTGGACGCGACTACAGCACGCCGAAATATATTCGTCGATAGTCTGGAATTACAAAAGTTGACATTAGAACAAATAACTCACATTCATATTTATGAGAAAGATGCAGAGACTACAATCAAATGGATTGAAGATTTGTATAAGGTTATGACCAAATCGCATACGCATGTCGGGTGCACCGTTTATGAAATACAAAATCAAAAGGATGAGCTGCAATCATTTCAAGAAACAGCGAAGGTAAGTTTATCCATACATATTTATGTTTGTCAATATTTTTTTATGTTTTATCCTATTTTTATAGGGTACATTTGACTATGGTTGCCAAATATTGTCTGCCGCGCTAGCACTTCGACAACTTTGCCATCTATCGTTGGATCGCAATTCCGAAATGTCTGAGAAAATAAATAAAATCTATAGGAATTTACAAATTGTGAGCCAAGAACAAATGACTCGGCTACGTGTTTCTGCCGTATTTCATCGAAGTGTTGAGGAGCATTGTGTGAAATTATGCGGACTAAAAGAATCCGTCCAATTAATCGAGAATATTAATGATTTGGAGGAACGGCGCCAAGTTTTGAAAAAATATCTAGCATGTCGCGAACACTTGATGGTAGAAATTGGGCGAATGGTTCGATTGGGTCGACTCTTAAAATCACGGCTAAAAGAGGCATTCTTCTTTGAAGAAGAGAAAGGCGAGGGGTAAATATTTATTCGTTTTGTGTTTGTAAATCTACATAATATAATATGTGTGAGCACAACACACAATTTTTTTTTTTTTTTAACACTCATTTCCATAACATGTTTAAAGAAATTTGTTCTCTTTTGATTTCGTAACAATATCTTAACACAATAATAACAATAATGCATGCATTCAAACAGTTCACACCCATTTCGATTTAAGACACACCGCGCATTAAGTTCAATAACATTGAAAATGTGAAATTATGTAAATATGGTAATTTTTGGTTTTATCGAAATTTAACATAAACATCTTTTATTGTTTTTGAGCGATAGAGAAAGTAGAGGCCTGGTACCACACATATGTATGTATACTTTAAATCCCGCTCTGCTGCTTTAAAATCCCAAACAGTAAGCCATAGTAAAATAAAATCACTTAATCTGTCAATATTATGACGTCGTTGATAATAATCATTTACGTACTGTTGCTTCAAAGAGGGGCAAACAAAAATAAAAATATATTTTTTGTAAATTTGTCTAAAAATAAAATAATTCTCAACAAATTTTTAATTTTTTAACCGAAAATAAAAAGTTGACAGATTATACACGCACAGATGTCTTGTATATCGTTATATGCGCCCCACCAATTCCACTCCCTTTAGTTTAATTCTTAATATTTTATTTTTTGTTATTTTTAAATTTTAAGGAGTTAATTTACCTCATTGTAATTTACATCTCAGTTGTTGTCGGTATTTTCGTATAAATAGATGTCGCGCCGGGGATAAATTAAAAATTAAAAATTAATTTTTTTTATTTTTTTTTATTATTTAATTTCTGGCATTAAATCAAACTTTTTCAATTTACGAATATTAATTTGGGTGATCTGTGCTGTGTTCTCATTTTAATAATATCAATTTGTGTTTATATAGAATGAATTCATCATTGTCATCTAATTCGCCGGATAATTCAGAACCGGGAGCAACATCATCGACGTCACACGAAACAAGCGTACAGAATACTCTGTCAGCGGTGGCCGCAGAACAATCGAATGTCAAAAATATAGTTCCATTCGAATCGAATATAATTGCATCGGAAGCAATATCGCAAAAATTATCAAGTGTTTCAAAACTAGCCGAAGAACTGGATAACGTGATTAAAGACCAGCAAATGATTTGTATGGATACGGTGGATATAGAAACGATCGAGAATCATAAAAAATCAGATGAATTGGCAACGGTTGAGGTAAACTAATATACGCAGTGTTTTATATCAGTTGTTTGTGATTTTTTTATTTTTGTTAAAAGGATTGGAACTCGTGTTTAAAATCGTCAAAATCATCAATGGAAGATGATTCGTTTGTAACCGCATCGGATGTAACATGTACGCCTCAATCTCGATCATCATCGTATCACACAGCGTCCGAGTGTCGTACATCACCGTGGTGGGATAATGAGCATCATTCTTTTGATGCCGATTCCCTCGATTTAGATTCTCAATTACCATCACTGAATCTTTTCAATAGTATCACACTAAGCAATATGCCATACGATGAATCGGATACATCGCTGCTGAATCAACGAAAATCTTCGCTACTCAGTAGTGACTCAACCGATGTGGATGAAAATAATAAAAAAGTGGTGCTAACATCATCCATGTCGCATGACGAGCTAAGTACAGACTCGATGAGTTCATCGAAAGATCTGAAACAAAATGATAATAGTGACAATGAAATTCTTGAATTGCCGCTCGACCCGAATAATATAGTAGCAAATCAAGAGGTGTGCTTCACGACAAAGGCTGAAATACATGCAACCGATCCGGAGATGCAACACAATCATCATCATCATCAGGTGAGATTGGAAAATGTAGCGGGTAAATTTAGCTCGAATCCAAGTAATATGAATAGTTCTGTGTGGCATAGTTACTATCAAAATTTGGTTACAAAGCAAGCGCTTATAAAAGGATGCTTTTAAGAGTTGTGTTAAAGTTTGTTTTGTTATGGTTTTTGATTCATTTTGTAGTTTTATTTAGTTTATAGATATTTATGATTTTTCTGTTTTTTATTTTTTTATTTGTGGATTTTGTTATGAAATAAACATGTTTGTTTTTATTATTACTATATACATATATAATATATTATTATAAATTATAAATATTTAAAAAGAAAAATGAAAAGTTAAACAACAACTTTAGAGGATGTTCCATAATTATCCTAAAACCAAAACAAAATCCTAAATATTTCCTTATACCGTTAAAATTGCGTATATACTTTGAAGAAATTTATGTAAATAAGGAGCAAAGTTTTGTTGACGTCATCGTGACAACGACTATCCTGATTTAAAATATAAGGTGAGTGTGTCAGCTTTTAACATAACATAGTTTAAATTATTATAAAAAAAAGACGGCATTGCAATTCCGAATTGATTTAGTTGTTAAGGTCATGTTTTACATTTTTATAGACAAAAAAAAACAACAACAAGAAAGTAAATCACCCGCATCGTATTTATTAATAGATGAAAATTTTTTTAGTTTCTCTTAGACTAGTTTATTATGTTTTAGTCAACATAGTAAAAATTGTTTTTAAAATAAACTATATAGTTATCGAATAAAATTGGCTTACTTACGTGTCTTAAATTGCCCAGTTTAGACAGATGTTTGAAATGTGAAGACAAAATATGAAGGTGTAGAAGCCCTTCTGATTTTCGAATAATTTTCAAATACCTTTAAAAATTTTTGAAAATATGACAGTTAAAAAAAAAGAAAATATAAAGGGCTGAAACCTCATGAGTTGATCAGAACTTCGGTCTTCAAAAATAATTCAACTTCCAAATGAACTACTAACTGATCCTCTTAAGAACATCTTCAACTCAACCTCCAAAAACAATATTTGTGTGAAGATTGGTTCAAATCGATCAAGGCGTGTGGATTTGATTAAATATCTTGCATACAGGTTTTACACTTTCAGTTGAACCTTTAACATTTCAAGTTGAACATTTAGCAAATTATAGTTCTGGAATATGGCCAAGTATGGTGGAACTTGCCCATTTCTCAACCGATTATGATTAAATTTAACATGTGCGTTGGAACTGGGATTCTAGAATAGAATGATCTAAAGTTCTGGAATATTGGGAAGTATGATAGAACTTTACTATTTGTAATCCGATTATGGCGAAAATTTCATTTCCAACACAAATCCCCAATTTCATAATAATCGGTTGAGAAATAGGCAAGTTCCATCATACTTGGCCCTACTCCAGAACTTTTTTCCAGAAATCATTTTACAATCCAATTTCCCACATAAATGCCAAATTTCATACTGATCGGTTGAGAAATAGGCAAGTTCCATCATGCTTTGCCATATTCCAGAATTTCATCCAAAAATCATTTTACAATCCCATTTCCATCGTGAATGTCAAATTTCACTAAAATTCGTTAAGAAATATATAGATCTTATTGGCCGTACATATAATTTGCTAAATGTTCAACTTGAATTGTAAAAAATTCAATTTGAACTATAAAATCTGTAGTACTGCACATTGTAGGTATGTACACCTTTTATATATATATCGATTGCTCAACTAGTCACTAAACCCTATTCCAACCCCAACTCAACCGCAGTCCAACCCGCGAACGGAACCCAACTCAACCCTCAACCCAACCGCAAACTCTATGCCAAACTCAATCATCAAACCAGTATATTATATAAAAAATTGTTCTACTGTTCACAATATACTAATCCAACCCCAACCCAACTCCAATTCAACTTCAACTCAACCCGCAAATTGACCCCTAACTCAACCTTCAACTCAACTCCAAACTCAATATTCAAACCAGCATAATACAAAATTGGTAAATATTTATATAACTAGGTATTTTGGACCAATTAGTATGGTAGGTGCGCGACTCTCTTGACGTACAAAGGTTCCAAAAGCTTTTCAAATCTCCGCCTTGACCATAGAAATAGATTTGCGAAAAAAATGTTAAGTCGGATCAGCCGTTCTCGAGATACCATGGGTACAGACAACCAGACATACAGATATCCAAACAGACGGACGGACATTTTATTATTTTTTTTTTTTGGTTTTTACAGACTCAGGGACTTTCAAAACGTCGAGAAAATGGTTTTGGACCAACCAAATTTTTGCTCATTTTTGACAGGATTTCAATACTTTGGTCTTTTTAGACCGAAGTAATCAGTAAATTTCATCATTTTCCTCTTCTTCCTTCTTCCGCTGGCGCTACATCCCATGAAGGGATTTGGCCGCCTCAACGATGCTCCTCCAAATAATTCGATCCGCCACAAGAGAACGCCAGACACGGTGACCGAGTGTGTTTAGGTCCCTTTCAACGTCGTTCATCCATCGGGTAGGTGGTCTCCCACGAGGTCCTACTTTCGTTGGTGCCGACTCCAAGGCCTGTTTGGTGGTCCGATTTTGTGAACGAAGTACGTGCCCAAGCCATCTTAGCCTTGACGATTTTATGAATCCAATGATGTCAACTTTATCGAGATCGTTTCTGATCTCGTGATTCATTCGCATTCTGTACGTGGCTCCTTCTTTAATGAGACCGAGAATTCTTCTTATGAAATTGGACATCATTTTCCTCACATTTGGCTTAAAATTTAAAAACGCCAAGCCTGGAAATTTTGTGGTATTATAAATTAGAATTTCAAATGTGTTCATCTCTCCAAAGTCTTAAATTGTTAAAATTCCAGTTTTAATCAAATTTTCTCGGTAACTTAAATTCGGAACGTACGTTCTGTTTTAACAAGCGAGAATCTTTAGGATTAAAACATTTAAAACAGAACATACAACTCGTTCTGGTATTCTCATTTTATTCAATAAATTATGGAATGAATTTGGGAATATGGCTCGTAGGAACCAAATTATAAATTCAAAACTATCGACTAAAGTGAAGTTTCTTATAAAAAAAAAAAATGACAAAAAATCCAAAACCTGACAACAAAAGAGCATATACACATTAAGTGGTAGGTGAAGTTTGATGGCCATTAACAAGTATTCGTAGAAACAGGTACGCAGATCTGTCTATGTTATGGTGTTGAGTAGGATTTGATGAATATTTGTGCCAAACGATATTTTTGCGCGACGATTTCCCTATATCATAAAAAAATGTGTAGGTGGAGTTTGGTGGCTATTAACAGGTAATCGCAGAGATCGGCCAGAGTCGGTAATCCGCGCTTGGTAAAGTATCTGAAATTTTGGTAGTCCGCGATTGGTACAGTATCTGCTATTGAATTTAAATAAATAAATTTAAAGAGATTTCTGGCTGTTAACCCGTGATTGGTAAAGTATCTTCAATTAGATTTGGAAATGTAATTTTACTACCCCTACATATTTAGTAGAGATTGAATTATTTTTATCCAGTTAAAATTTCTCAATAGCAAAAATAGCGGTTTGTTGTTTACAATAAATTGTTGACTGGGATAACCGTCGCTCTCGCGTTGCTTTCAATAACAGATTCAGATAAATCGTTATGTATTTCCCATGAAACTGATTTTCTTTTTATGTAGGCGATATAGTGCCATGGTAATGAATGATACCAACCAACACTAGTTTAGTCGAGCTAAAATTTAATTCTGCCTGAATTTCATTAATTTGAAAATTATATTTAGTATTCGAATTTAGGGATTGTACATCTGTAATAGCGAACCTGTTTCGCGTGCTCAACTGTAAGTCTTCGGGATTATCAAATGAGAATTTACAATTGTCATTTTGTTTGAAATTGACATAATCCATTGGGATGTAAAAGTTTGTCTTTCTGATGTTGTCTTAAACATTTTAGACACTTATAATTTAAAATTATTGATCGTTTCGTAAAATATTCAATATATTTAGATTTATCAAACTCTGTGTTATATAAAAACATTTTATTAACAAATCACTACGCTTGATTTTTGTTAAACGGCTAGCTCCATTATTCAAAAAATGGTTGATGAAATGAAAAAATTCAGCATCGACAGATTTGTTCTTTACTTGCTCGTAATCCGTAAATACCATGCAAACAATTTGCGTTAACGTATCAAACCCGCAAGTAGAATACACATTAATTGAAATGTTAATCTCATTTTTATATGAAAACCCATTTGGCAAAAGGGGGTTGGCTAATAGCGAATTTTCCGATTCATGTTTACTATTTACGAATTTGAATAATTCCTTTTTAGAATATTCTATAACACGTTTGCCGATGTGTTTTGGCGTTTCATTTTTCAGAATTTTGTAAATTGTCTGGATCTTCTTCGGAATAATTCTCTTCCAATTATTGCTTTCTGTTCGACTTTGGTATCGGTTGAACGGCATTGGTAACTTCTATAGAATTGACTATAGGAGTTCATTTTTTCGTTTTAATATTGTCACAAATATTCCAATTCTCAAGAATTTTCTATCAATATAAATATGCTTGACGTGACTGAATCATAACTCAACGTTGGAATTAGACAAACGGCCTTCTATTTTCAAATATTTGGAAAAGCATATACTCGAAAGCGGCAGATAAGCAAAATAGCGCTGAATACTAAAAATGAAAAACTCTGGGCAGTAGAAATCATTTTTTTGTGTTTCGTTTAGCTTGTCATTGTTTTTAATTTCAATTTTTTCAAGCACATTAATGAATTATTTATAGAACAAGCTTTGAGAATAGTTTAATTTCTCATTTTCTATAAATTCATTATCGTGATTTTGTGATTTATCTGATTTAACTTTGATATAGTTGTGAAAATAAAGCAAATTCATAAATGACGAAAACTGACTGAAGGATTGGCACACTTCCTTGAAAAGCATGTATATCTGCTCGAGTGTATCACAATTTAAAATCAAACAAAACATATCTAAAATAAACTTTTTCAAATTGGTGGAAGCTTTAGGAATTTTCTTTTTAATTTGGGTGGCTATAATATTCATAAAATTAAAAACATAAAATTGTAGCTAATAAACACGGACATGGAAGTTTGTACTGAAGCACTATTAGCTTCCATACAGTTAAATATATAATTGATATAGCCCAACACATTCATATTTTTAGCCCATGTCCAATCTACCACGTATTCTAGTGGAACATTTAATTTAGGAATTAGAGCGATTTCAGATTTAAATTTCATTAAAAATATTCCAGTTGTCTTTGTATCGTGTTTGCATGAAATCATTTCAGCCACAAGCGTAATACAATATTTTACTGCATTTGTGCTCAAGTGGCACTTCCGCTTTTTTACCATACTCCCCGTTGCATCCAAATACGATATCAATGGACCATACTTTCTAAGTAATTCCAATTGTGTCCCAAGTAATAAGACTACAACTAACGGTAATGAAACGCTGTGTATATATCTGTTTTCATTACCCAATTGCTTTTGATCCCGTCAGGACATCATATCATAAATATCGCAATTATGAATCAAATCATTCCTTTTCAATATTTTGGATCTTATTTGTTTAGTAGTTAACTTCATTGTGTTGCCAGTTTTAATTAAATCAGTATCTACATTATTTCTCATTTCTAAATCGACGTTATGATCAGTAGAAACCTCCAATTTATTTTTAAGAAAAGAGCGTTGTTTTCCCCTTACTTGTTCAAATACATTATTGCCTTCATGTACCCCATATTTGCCTGCGGTATCAAAAAGTTTCATACATAGTTGGGAATCGATTACGAATTTAAAACGTTAATATTGTTTTGAAATTGTTTTCGTAGACGAATTGTGGCATATGAAATGACGCATGCATGTTTGATTAAAATCAGCGCATTAGATACTGCCCATCTAATTTCTTCTTTTGATCCTAATTTATCTTCGGAATTTAGAAATATTTCTCCTTCGAAAACCCAAGCAATATTCACCTTATTCTCATTTTTAACTCTTGCAGTTCATTCTTGCTTCATTGAAAGAGAATCAGATGTTTCTTTTGAGTAACGTGAATCACAAATTTTATTCATTTCGGAAGTTTCCGATTTTGTTAGTGTTCCATTTGAAAAGCCTAAATCTTTCAATGCAGCTACTAACGCTAACGGAGAAATAAAATCGCGCTTCTTTCTGTTGTTGTACTTCAATACAGTTCTAAAGAATGTCAGAAGAAAAAGGAAGGTCCGCTATAACTGTAAAAACAATCAACTTAATATAAGTGCAAAATGCACAAGACTAGTGTCGATTTTAAAGAAAATCCAAAGCAAGCCGAGGTAAATTAATAAAAAAATGAAATTATCAAAAATGTCGGGAGTCGATAGTTAAAAAAAAGTTTTCTAACCTAACCTAACCTAGCTTAATTTGAATGAACAATTTTTCTTAGCACGAGCTGCGTACTTCCTTCTTTCCTTCCTGCCATTGTCGCTACATCCCATGAAAGGATTTGGCCGCCTGAACGATGATCTCTCTAGCCTGCTGCGATCCTCGGTGAAATGTCTACAGAAACAGAGTTTTGTTCACTGATTAGTGATCCTACATAAACTCTTTTACTCTCTCGCACTGTGCATCTCCTGAAATTAATTTTCGCATATTAGCCATCTCGCCGTGACCATGTATTTAGTATTCGTTTCGTTTATCTAAAGCAAAATTTGTTGAGATGTTAATTCCATACACATACACCAATTTTGATGGTGTGCCCAGATAGGACAAGACGGTTCATAACTTGTTTCTCTTATTGCTGTCGTACGTCTGCTGGAAGTCTACGAATAGACTGTGTAAGCTCTAAGCTGCATACTGAGCTATAGGAAATACTGAATTTTCGTTGATGGAATTAAAACCCTGTTTTAGGAAATAATTCTGGGATATGATTAAACGGAATGGGACAATACAGCCATTTAGACTAAAGGGTTATTTACTTATGGTTTGGATTATTTCATTTAAACAGTAAATGGTAGTTTTATTTGTCGTTTTAACTTGAGAGAAGTAACCTAACATATGTAGAATCAAGATTGTGATGTACCATAACATATGTATGTAGAATCAAGATTGTGATGTGGCCTCGTTCTTTGGAGTCTTCTTTCAACGACAGGGTTATCTATCATATGGCGAATATAGGGGTTTCCATGTTCCTGGAGCCTTATTTCGTGTTTTGCGACATCCATTTTTGTTTCAACTTTGATTAATTCCATCCGTAGGTCTCTGTGAAGGTTTTAATTTCTTATGAACCACGGAGCATTGACGATGCTACGAAGAACCTTGTTTTGAAACGTCTGTATCATTTTGGCGTTTGTTTGCTTGGTAGGTACATCCCCTTATTGTGAATTGTAAGCTCAGAGCCAATACATTTTTCTGAACTTTATATTAAGTTCTTCTTTATTCTTTTTGACATGCTCTCTCAAGCGTGGCATCGAGGGTCATGTCAAGGTATTTAGCTGTATTTGCATATGGCACGTGCCGCGAGTTAATTTCTATAGGTAGATGGTAAGCCTTCTGATATGTAAAGTTAATATGCGTGGAATTTGTTTAATTAAGCTTGATTCGCCAACGCTTTGTCCAGTAACAAACCGCATTGGTCATCCTCTGGAGTTTGCTTGTTGCATCAGCGACATTACCTCCAATTGCCATCATTACTGCGGGACACTGGAAGAGATTTTCTTAGTTCAGAGTATTCAGCCTCATATTTCACCCGAAAATGTCTATTGGATAAATAAGGTCTTAGTATGGCATAGAATTGCCTCGGCAGATATCTATGCACCTTGTGTTCCAGGCCACTGTGCCAAACTATATCGAATGCTTGTGCGACGTCCAGGAATATCCTTGAGCATACTTTTTTACGTCCTAACGTTTTTACAATTATGTTTGTTATTCTATACACCTGTTCAGTTGTACAATGATTTCTCTATCTCTATATCGAAATCGCAAAGTAAAACTGACTCAGCAAGTCCTCGATGCGTTCTCACTATTTTATATTGATGAGGTAATAAACGGTTTAGTGGAGCATATCAATTCATATGATACAAAAATTACAGGGAACATGTAGAAAATGATGGATTCCGTTGAAATAAGGGCTCTTATCGGGCTGCTTTTAAATGCTGGCGTAAGTAAACAAGGCATTGTAGATTATAACGAATTCTGGAATTCATTATTTGTGGATTGTGGTAGCCCAATATTTCGCGCTACCATGTCACGGACTAAATTTGAGGGACTTGTTCGTCATACCCTTCAACAAGTCAGCAGCTCACTCTGTACGTCGATCCCAACAAAAATTTGCATCCATTCGGCAAACATGGGATACGATGAACAAGAACTTACTGAAACATCACCTACCCGGGCAAAATCTCACATTCGATAACCAGTTAAATCGTGCAATTTCGGCAATACATCCAGAAAGAAGAAACAAGATTTTCGATTTCCACTGCCTCTATTTTGACTACCGTTTCATATTCGACTATTTGAGTAAAAATGATGGCAACCTCTAGACCTCTTGAACGATCCCGTTCTATCTTTGATCCTGCGATTGATTGGCATATTTATTTGCCTGCTTTACTTCTATATTGCTAGATTTAGGACCTTGTATCGTGCTCATTGACTTACATATACTTTCATACGTTTCAACTAACCTTAATACTTCGGGTTCGGATAATGTATAGGAGATAATGTTCTCACCAAATCCTTTTATTGCTAATTCATCATTACCAAATAATTTTTCGTTACCAACACTTTAAAAATTAAAGTCCAAATTTAGATTACAATATTCATACTTTCTGAAACATACTCGCAAATTCTATTTTCAAATTTAAATACATAAAATGCTTATTTCCAATAGTTATACATATTTCCAAAAATTCGCTTCTAAAAATGTATTTTGGTACGGAATTTGCCACAATTAGGATTATTATGTGCTACGTATTGGAGTACCTAAGTATCGGTGTTGATAGATTTCAATTTGATTTTTCAATTTCTCGCGCCACCACGCCAAGTAATTCAAATTTATATTTTTGATCTATTCTTTCGATGATCTATTTATAAAAAAACACCAAAATAACATCAAAACAAACTTTCATAGATATACTTAAACCATATCATCGGTTCGATGCCCTTAGAACTAAAATAATGAATAATTTCATTTCATATTGGCCTCGCATATAAATTGAGCTACACTAAATAATTAATATCGTCGGTGACGATGCAAAAGCGTGTATCTACAAAATTTGTCAAAATCGTTGTATTGGTAAGAATAAGGGAGTTTGCTGGTTTCTAAATTTAATTTGAGTTAGCAAAACGTTCAAAAGTGAAGAGCAAATAAATTTTGTTTGTTTATTTTAGTGTACCTAATATGGCAAGTTCGCTCGTTTTTCTCATTTCCTGAAAAAATAGCAAATGTGTAGATAGTCCAGAGAACGGAACAAGCGAAATCGAATCTAATCGAAAACCATATTAAGTTGTTTGTTTTTGTTTGATATTGTTCGTTTTTGAATTTACTCATTTTGTTTTGTTTTTTGTACTGCTCGCTTGTAAATGTTTTCCGGAAAATTTGCTTGCAAAATATCAAGCAAACTCGATCTTACTTGTAAATATAGGTAAATACAATTAGATTTTTGATTTTTACTTTAAGGTTTTAAGGTAACATTTAGTGATTTTCTGCATCATATTAACATGTAAATACCAACCAAACTGCACATTGGTTAAAGCTATGGCGTTTGGTTTGTGAAGTGCCGTGTTTAAATTTCGAAAGTGATCAAAAAGGAGCAAAAAAAAAAAAATTAAAACTTTTGTGAGACCGATTCCAACTTGTAAAATTATATGTTTTGATATTTTTATTTGTAGTTTTTACTACAAATTCATAAAGGAAGCACAGGCGTTGCCATTCCAGAATCTGTTTCAATAGCTTATAAGAAATTTTTTTAATAAATTAATATGGGATTTGTTTCGTGTTTAACACAGAATTGTAAACATTATCGTATGACGACCAATCTTCCGGACACCTAAGTAAATTACATTAAGTAGAGGATACATTTTACCAAAACAATTAGATCTCGGAATATCAGGCAGTTCCAGATCATTTTCAAAGTTATTAGACCTAACCCTATTACCAAATTAAACTGAATTGCAACACTATCTACCAAAAAATACACACAAAACAAACAATCAACACCACTATCCACAAAACTGACGAACCCCTAGGAGGGTGCTCTTCTCAGCTTTCACGCAGTCATTTGGTGTACTACACGTAGAAGGAATCCGAAATTCAATTTTTTTTAAATTTGGCACAAAATTCAATAAGCAGTTTGTTAAGTATTCCACTGTAAATATTTTAAGGGATACTTCCTTGATTAATTAAACGATTTAAGCAAAATATTTGTAAAGTTGAGAACATGCTATGGAGAATTTTTGCAATTAGCTCTAGTATTCAACAATTTCTTTGATGTCATCTCTGGTTTTAGAGTCTATGATGCAATTTACTTTAACAGTGCTAACTACATATTTAAGGGAGTGATAAGATTCAAATACTTGGGATCTCCTATCGTTGGAGGCCGTGGTTTGTGTCATCTACATATGTAAACTGCAATAAACTTCAAATATCTTGGAAATTCGGCAAGCAGATATTGCTTAGAGTGTTGATCAGTATAGGAACCAAAAAAAAAAAATTGTATGCAACCAAAACTGCTGTAAAATAATTTCGTGTATGAATCCAAATTAAAAAACTCGACATATTAGCGAAAATCTTATTAGTACGAATTGAGGGTACTTATAAAAAATTAAAAAGTTGTGTTTTATATTTTTAAACCAAAATAAATTATCCTTTATATTTTTTCATAAATATAAGTTATGCGAGCAAAATTTGCATTTCTATTTCTATGTCGGTTACCAAAGAAGACACTACATATGTATATAATTTAAGTATGCGACTGGATTATTTGTGATTACATATTTTAAACCCAAAATGGTGCGTGTGGCTATGTTTGCTAAATTAATTTAGTCAATTAGGTATTTTCTGTTGATTCAAGGTAAACAAATGTTGGAAAAATGTAGATCATATTGTGAGCGCCACGACGAATTTTATCTGTAGCTCCTTGTGATTTTTAGGTTTTTCAAGTTTTTGCGACTGCGCATGCGTTGATTTTACGTGTGCGCCTCAATTTGTAAAACGTTAACGTAGTATTCGTTTGGCGTCCACCGTCCGAGCAACAACAAATTAGTGATTATACTAGTTATTTTCTTCGAATAAACAGTATTCTTTATATTTTCCATTCTAAGGCACGAGTTGTTTTATTACTCTTCCTAAAACCATTTTACAACATCTGGCGACCGTGACAGAACAAGTTTAGTGTTGTTGCAGAGAAAATTTCAGTTAATGTGGAGCTGTATCAATTCGTGAAAAACAATGGACGATATCCACAAAGTTCGGAAAGTGCAGAGACAAGCGTTTACAAGAGTTTTAGGCAAACTGAACGCTGAAATGGAAAACGAAAATCCATCGGCCGGTGTTGTAACGGCTCAGTTTGCAATACTTTCAGAAAAAGCTTCTGACCTTGAAGACACAAACAAGAAGTTTTTTGAACACATGATGAAAGCCAATAGCTCTGAAGCGGATTTTGAGACAGAAGATATAAGTGCTGATGAATATAAAAGTAGATTTCAAGTGGCAAAAGTTGCATGCACTCGATTTTCCACACCGGTAACCCAAGAAAATGCTGGAAATAATTCGGCAGTGAACGTTCCACAAGAAAATTCGCGAAAATTTAGACTACCAAAACTCGAGCTGAAGCGTTTCAACGGCGATCCAAAAGATTGGTTGCAGTTTTGGAGCATGTTTGAGAAAGTGCACGAAGACCCCCTAATTCGAACTGAAGATAAGTTCCAATATTTAATCCAATCGATGTGTGAGGAATCAAGAGCGAGCGAAGTTGTGAACAGTTATCCGCAGACGGCGGCCAACTATATACTTTCTAGATACTTTAGGGAATTATTGAAACTCGTGCTCAGCAAGTCGAAAGGTAATTTAACACAGATTTACGTTAAGTTGGAAACGCATTTGAGAGCTCTTGAATCATTAGGTGTCACCACGGAAATGTGCGTCGCAATGTTATTTCCTCTCGTCAAATCCTCTCTACCCGAAGAGATGTTTTCGTGCCTGGCAACGCCAAAATGCTAGAGTTGATAATGCTCAAGATCGATTGAAAGTTTTGATAAAATTCTTAGAATCAGAAGTGCAAAACGAAGAGAGAATTTCATTAGCGATAAACGGATTCGACGAGCACAAACCCAGTCCCAACAACAACAAAAGAAAAACAGAAGAGTGACAGAAACTTCAATGCCAACCGCGGCTGCTTTGTTTACATCGAACGAAATAAACAAACTTCCGAGTATGGCCCAACCAGCGAGTCAGTAACAACTTTAAGTAAAAATGCGTCAAAGAGAAACTGCATGTTACTGGCCAGCGAATCTTTTAGAACTTTTCGTTCAGTTCAGCTGTCACTTAACAGAGCGAAAATTAACGCGCAAACTGAAGGAAATGTCAGAATACATCAAAATTTCCAAAGCATACTTTTCTTAAAAATAATAAATTTTGATATTCACATTACAATTTTAATACTGTATTGGTCAGTTGCTACGGATTCGGTGGCCGATATGTCAAATATTCTGTAAGGAAATAATTTCGTCAAATTCTGTAAGAATTCTTACTGATTCGCTGGTTAGCAAAAAGTTGAGTTTGAGTGCGAGACAAGATATTAAGAAAGACAAAAAAGCATGTTTTGCGTGTTTGAAATTGAACCACAGCTACAATAAGTGTCGTTCTAGAATAAAGTGTGCCTGGTGTGATAAAAAACATGCTTTGTTGATGTGTCGGGAAGTGACCAAAAATGATAGCGATCAGACCGTGGGTGAAATCCAGACAATGACAAAAAATCTCGCTCTCGCCAACGTAACCTTCCAAGATCCCCAAGTTTATTTGCAAGTTTCACGCATCACACTAGGTAAACTTGATGGTACTTTCAAGTGTACTTTTACGGCATTTCATGAGGAGATCATTTGTCAAAATATTGCGGCATATGAAAACAGCACACGTTTGAACGAGCTGAAAAGTAAAGGAATCTACTTACCGACATTGGCAACGACACCGAACCTATAGCGGTGTTGAAAGGCGCGGATGTGGTGGGGCTGCTGTACACAGGTAAAATTGTACAAATTCCCACTGGGGAGAGCGCCGTCCAAACTCTCCTTGGCTGGACTATAATGGGGAAAAATTCAACAATTTTTTTGGAACGCCAAGATGCTGCCCTCACAGTTATTTCGATTTTTGCTAGAGATGCAGATATTACGGATTTATGGAGACTTGATGCGCTGGGAATTACAGATCCAGCTGAGAGAGTTTCAAAGGAAAATTATCTCGCTCAAGCAAAGGCAAATTTTTTATCCACCACTCGGGTCACTCAAGAAGGGCGCTACGAAGTGGCGCTTCCCTGGAAGGAGAAGCACCCCCCCACTAGAAAATAATCGTTTTATGGTCGAAAAGAGATTGATTAATCTGACCAATAAATTGAAAAATGAACACTTGTTTGAGAAGTACGACGATTTATTGACACTTTGGGAAAAAGACGGCATTATCGAAGAAGTGCCCAGTGATCAGTTATCAGAGCATGATTATTATTTGCCACATCGTCATGTTCTAAAAATTTGTAGCACCACACCAGTCCGACCAGTATTCGATGCTTCCGCGAAAACAAATGCCTTGAAACTGGTCCAAACCTAATAGAAATGATCCCTAATATTTTGTTGAGATTCAGGAATCATGAAATTGGAATAGTTGCTGATATTGCAAAATCATTTTTACAAATAAACATTGCGCCTTCGGATAAATAATTTTTGAAATTTTTTTGGTGGAGCAAGACAGAACAAAGAAAAATTATTACATTTCAACACCGTCGCGTTGTTTTCGGGTTGACCTGTAGCCCATTTCGGCTAGGAGCAACAATCGATTGTCATTTAGAAAAAAAAATGGTTCAAAAATCCACGAACATTGAAGAATCAGAGTTTATAGAGAGAATACGCGACTCATTCTGCGTCGATAATTGTGTCACGAGCGTGAAATCGGAAAAGGAGGCCCAGTATTTCCAAGACGAAACTACACGGATCATGAAAGAAGCCTGTTTTGACCTGCGAGGGTGGGAGATGACGCACGATAATGGCCAATCTGACAACAGTGCCGTACTCGGAGTGTTTTGGAGCAAGGACAAAGATACATTGAGACTTAATATAACAATAACGGAAAAATGAGCAGAAAAAATTACGAAACGTTTTGTTTTATCAGCGGCGCATAAAGTTGTCGACCCACTCGGTTGGGCCACGCCCACTTTGCTACTTACGAAAATATTGCTCCAAAATTTATGGGGAATCAAAGAAATAAATTGGGACGATGAGATCCCAGATGACTACCAAAAAACAGTTTCAAGTCTGGTACGATCAAATTCCTGAACTTCGAGATCTAAGTGTTCCACGGTGGATTTTCGGAGACACACGTGACAAAGTATCGTTCCACATGTTTGTCGATGCAAGCAAAACCGCATACGCGGCTGCATTTTTTGTTCGAGTGGAAGGAGAAAAGGGTACGTCCGTTCATCTGGTACAAGCGAAATCACGAGTTAAGCCACGAGAAGATATTTCGATTCCACGCATGAAACTCTTGGCAGCAATGCTTGGAGCACGCTTGATGAAAATCACAATCGATTCGTTAAAATTAAAGAAGGTAGAGGTAATTTTTTGGACGGATTCGTCAACTGTTTTGTCCTGGATTCGTCGTAATGGTCAATGGGCAGTTTTTGTGTGGAATAGAATAACAGAAATACGAGCGACCACTGATATCAAAACTTGGCGACACGTACCAGGCAATCAAAATCCGGCCGATCTGCCATCACGAGGGTGTACAACCAGACAGCTCATAAATTCCAGATGGTGGGAGGGACCAGACTGGCTAAAAAATTCTCCTGTTCACTGGAAAGCCGATCGTTTTGAGATTAACGAGGATGAAGTTAACGCAGAGTTGAAGAAAAACGCAGAGAAAACTACGCCCGAATGCTAATGTGATTATCAGAGATCCACCGTGGTATTTGCTCAGAATGTCAAGTTATCTAAAAACCGTCCGAATGATTGCTTTGATTTTTCGATTTGCGCGAAATTGCAAAGTAAATCCAGAATGCCCCCAAAAGGGGGAAACAGTACGAGAGAATTTGTTGATGCAGAATCGCGAATTTTGAAAATCAGCCAAAACGAGGCCTTTGGAAGGAATAAACGATTCACGATTAAAGACCCTCGAAGTCTATAAAGAAGAAAGCACCGGATTAATCAGAACGAAATCACTGGTTTCAAATCGCGATGACAGTTTTGGCTTTAGATTTCCGATAGTTTTAAGCCATAATCATGAATTGTTCAAACTGCTTATTACACATACACACCGGAAAAATAATCAGCGAGCATCAATACGATGTTAAAAATTTTGAGAGAACATTTTTGGATTACTTCAAGTCGGCGTGCTGTAAAAAATGTCATACAAAAGTGTTTTATCTGTCGACGTTTTGCAGGAAAAAAGCACCGCCTACGAGTCTACCCGCAAGCAGAGTCAGAGATGCAAAAGTTTTTGAAATCACGGGAGTAGACTACGCTGGACCTCTCTTTTTACGAGAAGGTCAAAAATGCTACATCTGTCTATATTTACCGCGCAGTATACCGTGCCATTCATCTTGAGTTGGTTACGATATTGGCAGCTAACGGGTTTCTCGAAGCTTTGCGCAGATTTATACATCGTAGAGGAAGACCGAGCTACATTTACAGCGATAACGGTACCAATTTTGTCAAAGCTAACCGTTTACTGCAACACGTCAATTGGGAGAAAATTTTGAGTTATTGTGCGGCCGAAAAAATTGAGTGGGGTGGGTGGTGGGAGAGAATGGTACGCCTTGTAAAAGATATCCTGAAGAGAACCCTTGGCATTACAAGTCTCGGTTACGAGGAATAAAACCACCACACTCTGCGAATGCGAATCGGTCATTAATGCTCGTCCCATCACCTATTCAACGGAAGATAAAAACAAATTTGTGTCATAAGCCCAGACATGTTTTTGAAAGAAATTCACGAAGACGGAGTCCCAGATATAGACGAAATTGAGAAAACATCACTATCGCGCAAATTACGTTATCGGCAACGACTACGCGAGGAAATCAAAGATCGTTTTCGCACAGAGTACCTCAGCCAACGTTCCAGAAGAACAAAAGTCAATAAAGATCTCTGTAAAACAAAGGTCGGTGACTTATTCTTCATTTCAACTGATAACCAAAAGGCTTGCAAATGGCCTTTAGCCAGACTACAAGAACTAATTCCTGGCAACGACGGAGAAATCAGGACAGTAAAACGCAAAACCTCCTCAAATGTACTGGTTAGACCAGTTCAACGATTGATTTCACTGGAAGCGGATTCGAATGGATATCTCCCTAAACCCGTGGAAAAATCATCGGAAAATGCAATACCAGAGGAATGTTCTGAAGAACCAATCGACGAAGATCGACAAGACAGGGGCGAATCAAGTTCGGGTGACACCAATTTTTCATATACGAGTTGAAACTTTTAAAGAGTCAATAGTCAAAATTAAAATCAAACGCCGTTTTACCGAGACTGGGCTTAATTAAACAATTTCTGTTGCATTTCATTGGAAAATGGCACTGGATACCATAAATTAACTTTATTTAAATGATACGTAGAATTGTTTGACTGCGCATGCCGTTATAACCGCAAAAGTGTTAACAAAATTTGGTGCAAATTTTCCAAACGATGTTTTAAACTACAATTTATTATATTGCCCAAAAAAATTAAAATCGCGCCACCTAAAAGTATCCGCGTCTATAATCATTATGCCACAACAATTTTGTTAAAACGTCAAAATGTTTTGCAAACATAGTAAAATGAATAAAAATTGCACAGGCGTCTTCTGTAAAAAAAAATTAAAATTGAACGTACGGCTTTCTCACCAATTACAAGAAATTTATGTCGAGGTTTTTCGCTAACATTTGCGCTTGGTTCCAATGCAGGACTGTTGTCATGTGTTTTTTTTTTTTTTTTTTTTTTTTTTTTTATCAATTCTTTAATTGGGTGCAGACCATGGGTGTGGGTGTGAGAAAGAAATGAAGGTAATAAAAATTTCATCATCTTGAACTACATGTGGCGTGAGTAATCTATACATCAAAGTCGTTCAGTTTATCTTCTTCGGCGCACTGTTTCTCAAACAGGTATTGGAAATGGATTCCTGAGACGTTTTAATACAAACAGATTTTCCATTTATGAACATGCAAAACATATTTAAAATGATCATTTTAATTTCTGCCGTCCTCAGCAACGCATTTTGACTTAAATGATATTTTTTAATTAAATTTGTTAAATTATTGTTTTAATTAATTAATTTTATTGTTTTAATAATTAATTTGAGTTATTTAATATTATCTCTCATTAATTTAAATCAAAAATGTGCAGCAGTGGCTGGCAAGGTGTACTCGGTTAGGTTTGGCCAAATTTAACTTAAACGATTACCAAAGTCTGATCAAAGGCTTCGTTGGCCGACGAAGAATTTGCTTTACGCAGATATGACTTATTAGGTTGATCATTGTGTTTGCTTAGTATTTTATTATAGCAAAGCATGAGCGAGACGCAACAAATGTTGGTATGACTTTATTTGTTTCAGTGATTTTCTGTTCTCACAAAATAACTCACATACCTTACTTTTGCCTTTTGTTTTGGCCTCAATTTTAAAGTTTATCTTCTAATTTGTTGCTTATTTCTAAAGCATCCATTTTAAGGACTTTGCACTAACGAATTTTCAAATGAATTTTTTTTGTTAATTGTAGGGGAGACATCCATACTTAACTTATCTAATACAGAAAATTGACAATAATTGAGTTTAAATTATCTTAGTTCGAATAATTGATAATTATAAATAAACCAATTAATTTGTAAATACTAATTATAGCACTACAAAATCCTAAACATTCACGTTTTTTTTAAAGTAACATCGATTATATCGGGGTTTGAGAAATTAAAAAAAATATTATTATTTTCTTGGCTTAAGAAATTCCCAAGCGCAAAACCTCCGACCGAATTTTAAAACCGACATTTCTTATTTTTGATAAATTTGTTATTTCTACAACAAAAAAATTTAAAATAAAAAATGAATTTCGAAAGCCGATTATAACTTTAAAAAGTTTGTTAAAATTACATAGTTTGTTTTAAAGAAAATATCTTTTTAACATTTGTCGGCCGAATTCCGATATGTAAAATTTTGTTATTTAATATTTTGATGGTTTTTACTAACCCGAACATTTTCCAAAAACACGAAATGTTTCGCGTTTGGAAATGTCTTCAAAACTCGACTTAAACCAATAAATTTCTGATCAAATATCGCTTATTTGGTTAATGTTCAATGGTAATCTTCGAATTATCTCTGAAAATCTAAACACATCTAAATCTCGATTATCTTAATCACCACCATTTATATACATTTTATTAAAAGATATAATATTTATCACCATGATTGATCATTGATCGCTCTTGCATCGCTCAATCGTACAACAGGGATATGAAACACCAATTTAAAAAGCCGAAGATTTCGTTTGTTTTGCTTTACACTTCTTTTCCATGTTTTTAACGTACCATCTCAAACAATATTTCTCAATTGCTCACGCAAAGTACAACTTGGAAGTAAATAAAATAAAAAATTCCGAGTTAAATAAAAAAATTTACGAAATTTCATAGTACATATTTTGGTTTTGCTTGTTGCAAAAAAACAAAACGAGCAAAATTGATTTTTGCTTGTGCTTGCAATAATAAATGTTACGCTTGTTTATGTTCTATACTATGTAGATACACGCTTTTGCATCGTCACCAACGATATGTGAAAAATTAATCGCCTGAATGTCAGCTAGTAAACACACATGATAATATTGAGCAAATTGAACATTTTTTTTTATTTATCGTTTCGTTCTGCTTCTTTGCTATCCAGCGCCATTTATTTAATCTAATTAATGGTAATCCACTTTAAGCCAATGTGTTAATCGTTTCCATTAAATTCATTATGTAACGGAGTGTTTGTCTGGCAAATTTTAGGTATTATGTAATTTCCAATTTGTGGATAACATAAATAAACAAAAACCCTCAATTAAACGAGTAGGCATACAGTTGAAATGAACAAGTATATGACCCAATTCTGATGATCTTTTTCTGTTTAGTTTAAAAATTCTAAAATGATTATTAATTGTATTTTTAGCAAAAATTTGTATAATTTTATTGCCAAAATTATTTTTTGCTCGTATATTTCAATTTTTTTTTCTTCTTAGATCAAAAACACAAAAAATTAATGTACACATATGATTGTACTCATTTCAATATGTACACATTTTGGTAATCTCGAATCTTGATCGATTTATTTATATTTGTAATTAGTGAAGACTAGAGAGAAAACAAAACAAAAAATTATTTATCCATATGTACAAAACTATAATCTTAAAATGTGTGGTGTGAACTTGATTAGTATTCATGTATAAGGCGAACAGTGTAAACGTATAAATGTACATATGCGAAGCGTTTTTTGATTGATTGTGCTAGATAAATTGATTGATCGCGGCAGCCACGAAAGCAGCTACAGATGACTTAAACAGGAAAAAAATTATTAGGTTTTAAATAAGAAACACATCTGTGTTCAATAACACCAACGACGAGTATAAATTTAATCGAATTATTTCGGAATGTTTGTGTATGTAGCCCAAACCTAAAAATTGAATTGAAAGATCATGATCATAATCAGAATTAAAGAATTCATTCATGATCATATTTTTATGTATTGAAGTAGGTACTGGAAATGTAATGGCAAAATAGCATGATCGCGCAAAAGCTGGGTTATATAAGAAAGTATTTACTTATATACATAAAATAATCATAAAAAAATAAAAAATTGTAGACGATCGTTAATTTTTGTTTTAAATAGTATTATAATGATCATAAGATCACTTAAAGGTATTTTTATTAAAATTTTGTTTAATAACATACGAGTTTATGTATATACGTACAATATATTTTGGTTTTCTTATATTTACACAACACATAAAAAACTAAAATCTCAAGAGAGATGAAATTGAGAATTTATTTGTGTTAAAATGTGAGTAATGATCTCGATTTAGATCTGGGATGTTGTACATAATATATTTAGATTGAAGATGGAAGATTCCAAATTTATTCAAAAGACTAATTCCAATAGTATCGAGGGTTTATTAAAACAGTACCGTGACACCGTTTAGCTTAAAAAACTAAGAAGGGATTTTTGAAAAATATTCTCAAATTACTAGACTATTGAATAAATCTAGCCCTTTAAAATTAATGTTTGGTGTCATTCTACAAACTGAATAAGAATGAAAATCTAAATTTTCCTCGACTTTACAGATGTGCTTCTGGGGCATTAATATTATTTATGAACCAAACTAATATTATGTATTTATGTAATGCGGCAATGCTTTATTCATATTATAAAATGTTAGGCAAATATTTATAAACTACAAAATTTGAAAATTAAAGTCTGATTCAATATTTGAATAATATTCAAATTTGGAAATAATAACAAAATTAAAAGTAAATAAAACTTACATTTAATTATATTCTTCAGTTTACCAAATTATGTATATTTTTTAAATTTATGCAGTTATTCATTTTTTACCAAATATCTTTTATGTTAAAATGATTTTCCATTTTCAAATTCTTCAAAATGTTATTCTAAAGTTAAATCGCGTTTTATTACTGATTTTGGTTTCTAATGTTTTCTGAATTTTTTAAGTCTTATGAAAAGTTGAACCATGAAGGCCTACGTTAACCTAGCAATGGTCAGATTTTGTAGCCCCTATAGAAACAAGTTACAGGGGTTTAAATGCAGTAAATACGGTGGCCATTGGAAACCAATTAAACAATAGTTTTTAATATTTTATTATTAATCAAATTAATGATAGATGGTTTTACATATTTTTGTTATAAATTTATTGGCACGGCACAAAATTGATTAGTTAAGTTTTTTATTAAACAAAATATTTATAATGATAGACAATGTATTTTTGTCTTATCGAGCTTATCAGCTGGCAACCGGCAGCCGGGCATTAAAAATACATCCTCCAAAATCAGCAACATTTGAAAGCTGAACAATATAAAGGAAGCAAAACGAGAACTTGGCCGCTTCTGTTATTCTGCCATGAATGTGCTGCGATGCAATACCATTATTTGCGAAGTTTGGCGCTTCAGATCTTTTTATAGCATTGACTGCAAAGTGCAAATCCATGTTGGCGCGAAATTGTTGAAAATTTAAGAACTGGCGAGATATCTACCTACCGGATTTATTGGCGCGAGTTTTTAAAATCAAACTCAACTCCCTGATTGATGATATTACGAAGCACGGAATTTTTGGGATATCCCTTGCACACGCCTACACCATTGAACTCCAAAAGCGAGGCCTTTCTCACGCACACATTCTGGTGACCTTAAGAGCTAAAGACGAATTCACAACAGCCCAAAGAATCGATTAATTTATCAGTGCTGAAATTCCATCAGAAACGAGGCCAAAACATCTAAAAATTCTGCTAAAATTTATGACGCATGGCCCCCGTGGTCTTAGGTATCCAAACGCGTCTTGCATGAAGGACGGTCAATGCTCAAAACAATTTTTAAAATGCGTCAATAGTGTCACACTTTGCATAGACAATTGATTCGTCGTTCCATGCAACCCTTACTTATTACTGAAGTACAATGCACACATAAATGTAGAAGTCGCTACATGTCTTCGATTTGTAAAGTACACATCACTTCAAACGGTCAGCTGGAATTACGTATAAATGAAGTTTCAAACTTTATTGATTGCCGTTATGTGAACACTCCGGAAGCAATCTGGCGTTTAAGAGAACCAACAGTGAACGATTGCTCACATGCCGTCATGAAGCTCCCAGTTCACCTGCTAAATTAGCAACAAATTATCTTCGCGGCAGGTCACAAAGAAGATACATTGGTCGCAGCTCAAGCGAACAAGACTAAATTGGAGTCTTGGTTTGAATTGAACACAACCAATGAAGACACTCGACAGTACTCTACACGGATATTACATATAATTATGTTTATGTGGGGGTAAATTTAATAAGCGGCAAAGAGGCGCCAGAGAAATTGTTGCCCGTATGTACTATATGAGTGTCAAAGGCGGATAGCGTTTTTACTTACAGAGAGAGGTTTATGATCTATAGCTGAAGAACGTCGACAATCAAATGAACTCATCGAGAAGCTCAATGAGGCCCAAACTAACGCATTTATCAAAATAACGGTAGCAGTAGAGAATGTGCATGAAAATCAGAAGCTGTTTTATCTTTATGATCCCAGTGGCTCAGGAAACACGTTCCGTTACACAACACTGCTGGCATACTTCAGAGATAAGGCACAATCTTTTTGCCATTCACAACAACGGGAATTGCTACCACATTACTGAAAGAAGGACGTACTGTCCATAGCGGATTCAAATTACCCGTGCCTCTGCTCGATACATCTATCTCTTGAATGCGCATAAACTCACCAGAAGCAAACGTTTTACGAGCAACTGTTCTGATTGTAATTGACGAAATTACAATGCTGCCTAAATAAGGACTTCGCTGCATCGATCAATTGATTCGTGCAGTGATCGAATCTGACACCCCGTGTGGCGGAAAAATTTTAGTTGTTGGTAGCGACTTTCGTCAGACATTGCCGGTAGTGCCAAGAGGAACGCGCACAGAAATCATTGAGTGTTGTATTAAATCTAGCCCATTGTGGAGCCTCTTCGATCAATTGACTCTTACCATCGATATGCGTAGCGAAGGATAGGCTCAACACAACCAATGGCTATTGGGTGTGGAATCTGGAAGTTTGTCTCAGACACCAGGAATTTTTAAAGACGTCATTCAAATTCCAACTGGAATTATCACAACCCAGGATTTAATAACCAGCACTTTTGGCAACATTCAGCAAATATCCGTTGCACCAAGAAGTGCTCAAACGCTCGAAATGAATTGAAAAATCATTGACATGATAGCCGGGCAAGCGCACATATACCACAGCTCTGATTCCATCGTGACTGAAGATCCCAATGACACTTAATTTCTCTACTGAATCATCATCTCACCGCATGTGCTTCTTCTGAAAAAAGGTGTAATTATCATGCTTCTGAGACACCTCAACCCGAAGAAGGGATTGTTTAATGGCACCCGATTAATCATCGAAGAGCCCGCCCAGAATTTCATGAAGGACAAAATAATTTTGAAGTGCAATAAAGGAGTAAGTGTACCGATCCCTCGAATTGAATATCTTGCCTCGCCGACAATTTTCTGTCATTTCGGCCTATGCGATCAACATCAACAAGTCGCAAGGCCAGGCCAATGCTCGCGTTGGAACTCATTTAAAGAAAGCCGTGTTCGCGTATGGCCAACTTTATGTTGCTCTCTCAAGATCATGAATTGTGAGCTAAGTCAAGGTATACATTGAAGCAAATCTGCAGCAGGGATCATTACTTAATGATGTAAGACAATTTACTCGCAATACAGTATATGTATACCGAAACAATTCATAAATAAATATTATTGCTATATTGTATGGACATTTAAAAAGCGTATTTTTCCCTATTCATCTAATTATATTTTTAAAATCAGAATAGCACCAAGAGGTGTCATTAGGGCTCATCAATAGGATGTAGAAAAAATTAAAGGTTTTATATACAAATTCCGTCTTAGGACGGGTTAATTACTCCTAGTTTGATATAAAGAAATAAAATTGTTTTGTTTTTGTTCGTGTCTCGAAAAAATTATCGTGCGAAAAATAAGTTGGTCTCACGTTTCTAAGGGAGACGTGCGACTTAGTTAACAATGCAGAAATTGAACGTTTTGAGTATGGGAAAACAGAGAAACAGCCTACTTTTCTTGCTTTTCGTAGGAAAACGAAATTTTGTATCCGGAAACAAAACGTTGCTTAGCGCTCACATTTTCCTACTGTTTCGAGGGAGCCCAGAAATGAAAGCTTGCCTAGGGCCCAGATTTTCCTTAATCCGTCACTGTATATTACACTACCCTGCAAAATTTTAAAAATTTGGTACCACTTGACAATGAATAGTTGTTTCCGAAGTAATTTTTTACGCTGAATCCGAATATGGGCTCAGAATTGCTCTATCACGTCAGGTTTATGAGATATTTTAACCTAAAAGTGCAAAAAACACTGTTTTTTGACATATTTGAGGTTATCTAGCACCACGATTTTTTTTTTCTTCTAAAGTTCATGTATGGGATCTTATAGTACAAGTCTTCTTCTTTCAAATGCTTTTGAATTTGCTCAAATATATTTCTTTTCCCCGAGATATCGCATTTTCAAAATTGCATGTTCATGAATTTGTCGGTATACTATATAGGTAATACACTACCTTTTATACCTGCGGTATATATGCACTTTTAGGTTAGAATATCTCATAAACCTGACGTGATAGAGCAATTCTGAGCCCAGATTCGGATTCAGTGTAAAAATTTACTTCGGAAACAACTATTCATTGTCAAGTGGCACCAAAATTTTTAAAATTTTGCAGGATAGTGTTTTTATACAGAATAATTCACGAATATGCAAATTTGAAAATGCGATATCTCGGCGAAAAAAAATGATATTTGAGCAAATTCCACGGCATTTGAAAGAGGAAGACTTGTACAATAAGATCCTATACATGGCTTTTATAAAAAAGAAAGAACTGCATTGCTACATTACCTCAAATAAGTAAAAAAACAGTGTTTTTTGCACTTTTAGGTTAGAATATCTCAAAAACCTGACGTGATAGAGCAAATCTGAGCCCGGATTCAGATCCAGCGTGAAAAATTACTTCGGAAACAACTATTCATTGTCCAGGGGCAAAATTTTGCAGGCCAGTGTTATTAATCTAAAATATATTACAAAACCCTTGAAGTTATCCCATGCTTTCATCCCAGGAAAATTTGAAATTAACTCCGTTAACACAAGCGTAAAAATCCATCCCAGACTTTTTATCGAGAGAAAAAATCATCCCATGGTTTTTATTTATTATAAGATTTTTTTTTGTATAGTTAAAAATAAATAAAACAAAAATATGAAAAAAATTCTTCTGATCAGGATTATGATCCCTACGTCATCATAGGATTTTCGCTACATCAATAAATGTGTTGCCTTCCCATGGTAAAAAATGAATAAAAAAAAACTTGAAAAAAATTCTTCTGATCAGGATTATAGTGGGCCTGGAAATATGTTATATCGGTTTAGTAAGGAGTTCTATTGGCTAGATTTTGGCCAATTCTGAACGCGGTTCCCTTGTTATGATTTTTGCTACATCAATAAATGTGTTGCCTTCCCTTAGTTACCAATGACTAAAAAAAATTCTTCTGATCAGGATTATGGTGGGATTGGCTATTTGATATGTTGGTTAAGTAGAGGCTTCTATTTACTACCGCTTGGCCAATTCTGAATGAGGTTCGCTTGTTAGAATTTTTGCTACTTCAACAAATGTGTTGCCTTTCATCGTTAAAAATGAATAAAAAAATTCTTCTGATCAGGATTATGGCGGGCCTGGAAATTTGTTATATCGGTTAAGCGCCGACAATCCTGATCAAAAGAATTTTTTTTATGTTTTTTTTTTTATTCATTTTAACTAAGGGAAGGCAACACATTTATTGATGAAGCAAAAATTCTAACAAGCGAACCATGTTCAGAATTGGCCGAGATGTAGGCTATGGGAAGGGTATCCAACATCGATTATCGTGTACCCGAGTACTCGGATATTTTGGTCCTTTTTCGAATACTCGACTACCCGGGTAATTTGATCGATTAACCGGATAATTGATTCCAACGAAATATCGAGAAAAAAAAACTATGAAAAGTAATTTTTAAATATTATTGAGTTACAATTTTATATAAATAAAATTATTTAAGTGATTACTGATTATTATTGAAGTGAGTCCGAAAGCTCAAGTTAATTTTTTAAAAAACAAAAACAGTATAGAGCCCTAAACCATTAAATAATTTTAATTATGAAAAGTAATTATTTATAAATACAATATTGAAAAAAATTATAAAAATTAATTAAATTACGATAGCGTTTGTTTCTGGTGATAACGCAGAGTGCACGAGGCAAGTGATGTGAGGCCAGAAGTGATTTTTTAAAGCATTGAAAAATCGCTAAGGGACCGGATTTAGCATTTTGCCGTGCATAGGCCAATTGAGAATTGTCCGCGTTTCCCATATTTAGTTGTTGTTTACACATATGCACACATTTTCATTCACCGTATGCTAACAAAATTTAAAATTAAATTAAAGCGATACATATATGAGGATAGACTGAAATGTTAACTACTTTTTGAATGAAAAAGTGAATTAATTATTTTTTCAAAGTAGCCTAGTAATAGTGGCGACTGCCGATGAGTAAATTGGTGCGGAATCGTTTTGGAAGATCACTTTTTCTTGCTCAAATGTTCATGTAGGGAGTTCAGTACGCGCTCTTTTAGGATGTTTGCTATTTTAACAATCTCTCTAAGATTCTCTCGGCGATAGGCAAACATGATATCTTCAATTTTGTTCACCGTTTCCTCAGTAGTGACCTTAACGGAGCGTCGTGGGTGGGAACGTCACTCGTACTGATGCAATCCCAACGAAATACTTATGAACCGTGAAATGTGAAGAGGCAGAGTCGTCATTATACTGGTTAACTTTCCTTTTGATTTGCGTAATAGTTTTTCCGTGCAATTATTCGTATTAGTGAATGATCAACGAAATTCGCTATCTTTCGATAGCTTCCAAAACAAAACTAAATGTCGTATCGGTTTGAAATTTGAGGTTCGTCCCTATCTGACTTTTCACTTTATCCACGGCCCACACACACCGTAATTTAGTAGACTTTATGGCTGCCTATTCATTCATTCATTCGTTCAATGAATTTTTAAGCGAATCATATTCGTCAAAACAGATCAATTTGTTCTTTCGTTTTTTCATTCGTCATTTTTGAGCAATGTGATCCTTAAAACAAATCACAGATGCTATGTTCAAGATATTGGGCAAAAAGACATATGTAGTAGCACGATAGATCGATACTTTTGCTTAAAGTTAGAATTTTTTCAACCAAAGTATGAAATAAGCAGGCGTGGCTTATATCATTTAAAGTGATTTGTTTGAAAGAGAATTTGAAACAAAATACTATGGTATTTTGCATTAATGCCATCACATATGTACATAGCTTTGACTGAATGAATGAAGGCAACTATGAAATTGACTTTAGGGTTTAATAAGTCTTGTCTTTTGTTCAGCAAGCGTTTTAATGATATCCCCAAACGAAATCGTTGACATGGTTTCTTCTTCTACACCTAGATAGTAAAAGCCCTGCTTTTAATTTTTGCTTGGAATTTATCGACCACAATTAAGATTTAACTTTAGGCGAGCTGAAAATGATCATTCGGTCGAACAATTTTCTCATAATGTTGCAACAATATTTGGATATAAAATATCAAATTCATCTGCCATACTAGTAATTTTGTTTGCATTTGAAAGTATAGTTGGTGTTCGCCAAAATGTACGTACTCGACAATGAAGTTATTTTTGAAATATTCTTTGAAGTAGCAGGTTTTATAATTTTATCCGCATTTAACTTTTGTTAGATTGTATAATATTCCGTAAATTGGAGGGAAGGTTGTTAAATATTTATTGCCTACCCTTTTCTTCGAGAAACTTGCCGCCCTAGGCTCGGGCCTATAAGGAAAACCGGTCTGTATAAATGCATGTGTTTAGTTTTTTCGCTGCTCACTTGCTCATAATTCCTATGCGTGACGACACGTCAAACAACTGGTGGACTTAAATGATTTCTTTATCTCAGAAACGTCAATTAAAACTGAAGCTTGGACATTTCATGCCTCCAACGATGAATAGTGGAGATTGGTTTATCAAATTACAGAGCTTCTAAAAATTTGTTTAGAGGAATGCTGGAAGTTTTAACCAATTTTGGAAGGCTTGAAATGGCAACCCCAGAAAGGAATTGATATTCTAATTAAGTAAAAGACTCGAAGATGTGCAATAGTTTGAACCTAATTAGATACAATTTTTTAATTGAACGATAATATCAAATAAAATGATTTTATGTTAAAGCTGATGTTTAAAACTTTCAAAATTTGACAAAATTAAATAAAATGGAAATTCAGTTTCTTATTTTATTTAACAAAGTACAAACAAAGACCATTTCATACTTTAGTTTTGCCCGACACTGTAAATATAATAAGGTATTCCTCAATTTATCCAACTGAATAGCTACTACAGTAGTTACCTATATTGAATACGATTACGCATATTCTAAAATGCTTTCACCGCCCGATTCTTTCGCCCGAAGTAATTTGGATACGGTAATGAGACTTTTTACAAAACCCATATAACAAATTTCCAGGCCCACAATAATCCTGATCAGAAGAATTTTTTCATGATTTTTTTAATTCGTTTTTTACTACGGGAAGGCAACACATTTATTTATTGACGTAGCGAAAATTCAATGACGTAGGGATAATCTTGATTAGATGATTTTTCCTATGTATTTTCTTTTATTTTTTCTAACTATACAAAAACAAAATCCTTATAATAAATAAATATCCAGCGATGGACTTTGTATCTCTAGTAAAAGTCTGGGATGGATTTTGAAGTTCGTTCACTTTAATACGACTCGAAAAGTAGCCTTAGACAGAAGTGTCGCGTTCTTTTTCTGTTCGGAAAATAAAAAAATTATCGATTTTTGGGGCATATAAATTGGGGCTTACGGTTAAGTATTGTTCCTTTGTTTACTTTTTCTTGGCATTTGTTACTTTGGATCATTTTTTTTGTTTCTTCTCGTTTTAAATTTCCAGTGATTGGGGTTTATTTTTAAGCTGAACGAAGAGTTTCTTAATTTTATTTGTAAGTATTGCTTTTTTGGTTTGGTTATGTCGCTTAATTATCCTAATCTAGTCTTGAAATCCATGTTAGTTGATATGTTTTTATTGAATGTAGAAAGTTTAAAGGTCCAAAGTCTAGTCCCAAATATTGACGAGATTCGTCACATTTTTAATGGCGCTTCAGTGGACATACTTTGTTTCTCTGAGACCTTTCTAAATCCAAATATCCCTAATTCAGCTTTTGCCATAAAAGGTTTTAATATATTTAGGAAAGATAGGACGGTACCTCCCCTTAATTATGGTGGTTTATGTATGTTTGTAGGTAATCACATTAAGGCTAAATTAGTTACCATACCTTCTTCTATTTCGGAATTGTTAGTATCGGATTTAGAGTTTTTATTTGTCAACGTTTTCATTAATGGTCGTAAAATCTTATTCGATACCGTCTATAACCCTTCAAAAACTAGTAAGAGGTCGTATGCCCAATTTAAAAAATCCCTTGTAGACTTAGAAAGTTTGTTTAGTTATTTCTCTTGTAGATTCGATGAAATGTATATATCAGGTGACTTCAATTTCGATATACTCCAAAATTCCGGCTTCCCTCGTGAATATTTGAATCTTTTAAATAGTATTAATTTATCCGTACACAACACTGTGGCGCCGACGTTTTGTTATCCAACCGCTAGCGGTGCCTCTTATTCCCTTATTGACCATATCATCTCTTTTACTAATAACTCTATTTGTTTTTTCAATCAGTTGTCTCTCGGTATGGGATCCCATTATGATCTTTTAGTTTTTTCTGTGAATTGTTACTCTCCACCTAAACCTAATAGTTTTAGCTTTAGAGATTTTGCTAGTATAGATAATTCCCGCCTTTACTTAGTTTGTAACTCGGTTCCTTGTGAGGATATTTTTTGTATTAGTTCTGCAACTAGCCAAGTAGAATTTTTCAACTCGTATATTAGTTTGGTCTTTGATAGTTGCGTTCCGCTTAAAAAGGTTACTTTCAAAGCGAAATCTCCGCCTTGGTTGTCTCAGGAAGTTTCGAATGCCATAAGTATTAGAGTTAGTAAATATCATTTATGGAAAAGGTATCCTAATAGTCAGTCTCATTTAGATTATAAGCAGGCTCGTAATAGGGTTGTAGGGTTAATTCGGATTGCTAAACGTAATTATTTCAAGGACAAGTTAGACTCCTCCCTTCCTCCCAAGGTTTTTTGGCGTAATGTTCGTAATTTAGACCTAGGCAGATGCAAGAGTAGTTCTAGTGAGGTGTTTAAACCCAATGATATCAATAGTTATTTTTGCTCTAGTTTGAACTCGGGTAGTAGTACCGTCGATTTGTTCTCTAATGCGTCCCCTAATTCGTTTTCGTTTTCAAATATTTCTCTCGAGGACTTACAGTCTGCTATTTGGAATGTTAAATCGGAATCTTCTGGTCTGGGTAACGTCAATTTAAAAGTCGCTAAGCGAGTTTTTCCTTTCGTCTCAAAATATTTGTTACATATTTTTAATTTTATTCTCACATCCTCTTCCTATCCAAGTAAAATAATCCCCATCCCAAAGATCAGTAATCTTTCAGAGCTATCCCATTTGCGGCCAATTAGCATTTTAAGTTCTCTCTCTAAAGCTTTTGAGATAGTTGTTAAAACTCAAATTCCTACGCATCTAAATAGCAATAGTTTATTTAGTTTCTTCCAATCTGGGTTTAGAAAATTTCGTAGCACTTCTACTGCGTTACTAAATGTATGTGATGATATCAGGCGTAATATGAATAATAGGGAATTGACTTCTTTAACTTTGTTAGATTTTTCTAAGGCCTTTGATTCTATTAATCACAGAATTCTTTTTAACAAACTCTTATCTCAGTTTAGATTTTCGGTTTCCGCTGCCAGATTAATTTTTAACTATCTTTCTAAGGCTGCGGCCAGAGTGCGCGCGATAAGCGATGCGAGGCGAGAAGCGATGCGATTTTGCGCGTGCCACGAAGCGAGTGCTGTCCAAAGTGGATGCGATAGAAGCGATTTATAAAGTTGAATAAAACTTTTTTAATATGAAAATATTTTGAATTTCTGTGCCTTGTATTTGTATTTTAATTATTAAATATTTTTCTATCATCATTATAGAAAGATTTGTTTTTAATTTACAAAATATTAACTTCAAATTCAAATATTTATGAATTTTTTATTTAATTATCTATTACATATTAATAATATTACTGTTATTAATATTTATTATTATTAGTAAAACTTCTCTAAACCTTTTAAAATAATAAAAAAAATAAAAAATAATGCACACAATTATAGAACAGTATGCAAATTTACATAAAATCGCGCGAGAACGAGCGACAAAACTCAACATGTTTAGTTTTATCGCTTCTCGCTTTGAAACTCGCATTCACTCGCACCTCGCATCGCTTTAACTGCTGACAGTTCTATTTAAATATATGTGTGCAGTTTTGTCGCAAGTGATCGCTTCTCGCATCGCTTCTCGCATCGCTTCTCGCCTCGCATCGCTTATCGCGCGCACTCTGGCCGCAGCCTAATCGTTCTCAGGCAGTTTTTTTCGACAATTCTTTGTCTGATTTCCGTCCTGTAATTTCTGGCATTCCTCAGGGTTCAGTGCTGGGTCCTCTATTGTTTTCTATGTACATTAATGAATTTCTATGTCCTCTATTCACCATTGTTCATTTCACATTTTCGCTGATGATGTCCAAATTTATAGAAACAGTCGTTTAGATCAGGATTCTAATCGGTCTCTCATAGGCTCGTTTTAAATGCGAATAAATCTCAGTCGATTATAATTTATAAAAAATCGTTAGACACCTCGTCCTTTCCTGATATTTTTCTGCAGGGTTCGCTAATTAGGTATTCAAAGTATTCATTCCAGGTATTCAAAGGTTTAGTTAGAGATTTAGGTTTAGTTATTAATAAAACTGTTTCTTGGGGTGATCATTTAGTTAGTATTAGTAAGAAGGTCTTTGGCATGCTTAGTTGTTTGTATAAAGTAGGATTTTCTGATAGTCAGTTTAGGAAAAAAACGTTTTTGTCTTATCTTCTTCCTCATTTTATTTTCGGCGACATAGTTTTATTCGGTATGCTTCAGGAAAATCTGAACGTTCTCCAAAGATGTTTTAATGCTTGTACTATAGGTTTATTTTTGGTATTAGGAAATTCGATCATATTTCTGCCTACTCTAGCCTTGTTTTAGGATGTAGTTTATCTACCTTTTACGAATTTCGCGTTTGTCTTTTTATTTTTAAACTTCTCAAAGCTAAGAAGCCTTGTTATCTTTATAGGAAGTTATTGTTTAGTAACCAGGCAATATGGTGGGCCATCTGGAGATCCTTAAGGAGTTTCAGACAGATCCCACTATAGGAATGCCTTCCGACTGTATGCCAGCCAAACTGGATTTCCACAAACCCTTTTGTGTTAGATTACCTGACCGGGAGGAGTGGAGTACCGGGGGACCATCCTTTGAGCGAGGGTCATTGGTGTGGTTTACAGATGGATCAAAAACGGAAGATGGGGCGGGGGTAGGAATACATGGGAGTGGAGTATCACTCTCGAAGTCCTTGGGTACCAATGCAACCGTCTTTCAAGCAGAAGTGCATGCTATAGAACTTTGTGCTAGGATAGGCATATCTAAAGGCCTAAACGACGCAAAGGTTTATATCGTATCAGACAGCCAATCGGCCTTAAAGGCTCTTAGGTCTTTTACCATTGAGTCAAGGCTGGTATGGGATTGTCTGAAGGTTATTAAATTGCTGGCTAGCTCAAATAAGGTAACACTTGTTTGGGTGCCAGGTCACACTGGAATTGTGGGAAACGAGGCAGCTGATGTCCTCGCCCGCGAGGGATCTGCCTTTCCATTAATTGGACCAGAGCCCTTCTGCGGCGTCTCTAAGGGGCACCTTAGGGCAGCAGTTAAACGCTGGGAGGATGTGCAAAAGTCCTCTTACTGGCGCGGAATTCCAGGTTTGCGACAGGCGAAGGAATTTATTTCATCTTCGTCGGCCAGGGCCAAGGAATGTCTTGTACTTAGGAAACCTGAGTTGAGGCTGCTTACCGGCTTCCTCACAGGTCACATCCCATTAAGGTATCACCTAAAGAAAATGGGCCTAAGTTCGACGGATAGATGTCGCTTCTGTGACATGGAAGCGGAATCAGCGGAACATGTTCTGTGCCATTGCCCAGCCATTTTCTGCAAAAGGTTACAGCATCTAGGAGGGAGAGTAATGAGCCCGGATGGTATGCATCATATACCGGCCGGCAGTATTGTCAGGTTCATTAAGAGCCTGAATATTGACTGGACGGCTCATTAAGTAGGGTCCATGCACAAAAGATCTTTTATGTCGCAGTGCGGGGTGGCTTGAACGCCCACATGGCCCTCAACTAATAATAATAATAATAATAATATTGTTTAGTAGGTTTCATTCCTCAAACTTTCGCTTGATTCTGGCCAAAAATTGTTGTAGGTCGCTAAACAAATCCTTTTACGTTAGGGGAGTTTCTCTTTGGAATTCAATTCCATTGGAAAATAAGAGGTTAGGATCGGCCAAATTATTTAAGTCAACATTTTTGGAGTGGCGTGATTGATGGGCATACGTAGTTTTTTTAAATTTATTTTTAATATTATTGTTATTATTGTTAATTTGTAATATTATTTCACCTCTTGCTGTACATTGTATTGTAAATGAGCTATTGCTCAAAATAGAATGTGTATACATGAGGTGGAAATTGTTTGAAAAAATTTAAGAGGTTTTTCTGCCTAATGGAAGCAGCTTCATTATTTTTTTTTTTTTTTTGATTTTTCGTTTCTTCCGTTTACTCTGTATCCATCTGTGCTTTTCCTTTTAATACTAAATTATTGTTAAAGTACAATAAATAAATAAATAAAAAAAAAATAATAATAATAATGTAGTCTGGTATGGGTTTTTACACTTATGTTGTCGGAGGTAATTTCAAATTTTCCTGGGATGAAAGTCTGGGATAAGTTCAAGGGGGTATTATATAAGCAAACTTATTAGGTAATAAGAGTTAAATAGCAGATTTTGATCAACTCACAATCCAGTTACAAATCATATTTCCCCAACTGTAAACCACAGAGAATATAATGTGTTTGTATATTATACATAATATGTAAGAAAACTGAATCACCATGAAAGAAGTAATAAATTTTTAAATTTTTTTTTTTTTTAGTTGTTTTTTTCAGTCTGTTTTACGCGATCTTTTCTTCGCGATCGTAAAATCAAGAAAATAAAAAACAAAATTTCATTTCTTATTATTTTAGTCAATAAATATTCAGTCTCTTTGGCGCAATACGTGTGTGCTGAACGCCCGAACAAATAAATTAACAAAATAATAAATAATTTAATTAAAAGATTTAAACAAAAATAATAATAATAATAATAAATAAATAAATTGTGTAAAAGTGTGATTTGTGTTAAAAAGAAAAAAAAAATTATCCATTTAGTGAAGTTCAAATAGTGTCGATTTATAATTAAACTTCCGGTTTAATTGATTTAAAAAAAAATGTAAATTTAAAAAGTTTCGTGTTGTGAAAAAATAAAATTAATTTTCTTCTTTTTTTTTATTATATTTGTATAAAAAAAACTAATCCTCGCCGAATTTTTAACCATTATAAATTATAAACAGTTTTTCAATAACAGTATGGATACCCAAATGCCCAATTACGAGAATGAGCTAGGCGCTTATAATCGTTCGAATGGCAACACGGATAATACGGATTCACCTGAAACAACAACGATTAGTACAATTGTTGTCAATAATGGATCATTTCAACTGGTTGTTGCTTTATTGCAGGTAAAAAATATACCGTGTATTATAAAAATAGAATAAAACCGGTGACTTGTGGTCAAATTGTACTGTAATATAATATGGCCTTTATTTTAATTGATGCTATAATCTCATTGGAATTGTTTAAACAAAAATCTCACACGTTCAGTGCGCATATATTTACATGCTTCTTGAGACATTATACTGAACACTTACTTTGCACAAATATTTAAATAAATGTTCAACAATAAATGCATAATTTTAGTGGAATGGTCTTAAATAATTTGGTCATTTATACAATAATCGAAAACACTATTGGATATTCTAATTTTAGAGTTTTTGCTGTTTTATATTAAATGATACTTTGTTTTGAGAAATGATGACATCACACCCAGCAGCTAAATAGAATATTCAGGGTCGCGTGAATATGTATTTCGTTGTGATTACATTTATACAAAATAATAAAAAACTTTAAATTTTGTTGGTTGGTTCGACGAAAGTAAACATAGGATTGTAATAAATGCTACTATATATACATAAGTATTTGAAATGGAGTAGTTAACCTTTGATAGTGATAAGCGCGGCAATTTGATTTTATAATTTATTGAACAATATATGTAATTATATAGGCTGCAGCCGCAAACATGAAATGGGAACCAATTAAATATCACGACTTAAGAAAACTCTCGCTGTACATATTTTGAAATAAAATAAAAATAAAAATTAAAAAAATGTAACCTCAAAACTGATGATCATAAATTTTATTTATTTTTATTTTTACTCGCGAGATCAAAAGATCACATTTGAAAAAGATCATGTTTTCGATGACGATCAGAATAAAATCACAGGCGACGCATTCAATGTCATGGATTTGTGTTTCGTTCATCGGTTGTATTGTGTATTATTATTATTATTATTGTTCTGTGAAAATAAACGGGGCCAACTAATATATGTTCTAAGTACATAATATAATGCATATAATGGAATTCTGGGTGGGTTGAATTCAATTGTGTTTTGCGCTCATACAAATATTAACACATAATGTAGTTCTTCATACGATGCCAACCGTTGTGGATTGTGGTTTTGATTGTATTTCCAAACCGCATTTCTTTACATTGATTGTTGCAATTTTATTCACAAATATCCATCATGTGCTGTCTACATTACTTACAATCGAATTTTCAATTAATTTTAAATACTTTTCCAATCGCGGTAAATCTATTTTCGAGTTTTAATTTTATGTTTTTTTTATTTTCATTTCAATTATTTTTTTGTCGAAATTAATTTAAAATAAACAATGAAAAATTTTGAGAAAAATCATTTTCCAAATTTTTCTATTTTTAACAGAAGAAAAATAAAAACTAAATTCCACATGAAAAATCATCCGGAGGAAAAAGATTTTCTTCGTCCAAATTCAGAGATCGAGTTTCAAAATGTGAGTGAAAATTTTTTTTTTTTTTTAGTAACATGATGTCAGGCAAGGGAGTCTGCGTTCAAACAATTATTAAATTAAGTCCATAACGTTATTGTGTTTAAATACATTTTATGTACCATAATACTTACATATTTATACATAAATAAATGGATTAAGTTAATAAAAATACATATATGGAATTTCGGATTTTTGGATCGCAACGAAAATGGAATTTATTATGTCCCATGGTATGATTAAATAATTGACTACATGTATGCATGGTTTACCGATTACTGATGGTGTTGACGTTCATCGCATTTCACTTAATGCATTTTATATTGTGTTGAAATACGAAATGAATTAAAATTTTCATAATCATTTCTCACGCTTCGATCATTATTATTCGAGATTGGGAAAAAAAATTGGGTTAATCTCTGACATTATTTATAAGCAGTGTATTGTTGTGGTACAGTGGATTTGTTGATGCAGAAACACTGAAGTGACAGTAATTTCAAAAATGGTGGTAAAATTCTTCATTTTTTTTATACCGTTAAGTGGCACTCTGATATTGAAAACAATCAATTATCTAGGGAATTCTTTATTTAAAACGCATCTTGTTTTCTTCAAGTTTCTAATGCTGAACTAAATTATGCTATTAATCACCAGACGGCTAACAAAAAATCTCCTCGCTCGTGAGGATTAGGGCTTGCGTCCCGGGATTGAATTCCCGGGAATTTAAGGAAATATAAGTATTCCAGTTTCCCGGGAATGTGTTGAATATTTCCCGGGATTGCAAAATCCAATTTCAAAACTCCTCTATGTCGTTTATTAGCTTTATGCATTTAATCAGAAAGTCACCGGTACACGCTAAAATATAGCAAGTTATAGATAAAGAGGGAAAACAACTGGATCTTATGTTAGATAGCAACATCAGCTGGAGTACTTAAGAGAGTATGCTGGAACGGTTCCTTAATAAAAATAACACTTAGGAATATGAAAATATATGAAATGAGTTTAAATGAACGAATGTTGAGCAATGTCATCCAGTCACAACATATTGTCGTTTAAGTTCAAGGCTCAACCAAGACATGGAAATAGCCAAAAATGAAGCGACTTTAGCATTATTGCTTAATAATTTATGTAGTTTAGTTTATTTAATAAGAACAGACAATTATTATTAACCGCAGGAAATTTAAATCTTCCAAAAGTAAAATTAGCCATTAGAATTACTCGAGTTGCAAAGTACCCGGGTAGTCGATTATTTTTTATTTTAATACCCGGGTTACGTTTTAAATGACTTATCGTGCCCGTCTTCTTGCTGTGCGTGGGACTAGATTCTGATCATGTGGCTTTCGGCGGAATAAATTCATATTTATCGGCGGAGTTAAATTCATTTGAAAATGAATTAATTTCACCGATAAATTTGAATTTATGCCACGCCACGTTAATTTATTATGAATTAAATATTTACAATATAAATTAAATTCGCGATATTTAACTTCTAAAAACTGAATTAAATCCCCGTGAAATTATTTCATTTTAAAACACGTTTTTGGATATCTTCTCGCTGAGTTACCTATTTCGTGCCCCTAAATCAAATTACCCCGGTAATCGATCAAACTACTTGAGTAGTCGAGTATTCGAAAAGGACTAAAATATACGAATACCCGGGTACTCTAAAATCGGTATTGGATACCCTAGTTGCCTCATAATAAAATTCCTCCAAGATCCAGAGTCGGAGACAAAGGAAATTATGGATGATGTATTCTTTCTTTGGGATCAGCTCAAAATTCGAAACGGCAAATTTTGGAAAACAATGTTGAAGTAGAACAATTAGAAGCAAACAAAAAAATATAATTCAGTCAAATGAAGAGCTGGAGATACATAGTTTACAGAATTAAACCAAATTATCTCAACACTCTGGCATATAAGGAAACATATTTTTAGTTTCTTAATCAAAATGTTAAATTTAAGCCAGAAATGGGAAAAGTCCCGTTTTCCGGGAATGTAAAAGGTCCGGGAACGGTTAAGCGCTAGTGAGGATGCTTTTAGTTTTAATTATCATTGTTATTGAGTGCTTGGAATATACTGTATATTACGAAAAATATTTAATTTCTGCCACAAGTTTGTAGCGAAATACTGATGCGTGTGATCTTGGCATACAAGGACATAACAACCAGCAAATTAACAACTATAGAGTGAAAGAACGTATAAGATTTATGCAAATCATTATTCCGTTGGGCTCTCTGTGATTGTACTCTGAATCAGGAATACAACCTTACGATGGTTAATCTATAATTTGCAGATAAATTAACATCTCGCCCGTTTTTAGCTTTAGATAAATTTGGAAATTTGTGAAAGTAACACTTTTTGTCAAAAATAATTCATGACTGTGAGTATGATCTTACTAGCGGCGGATTTTTCAATCCTGCCTTTGATCTCGGCTTTTAAATTAGATTCGCTCATAGAATTTAATAAATTCATTTCCTTTCATCTTTGAGAAGGCATTTTCTATCTTACTTAATATCAGTTAAAAAGGAGGATGAAATATCACACGCTTTTGCACTGGTTAGATCAAATCCTTGTTTTACGACAAAATTATACAGACAAATGACTACATAAGTCAAATTGGCTTTTATGGCCAATGAATTCATTCAGAAATTAACAATTTATTTATATTGGCTTTATAATAAGGCGGCGACGGCGATTCAATAATTTTATTGAAATACGTAATACGGCAGCGTTTCAAACAACGCTCCTTGATGCATCATCATTTTCGTCGGTTCGTTCAGTTCGTGACAGTTCGGCCATATCAAATAGCGGTGGTTTCCGAGAGCTTTGGCCACCACATATGGTCCACGAAAGTTAGGTTCTAATATGCGAGATTCACCTGTTGAAGGTTTTTCATTCTCGATGACTATTAAATCTCGTGTATTTCTTCGTTCCGGCGTGTTTTCGATCGAATTTTTCTTTTCATTTCTTTCTCTCAATCATAATTTTTTGAAAAGATCTCTCTTGTCGTAAATACTCTTTACTCAAGTAACTGGCTCAAGTTTGCGATTTTCAATCAAGGCGGCGACTAGGTTCTTTTGAATCACGTCGTTTAGTTTGAAATCAAAAAAGAGTTCGTTTGGACTAAATCCCGTCGTCGCGTTCTTTTGAGGAATTGATGGTCCATGGCAAATCATGAAGAATTTGGTCAAAATGGTCTAATTCGCTCTCTCCGCCTATCCGTTCGCGCGAGGAGTTCGTACCTTCAACTCGTAACTCTGGTACTTCTGTTCAATATCCGTGAAATGGCGGCTATAAAACATGACCGGCTGTCATGTTCTACCATCTGTCGTTTGATGCTGGAGGCGTCAGTGTGCACCTGGTATTCAGCGGTGAGATTGTAAAGCGCCAGACACGGTCTGCTACACAAAAGTTCAACTGACGTCGAAAAGGCTTGTTGCTGCGGTTCACCCGGGGGTCATTAAAGTGTTTCTCTTCGGATTTTCGTAATAAGTCGGTAATCGACTTCGAAATGACTGAATAATTTTTATTGAATTTTCGGAAAAATCCGGTAACTCCCAAAAATCGTCGAACTTCGGTTTCTGTCGTCGGGTGAGCATAATTCTTGATAGCATAAACTTTCCTTCGCCAGGGAACATTCCTTTTTCATTAGTTTCGTGGCCCAGAAATGTAATTTCAGTTGCAAAGAATTTACATTTATCGAGCCAAAGAGATACTCCGGCTTGTTGTATTATAAATAAAAAAAAATTTGGCGAAGCATACAGAGATTTTTTTTTTTTTTTTTTTTCGTTTCTATCTTTGCAATCTTTTCTGGGGCTTAAGGCACTCCCAACTCTTTCGCAGTTCCCTTTTAACGTCCTACCTTACGCCGTTACCAGCCAACTCGAGGACGTACGGCTATAGACCCGCTTTCGTTTAAACCACCTGCACATTGCATTTGCTTCATGCCAGCCTATAGTACTGACATGAAAGGTGGGTCGGCCCATGGATTCCATACAGAGATTTAGAAGGTTGTATAATACCACACTGTAACAATTCGTCTACAATATTGACGATCGACGTTTTTGCGAAAGCGATACGATACGGTTTAATATTGATGAGTGTGTCAGCGGTGAGCTTAATCTCCATTTTTGTTAGGGAACATTTGACTAACTCTGATACACTTGAACCGCAAACGTGGAGGTATGCCGACAGCAAAGTTGATATTGTATGAATATATAGACAATAGTTGATAATGTATGAATTCGCTTAAATCTTTTCCCATACTCAAATTATTGGACATCTCGATCGTACAGTGGTACCTTCGATTACAAGACGATTTCGCGTTGCTATCGAATCAAACTGTTGTGGCGATACATTGTTTACATACGTATTGATCACCAGCAAAACCCGTAAGAACAATGGAACAATCAAACTTCGGTTTAAAGTCTTCGCCGAATGACTTGCGGATCAGATAGCGATATTCGTTTTACAATAGTTTTCAATTCGATAGTTTTTCATTTTTCTGAACATGCAGCAGTTTGATGTGTTGTCCGGTGGCAATTCACGCAGCCTTCCCTTCTTTGTGGCTTGGGACGCTTCCCATAGTTTGCCGATATGGATAATTTCGATGCTTGTGGTTTTGATCGTTGACATAATGAATTTTAATACTCATATTCTTTAATGGCTAGAAGTTCAACTTTTCGTCCCAGAGATGACATTTTATAATAATACTCCTCGGGAGTTTCGTGAAATTTACGCTTAGCCTTCATCATTTCTATATGGATGTCTGCAGCATTCGCCTCGCGTGGAAAGTCTTGAAGGATTTTATTTTTAAACTGTTGCCATGTAATGAAGACTTATTGTATCCTGCAGTGGTCCTGTAGTGGTCCTGCAAGTTTCGATTGAACCGTAAAAATCACCACTCGATTGTACCGATAATATGCATTTCTTCAAACTGTCGAATGTAACTCAATCAGTACGGAAGCCAAACCGAAAAGTATTTACACGAAATTGTATATAGCAAACCTGGTTATTTCCGTCAAAGAATAATAACTTACGGTTGGTGTTCCAAAAGTCGCTATTTAGAATAATGAAAAGACCGGGCACAGCTTCCCTTATTGACCCTTGTGCCATCTATGAATAACTGGCATGAACTAGTCAATAATTTAGAAAAGTCAATGATTTAGTCGAAGAAATCGACATGGGGCATATAGAATAAATTTGAATTTTTTTCCATTGAAACAGAGTAACAATTGTTTTTTGGCATGAGACTAAAGTCTGATTTACATTCAAAGATTTTTGCAGATGCAGATGTCAAATCACAAATTCTTTTTTTTTACACATTAAAAAATAAATTTAAACAAAAAATGTCATAAACCAATACAAATGATTGGTTTTCTTGTTTATGTAACCTTATTATAGTTATTTATTAACGCATTGACAATTTTACAGCAAAAAGATGAAACTCGACATCTGCAAAAACAAGCAAATGACGACTTTTGGGTTTGTTTCTCGGGTTTCAATTGACTTTTTTAAGCAGATGATTATTTTTTCTCTTTTTGTCTTTGCTGTTTTTCATATGTTGTGTTTCAACTTTTTTGCGGACGTCGAAAGTCGTTGAATGTAAATCAGCTATAATGAGTTGGTAACGAAATAAATTTGGCGGCTGTCAAAAATAAATGGGCAATTATTTACGACGAAATTTGATTTCTTGTGAATACATAAAAAATTTATTTGAATTAAAAAACCGATTAAATAATTTAAAAATGGAAACATAAAAGTTAAAATAAATAATATTTTAATGTTTATTTCGTAAATACAACTACAATCAGTTGCGAGATGCTTTCGAAATGTCATTTTTATTACCAACCGATTAAAAAAAAATTGACATCTGGTGTCAAATGCGATAACTAAACATATGATTATTAAAATCAACAAACTTAAAACTAAATGAACTTTAATTTTTTTAAAAATATGAACATAATCAATTTTAAAGATAAAATGAATGAAATAAGTTCATCAATTTGATGTGCCTTAAGCACTTTTGATAGTTGTCGTTACAATTTAACAAAGTATATAAGTTTATTTTTGTGAAAGTGAAATTTCGGTAGATTACTTTTAATTCAAAATTCAAAAGCGATTCAATGGTGAGATAGTCATAGAATGAAAATAGCCACTACTTTAATTTTCTCAAGAAATTGGTTTTAGTTAAACTAGATCTTATATCTGGTGGTATATATAATTATAAAGTTAGATGCGATGAAAAGGTAACCAGTGTTGTGTGTCTACGATTTTTTTGAAATTCTCTACATGCTAATGTCGATAATAGGGTAGACAACAGTTTTCGACGTAGACAATGTAGACCTATTTAGACAATGTAGAAAATTCGTAGACAATTCGTAGTAAATGAAAATATTATTTTTGGTGTTGTTTTTACCTTTTTGTTACAAAATGATTTACGGGATTTTAGCGGTCGATATCGAAGACCATATATCAAAATTCTATATTTTAATCGATTTTTTCGGCTTTTTATGGACAAAATACATTAATAATAATGGCATTCACAACATTTTTCGACTTCTTAATCAGAAAAATTTAAGAGGCCAATCATTTATAATATATCTACCAAAAAAGTAGAAATATTAAAATACCCCCTTGGGATTTTCCTTGAGTTTTTGACTTTTGATTTTAGTGAATATGATTCGCTAAGTCAATAGATTCTTTCCTCATACTTAATGTATGAGGTTAGAAATTATTTTTGTAGTTTGGTCGTAGCTACCTGATGAGTAGACCGAACTTTTTGATCGTGTGAGCTTGTCTGTACGAAACCAAACTACCCCAGAGAAAACTCAAAGAAAAGTTTTAATTTTTTAGAGTCGATACACTGGGTTTGTTTAAGGTAGAGTTGCTTGGTATCTAACATAATCGAAATTATCAACATTTAGTTAACATTTTTGAGAATATGCATTGACGAACATTTCGAAATTATTTGGGTCTATTGGAGTTTCTCGGTTATAATCGAAATTTACTAAACATTAGTTGCGTGGAGTTACAATATCGATATTTTTGATATTTTCTTTGACATTCCGAGCTTTTTAAATTTGTTATTCGAAATTTTATATTCGATATTATTTGACATTTTCGATATTATTCGAATTTTGGTTAGAGTTGAATTATGAATAATTATTAGTGGTTTATCGAGAATTTTATTGTTAAGTCTCCGACGATTTGCTTAGCATTGTGTCACAATTACAATTAACATATATTCGAAGGATATAAAGTTACATAGATGAAATTTTTCTAGTATATTTCAGATTTTCCGACATCCTCGAAATAATTTTGAATTAATCTACATATATTGCGAATTCGAAAGTCATTTGCAAATTCAGGCAAATTCCCTTAAATTTTTTCCTCGTCACATTCACACAGCTCGATTTATTCTGTAAGGAAATTTTTTAATTACCAATTTTTTTTACTTTTATTATTTATGCGACAAATATGCGACCGGCCCTAAAGGCTTTACACTAAATTGCATAGAGTTTGTATAGGTACTGTATATTGATAGAATTTTAAAACTGTGCTCATCGGGTATTAACTTGCAAATTCTAGAATTAAAAACAGAACCGATTTCAAAAAGCAAAATTGCGCTGTAAATTTTTTTTAAAAAAATGGTTTTTGAACTCTTAATTTTTCTTTTATTTGCTGGTTGTGCCCATTGTTTCTATCTTTTTGGCCAGAAAATCAAAAATGTATAATACTTAATGATATTTTTGTTTAAATTTTGCTTTTGTGCGTAACAAATATTTATTTGTGTGTGGCGCTTTGTCAACATCCATTCAAACACGACAAGGTACTTTACATGTTACACGCGTTACTTTTCCTATATAAGTAATTACTTACATAATATAAACTTATCTCAAAGGGTCATTTCGAAAGATGAAAAATAAAAGAAAATTCTGCTTCGGGAAACGAAAGCTTGCTTAGGGCCTAAATTCCCTTATTTTTGAAGGGCCAGAAACGAACCTTGCCTAGGGCCCGCATTGTCCTTAATCCATCACTGCTCCAAGCTAAATTCGAATAATATCAACAAACATCAAAACTTTGAAAATTATACAGATAAACCACGAAAAAACTCCAGAAATATCGAAAATATTGGTATAATTCTGAAACGTTCTGAAAGTCGAATAGATTAGAATAATCTCGAAAAATTCTCAAGAAAATTCAGATATTCTCTGTGATATAAGAAGTCTCAGTTCAAAAAAAAAGAAAGAAAACCGCACCTTTCTCGAAAATATAACTGAAAAACCTCGAATAATATCGAACAATTTATAAAAATTCGAATAATACCTGTATACTCAAATACTCGTAAATGCACAAACGAATGTTACATTCAGCGCCAAATATATTTCCAACAGCCGAAAAATAACATAAATATCAAAATACCCAAAATACTTTTAAATTTGTAACACAAGACGTAAAAATAATACAATTTCGAATAATCTCGAATAACCTCAAGACTATAAAATTGATAAAATAACGACAAAATAAGCCAAAAAATTCGAACAACGAGACGTCTGCGGGTTGATTTTGAGTTACAAGAATTTTTCGAAATTCCGACAAAGCCTATTTTCCAAACTTCTAGCTCAAAATAAGTACCCATTAATTTTTGACAGCCACCAATCTAACAACTCATTAGCCAAAAAGTTAAATTGTTTCATAATTTTAATGCTCTTATTCAAGAATCCATCAAGTTTACTCGATCATTAAATCATCGTTTCCCATAAAAAACCAAAATATTAATTTCTATTTAATCTTAACCCTCAGGGTACTGACTGGGTTACTTACCGTAACCCAGACAGATTTTGAAAGTCGTGCCATTTGAAAGGAAGTGAAAGGTGGGGTCCGTAGTGGGGGGTAAAAAATCTTTGTGGTAGTGTCTGTGTAAGCCGTAAGTGGCAGCCTCAGTCTGCGCTTGGTGCTTGAGTGGTACGAGTTAGAAAGTTGACCTCGGGTATTTCTCACCCAGTCAGTACTAAACGTTACAAAATCCGTATTTTCGGGAGACAGAAAATTTTTTTTTTTTTGGAGTTTTGGCTGGAGTAAAGTGTTTTGGTTTGTACAATTTACTATTTTTTGTATTTTTATTATTAATTAAAAATTTATTATTGTGTGTGTATCCTACCCTCAAAATTATGCTCTATGCTTATGTACAGTAGAATTCGCTTATAATGAACAGTCATAGGACAAATAATTTTGTTCATTATAATCGTGTGTTCATTTTAACCAAAAATTTGGTTATAATGAACGGCGTTCATTATAATCAAATGTTTGGTTTTAAGAAACGGTGTTCATTATAACCAAATGTTTGTTAAATTCTTTTATCCTTTACAATTTAAATCAAAATAACACTCAAATGAAAAGAATTGATTTTGGAATGGAACTTGCGATGCAACTTGTTAAACCTGCGCTAGCTGCTAGACTAGCGCTCCGAGTTCTCTTGACCGCAAAACATTTTACAAGTGCCTCAAATGTAATAAGGCTATGTGCAGGGACCATGTAGCCAAAATATGCTGCGAATGTGGAAATACAGTCTGATTTTGTTTTTTTTATATTTTGAACAATAAAACATTCATTCAACAATCAATTTTGTTATTTATTTATATTACAGTTGTGCCTTGTTACGATAAATCAATCATCGAACGTTTTATCGCTATCCTAAAAAACAGGTGATTTCAAAGTTTAAAAAAAATATAGTTTTTGGAATGGATCAAAAAACTGATTTGGCCATTTTAAAGAACAACTTTTTAGCTTTAAAATGCAACAAGAAAAACTTCGATATCTTTTTTTTCCACAAAGTTATGCAATTTAAAAAAAAAAGTGATTTTTCACAAAAAAAAATTTCAAAATGTTTAAACTTTTGAATGTATCTTTGTTTAAACAAATTATTCGATAAATCTATTAGCACCCTCGTATTTGTGACAAAATGGACTATCGATTTAAAAAAAAATCGTTTCAATTGGCCAACTACAGCCCAAGATACAGCCAATCAAAGTTGCCGGGTTAGGCTAACCCATGTCAGTACTGAACGTGACTTTTTTATAGTCGGTACCCTGAGGGTTAAGCTGGAAACTTTGAATTTTCTAAAATCTTCTGTTAATTGGTGGGAATCACTGGAATTATGTGACTTAAAGTTTAAAGGTAAAGGGTACCTAAGTTAAACCTAAGTGAATAAATTCCGTCTCCTTGGTATAATTTTATTGTTTATCGGTACTACCTTCTCTTATGGATCATATAAACAGATTAAACTAAATAATGCTAAACTATACAAAAATATGAGCAATAGCTTAGATTGTTTACGATGTTGTATCACTGTTCACTAAAAAATGTTTATAACTAGAACAGACAGACTTGATACTCTTAATAAAGAAAATCGTTAAATTTGCTTTTTTAAAGTGTAGCACATTTTCTAAAATAACTCAAAAATCAAAAAGAATTTTGACATTTACGAAAGAAATTTCATAGAACACCAATAAAGTCCATCATGAATCATGGCAATGAAAATAGAATAAATTATTTGGATAACCCCAACAATCTGATTTGGAATTGAAAATATCATCTCTGCAATTTCCTTAACAAACTATTGCTTGTCCAATCTTTGACACTCCAATCATTTCCTTAAAATTTGGACAATTTTCTTTAAAAATAGTCAGCTACACTACACTCTGTTCCAATTTTTAAAAAAAAATTCTGAAATTCCGATTTTTGAAACTTTTAAATTGATAATTTTGTTTTTTTAATTTTAGTATTCTTTAGTTTTATAATTTAAACTTAGGTCTCATTAGATTATAGAATTTCGAATTAAGATATTGAAACAAAATTTTTTGATGAAACTCAAAAAAAATTTTTAATACGAGTCAATCGATTTCCATTTCAAAATTTTAAATTTCACATTTGTAACTCTAATGCTTAATTGCAATTAAGGAAGACCAGTTGAAATGCCTAAGTATTAATTTGGAAGAATAGTGTCAAGTGTCAACCGTGTTAGGGGAAACTAATATTTATGAACACATTACATTTGAATGAGGTACTCATGCATCTCGACAGCAAGCGCAATACATCGAGATTTGCTCGAGATTGTGGACCTTCTTTTTTCAACCTCATCTACATCCGATTCGTCTTCTATAAAAGTAGATTTAAGCTTCAAAACTGCTTATCATCGATATTTAAGTATTCGTCGGATTTTATATCTGCAGTTTTAAATTGGGTATTTTCTCTTACATATTGAATATACAGTTTCTGATTCGTTGAATTCAAAATTTTATTTTTCCCTCTGAGCTCGCAATTCCCTCAAAGGCACTTGATCTTGATTATCCCACTCCTTATTTTTCAATAACCAAGTCTATCAAAAATTGTTCTTGATAGTAATGAGGCCTATAACAACAATGCAAACCAATAAATATACATAATATCATCCAGTAAAATTTGTACTTCGTTTACTATCTTCCAACCTATTAAGAATTTTGTACCACATAATGGAGGTTCAAGTTGTGTATTATACACATAAACATGGGATTATTTTTGAAGTGGTGTTAGATGGTAAGTTCCTAATTTAGAAAATCTTAATTTCGACTGAACTTCTTTCGGATGCGAAGGACAGGTATCGGAAAATAAAAACATTTCTGATGGCCACAATTAATGTAAAATTTGGTTCTTCCTTTTAGATCTAGTGGCATCCAAACCTTATTATTTCAGATTGTTTGGTCAAACCGCACTTTCAATTTGTTGATACATTAGTTAGTTTTTCAAATCACTTTTAACGTGGCCGATATATGTGACACTCCTAAAGTGCTAAATGATTTAAATAAAAGGTTTTAATACTAAAACTTGTTCTGTTATCGAAGGTATTTTACTATTAATTTTGGTTAATTTCCTGCTATATGGACGTAATCATTTATTTGATTTATTTTTAAATCCACGATTTTGGCTTTAGATATATTTGAATTATATGTCGAATTCACAAATAGCCCCCAGGTTTTTTAAACGAATCGATTATTTTTATCTTCTTATCTTTGCGACACTTAAACAATGTAGGTACATATGTAAATATTTTAGGTTACACGAGAAACTCATTCACATAAAATGAATCTTTACAACTTTTATTAATAAAATCGTAAAACGATTTAATTTTTATAAGTGCCTTTAATATGCTGAAGACCTTAAAATTTAAGCGAATTACCGAACGTCAGCGAAATCAACTTGACATTTTTGTAATAGGTCTAAACGGCAGCTATATAAAAAAGTTGCTTTGAATTCGAATAGGTGTAGAGTACATTGGCATTCTCCAGGACAAGGTTTTCTTGTGTTGACGGTTTGTTGAGTGAACAATATCCGTAGAATAATTGGTTATTAACAATAGCTGTCATTTTATTTCAGCATATTTTGTTACTAAAATTAAGCATATCATACATACTAGCTCCAAATTCAATATCTACTAAGAATTAACCTTTAAAAATAAATCCTTCCAAACAGAAATTGGTTGGATTTTTATTATGACAGAGGCCATGTATTAATTATAAGAGGTAAGATAGATAAGCGCGACAATCTAGGTACTATTTCTATTTTTATAAATAGAATATTATGACATAAACGTTTTTTATTTACGTACTCATATCCGATCATCTTTTATTCAAAAGTTTAATTAGAAATTCCTTCAGTTCCCCACACATCACACACTGCACATATTAATATAAAAATGTAATCTTCAATCTAACGCCTTTTTGTTGTATATACTCGTCACGGTGAAACAACAATTACCGCAGATTCGATCATAATTAAGAAGACGCATTCTTAATTTGTTTTTTTATATTTCTCGCGCACTAGACTATTTATGTTTTGTAAGTTTTAATTGCCGCAGTCTGATTCACACAATGGTACTGTAACAAAAAGTAATAATAATAATATTAATATTTCATCTTAAGACAAACAAGTCTCTTAACACAGCATGCGACTATGACCTCATTTACAAGCTGTGACAAGATAATAAAATTAAAAAAACTATTTATAAACAAAACATTTTGATAGTTTCCCTTCGCATGGCAATTTAAAATGAATCCGTGCGGAAATTGGTAAAACCTCGTTCTCTCTTTATCTATAGGTATACAATTATACATAAAACGGATATCGAATTTAACATGTTGATAAACGATTAAACGCCATACAAATATAAAATACAAGCCTATGTATACTGTTGACAGCTACTATATGGATTTTAAAATCATAATTAAGAAAAATTTTATTCCTAAAACGTTTTAAGAACTGTGGGTCATTAGCATATAAATATGTTTTTGTCGTCGTCTTATATACATATGTATATATGTAAGTATGACTAATGTAAGAAATATACACGTTAATAAAATATACATGTTATGTAAATCGCGATATTTTCTCAAATATGCTGCACATTCGAAATGGCCACTCCATGTTTTTCTGAAAACTCTAAATTTAGTTTTTTTTTTTTATTTGAATATGTATATTAAACCAATTTTCTAATTTTCCCATTTTCATATTATGTACATATACAAAAGAAATAATATATTCATGATTCTAATTATAGTGCACAAATGAATTCAAGTAGATATTGGCCGGATCACAAAAAAAAGCATGTCTCACATCTGGTCTACAGCAATCAAAATGTTTTTCCAATTTCATAATAATGTACTCGTGTTTAATAATGTTTACAGCATGAACGTATTTATCTATACAATACAACCCTGCGTCAGATTCACATAAAAAAAAAACAAAAATTTGTATCATAAAATTAAAATATGACGATAAATTACGCGATTTTCTAAATTTAACTTTAAACTATGTGAGTATTTATGTATGTAATGTGTGCTTTCTTTAACAGAAGAAGAGGAATGTTTTCAATTTTAATTTTCTTAATTTTTTGCAATATGGTTGCTATTAAATAAATTCCAAAAAAAAAAAAAAAAATTTCATTAATTTATCGGTATTCACCAAATTTATAATTTGGAAGCAACTGTGAATGAAAAACGTTTAGCAGACATGGCGCTTAGTTAGTGTGAGGCGTACTTTCGATTTCAAAATAAATTTATTCAACTTTTTTTTTTTTTTTTTTTGCGAAAATTATCATTTTGTTATGAAATATATTTGTACGCGAGAAATATTCGCGCATCTTTGTCAAATTGTATATATGTAACTCACAGACAAACACGAATAACTTAATTATAATTAATACTAAAACTGATTTGCATAATATACACGTGACTTTTTTATTTCACTTTTCTTTCAATGAAACGACAAAAGCAACAACAAATAAAAATTATAAACAAAAAAAAATGTAAGGCAGTACAGTGGATGAATGAAGTGCAGTAAATTTATATGAAATAAAAAAGCACGAACTTTTTTTTGTTAAATCGATTCTAATACTAACAGTTAACTCTACGACAGATATAAAAATCTAAGCAATCACTTCAAATAGAAATGTAATCATATCGTTTAAATTCGAATTTTTATTGACTAACTAAATGTAAAGCTTAAATTGATAGAATTAAGTTCAATATTTTCCAAATTACTTAAATTTTCTACAGCAAAATCCTTAAATTTTATAAATTCTTTAATTTAAAAATTCCTTAAATTCTATAAACTTTCTAAATTCTTTAATTCGTTAATTTTTAAATTCTTGAAATTTTCAAAAAATTTCAAAATTTGTGAATTGTTGTAACTCTTTAAGTTTTCTAAATTTTAAAATTCTTTAAATCCTTCGAATTCTTTAAATTCTTTAAATTCCTTAAATTCTTTAAATTCTTGCTCTTTAAAGTTTTTATATCTTTTTAAATTTTTCATTCTTTTCATGCATCAAATTCTTAAATTTCTTAAATTCTTTGAACTACAATATTTTCCTCGAATACTTAAAATTCTTCGAATTTCTGAGTTCTTTAAATTCTTTGAATTCATTAACTTCTTTAAATTCATTAAATTTTTCAAATTATTTAAATTCTGTAAATTATTTGAATTCCTTCAATTATTTGAATTCTTCGAATTTGTCCAATTTTTCAAATTATTTAAATCCTTTCAATTTAATACATTGAAATTCAATAAATTTTATAATTTGGAAATTGTATAATTCTCTAAATTATTAACTTCTCTAAATTCCTTAATTTATTTAAATTTTTCAAATGCTTCAAATTCTTTGAATTCCTTTAATTTTTTAAAATCTTCGAATTTTTTGAATTCTTTAAATTTTACAGTTTGAAATTCCTTAAATTTTATATTTAAGACATTTTAAAATTCTTTAAATTCTCTACCTTCTTTAAATTCTATAAACTTTTCGAATTCCTGGAATCCCTTAAATCCTTTAAATTCTATAAATTAAAATTCGTTAAATTGTATAATTCTTTAAAATCTTTAACTTCTCTAAATTCTTAAATTTTTTCATCTTTAAATTCTTCAAATTCTTTGAATTTATTGAATTTCCTAAATTCTTTGAATCCTTCGAATTTTTTAAGAATTAAAATTAAAAATCGGTCATTTTATAATTTTAAAATTCTTTAACTTCTTTAAATTTTTTAACTTCTTTAAATTCTTTGAAATCTTTGAATCCTATAAAATTTATAAATTGAAATTCGTTAAATTTTATAATTTGGAAATTGTATAATTCTCTAAATTATTAACTTCTCTAAATTCTTTAATTTCCTCAAATTCTTTAAATTCTTAAAATTCCTTAAATTATTTAAATCATTTAAATTCTTTAAATTGTTCAAATTTTTTGAGTTTTTGTATTACTTCAAATCCTTTAAATTCTATAAATTAAAATTCGTTAATTTTATATTTTGGAAATTTTATAATTCTTTAAACTTCTCTAAATTCTTAAAGACTTTCGAATTCTGTAAATTCATCGAATTCTTTTAATTCTTTAACTTTTTTAAATTCATCGAATTCCTTAAACTTTCCTTAAATTCTTTAAAATGTTTCCCTTTATTTTTATAAAATTCAAATTCGTTAAATTTTATAATTTGAAAATTTTAAAATTTTTAACTTCTTTAGATTTTTTAATTTCTTAAATCCCTTAAATTTTATAAACTGAAATTCGTAAAAAAAATTTTAATTTTTAAATTTTCTAATTTTCTAAATTCTTTAACTTGTTTAAATTCTTTTAATTCTTCAATTTCTTTAAATCCTTTGGATTCCGTAAATTTTTTAAAATCTTCGATTTTTTATTTCCGATTTTTTTGAATTCTTTAAATTTTATGGTTTGAAATTTTTAAAATTTTATGTTTTTTTTTAAATTTTAAAATTTTTGAATTCGGTAACTTCTTTAAATTCTGAACCCTACTTTTGAATTCGTTAACTTCTTTGAATTCTTTAACTTCTCCAATTTATTTAAATTGTTTAAATTCTTCAAATTCTTTAATTCTCTAAATTCTTTCAATTCCTTAAATTCTTTAAATTCTTCGAATTCTTTAAATCCTTTGAATTGTATATATTGAAATTCGTTAAATTTTACAATTTGGAAACTTTAAAATTTTTTAAATACTTCAAATTCTGTAAATTCTTTTAACTACAGGAATGTTAAGATAAAGTCTAAAATTAAAAAAATATACTTGTGTTAAATAATTTATCAAAAATATTGTACAGATTAATTGTCGATGATATCAAATTCGTACCTAGGGTGTTTAGAAGTGAAGCTCTGTTTATACTTAGCTTAGGGTGCAGGTCATTACCAATACAGGTTTTACAATTTAAATAGAACCTTTTACATTTCAAATTCAACTTTTTGCCAATTATACTTATCAAAACAAATTTTATTTTGTAATTAATCCATTTAATCCAAGAATTTTAATTTTTCGAAATATTAGTTGGGAGTACCTAATTACATAAAATTTGTTAGTTTTGTTAAAAATAATTTCCAAAAGTTCGGAAAAATTTAGAGAAATTCTAGTTCCGAGAAAAGTCAGTAGTTTAATTTACAATTAAACGTGATATTTAACATCAAATTAACGAGAGTACACATGTTGCTAACGCCGTGATAAGCTTTAGGTTTATAAAGTCCTAAGAATTAGTTTTATTTTATCACATAGTTTCAACAATAACATTTATAATAATTAAAACATTTATTTGAATCCAAAAAAAATTACAAATAAATAAATAAAATTTTAAATCAAAATACAAATTATAATGCTAAAAATACGTCTGTATCGGCCGACTGGTAAATTCTTCAAATTTTCTATACAGTTTAAATTTTTTAATATTTAAAATCCCATCAAAATTTTAAATTCTTTAAATTTCTTAAATTCTTAAAAATTCCAAAAATTCATTAAATTTTCTTATTTGATTTTTTTTAAATTTTTTAACTTCTTTAAATTCTTTCTATTCTCTAAACTTTTAAAATTCTATAATTTGATAATTTCTAAACTATCTTTTCTTTAAATTCGTCTGATTCTTTAAATTCTTAAAAATCTTTAAACTTTTTAAATTTTCTAAATTTAAAGCATTCTTTAAATCCCTTAAATTTTAGGATTTGAAATTTTTAAAATTTTTAAATTTTCTAAACGCTTTAAATTCTTTAATATTTAACGTAAAATCATTAAACTTTTTATGGTTCTTAAATTCTTTAAATTTATTAATAATTAAAATCCCGAAAGCTCGTCAAATTCGAAAATTTCAAAATTCGCTGAATTCTTTATATAATTTACTATTTATTAAAATTGACTGTCAATTTGTAAAATTCTTGAATAGTTTAAATTTTTTAAATTCTGCATATTCTTTAAATTCTTCTTCTTGTGAGTATTTTTTAAATTTTCACAAAACGAATATTCCTGTGTTCTGAGAATATGTAAATTTACGTTCTGCCACTAAAGCATAAATACAATTTAGTCTCTACATGTGTAGTCTACTTTTAGATTACTTTCCGTCAATTTTTCATGCATAGACACATGCATTAATGTTGGTTCAGAATAGAAGATGGTTCAGGGAAAATTTTCATTAATTATCGACGAATTAAAAACGAAATAACTCAATATAACGATTTTAGATATGGAAAGTAGCCTGTATATTCCAATATAAGCGGAAAACCAAGCTGGTGTATTTAGCAGGTTTAGTTAGTTACCTAAATCCTCAATCTGATGTCTAAAAAAAATTGTAAATTTGTTTTCTAACATTTCACTACCACTTTTCTAATCCACTGTACACCTTTTAAAAACCAATTCAAAATAAAATTACTCGACGAAATGGTGGGCATTAGTTATTATAAAATTTAAAATATGATCAAATAAATTTCATCTTAAATAAATATAAAATTGGATAACACAAACTAGCAAGAATTCGACCACGCAACTCAAATTCTTTTTATCTTAGTAGAAAATATCCCAGACAGTTTTTTATTTTTTTATTTTTTTTTTAACTTGCATTGTTCTTAAGGTTATGGTCAAATGCGATACCGATTGTGAATAAAAATAAATAAATCAAAATAAAATTCAGCGGATGTGATTTATGATAATCCAATTACTCAATCCGGTCCAAAAATTGTGTTGAGTATATATTTAAACGAAATCAGCTTTGTCATATTTTAATCACGCAAACGAAAATAAAATCACACACAATACAAGATGCTTATTGTGTTGTGGGTGTGTGGGAGGAATGTTTACTATATGTACAATTATTCGTTTAAATTTAACTTGAATGATCTAACTACAGTGGCAACAACAATATTATTAGTGTAAATTCTACACTTTATTATAAACGCTCAGCTCTGGACACCTCGTTCATTTAATATGACATAACCAATTTTTAGTCTATTTTTGTGTTATTACACTTATTTGAAGGAAAAAAATACTAAAAACTAAAAAACAGATGACTTAATCGATTCAAGAAATTATTCTGTTTTCTTAAAAAAACAAACAAATAATTTTATTACGAATTTTTGTGGTCAGAAATAGGTCAACGCGCGCGCTCTCTGTGTATAAAAACGAATTAGAAATATTTCGAAGTTTAGTATACAACCTTGAGATGTTCTATAAAAATGTATAAACTGGCTGTAATGAATTTGATTTTATCATAATTTGTTAATCCTGTTACGGCGAAAACCAATCACTAATCACAGGAACAAACTATTCATCTGTGTGGGTATACAATCAAAATTTCTCGTTAAAATGTATGTGCAAATTTGGAATTGCAACAAAGGCAATTTTCCTTTATTTATCACAAATCAAAATGTTCCACCGAAAAATTCTTTATTCATATTTTGATTGGTCACATATTGTTTGTAGGCCAACTATGTATTCAGAAAAAGAAATATGAAATATATAAATTCGATTTACTTTTGTTCTTAATAGAGAAGTTCAGGAAAAGTACTTAAAAATTCGGAATGCGGAGTGGGCCTATATAGGTAGCACTTTTTATATACATGTAGGGTTCCAGCTGTTATATTCACGCATATCGACTAGCTCAATACCAAAACACGAGGTTAATGTTTCAACAAAAGTTTTTTGTTAAAATTGTGTTGCGACCGTAAAAGACGGTATCCAAAATGCAAGAGCTGGTTTACAAAAAAGTCAATGTACGAGTACATCACAAAAATTAATTACCATAAACCAAATATTTATTGCCTTCATTATTCTGTCAGGTTGAATGAGATATTTTGTGGAATTGCGTTGATACTAAATCCAACAACTTGGCCTTCCTGCGAATTGTGCCGACCCGGTCAATTATCCTTTTGGCTTTGATGATCATCGCACTCGCCTTTCAAAATGTCTCCGTATTTCACATACTAAGCCTTTGTTATATTCGTTAGTTTTTCTGGTATCGTCTTTATTCCAGTACCCTCGTCTTTATTGGGTTGAGCATTGAATGTGGTTTTAATGAGTAAACTGTCGATGATTTACTTAAAACATCACAGGTTGCATTATGAATGGTGAGAATGTTACTTTAAGCTGCAATACTGTCATGCTCCTCTTTATCAGATTCTTCTTCCACTTCCTCCTCGGATGTCATTTAATTAGTGTACTACTTTTTCATGTATTCGACATATTGTTCTAACTTCACATCATCGTAACGCTCGTTTTCTTTGATTTTTAAAACTTTGTAAGACCACAGAGAGTTTGAACTAAGAACAAGCCGCTACCGAATTACATCCTCATGATAGCTACAATGTCACCTTATTTGTATAATGTTGCAGATTTTCTTCTCCTGTTATGACTTCTTTGAATTTCGGCTTGCTTAGTCATTATATTCTGATTGGCTTGACTTCGTGTAACGTTGTCGGCCCGTCTGAAATGATCAGCAAGTTCCACTTCTCAGGTTTCCGCCAATCGCACGTCTTTCGTATTCTTCATCTGAACACCAGGTATACTGCTGTAACTTCGGTACGTGTTTATTTCAGCCCTCTGGATTGGTTAACTAATTGCATGGATCCTCCCTAACAAGCTGTTCCCTCTTGATACTCCCATGGTAATTCGCATATGCTCAATATTGCGATGCTTGCAATAATCTTCGAAAATCCTTGAAGTGAAAGCTGCTCTCCTTTCGGAAAGATGTTTTTTCCTCAACAGGTTTGATAATGGAATTACAATTATGGAGTAGTTTTGAACGAATCTACGGAAATATCCAGTCAATCGAAGGAAAGTCCGGATCTTTTTTTACGAATAGGGCTTAGGAGAGTTTCGCAACGCTAACAATGTCTTTTTCATCCCTGGACGACTTCATAGCCCAAGTATTTTAGTTTTTTGTAGAGAAATTGATATTTCTTCCAAATAATGACGAAAGCGTATTTACTGGCTATTTCTAGAGCTGATTTTAGTCTGGCAATCCCTTCGGCTTCGTCCTTGGGTGGAATAATGAAATCCCCCATATATAAAAAACACATGATTTTCCACAGCCATTGGCTGAAATATGTATTTTATGAAACATTAAAACACTACCGAGGACGTACTTAATCAAAAAAGTGCTTTAAAATTTACATTGGTTATTTGGAGCCATAACAGCAGAGAATTTTCGACTTTCTTAAGCTACATCTACATGGAAAAATGCGTGAATTGTACTGCTGATCGATCTGGCCATCTATCAAAGGAAGTGGATATCTATGCATGAAAATCTCTCTGTTGAGCCTGCGCTCTGTATGAAATTCGACTCTCGAGAACTGTTTAAGTTGTTCCCAGTTTTCAATATCTGACCTTGACCATAACGCCAATTCTACCGATCCCTGTAGTGACGTCCATACACAAATAAATCGTCATCGAACCGGACCATATTACTAGTCATCTTATTCTTGGGACACTAGGGTTTGTTTTATTTTCGATTGGTTTCGCATTCTATTCTTTTTGTAATCCGGTAGCCTAAAATTTCACACTCAAATTCGATAAATGGGGTGATCACTTTATACCTTCAGTTTGTTGGCATGTGTAAGGTATTTATTTTGACTTTAGTAGAGAGCGTAGAGGATTGCCAGCGGCAAGGCGTTCCTTGGCATTATGGCGTCCCATAGACCATTGTCATAGGGGCTAAGAAACTTAACAAGAATCTGAACATTTTCTCAAATGTGAGTTATGAGTCCAGATGTTGTTTTCTGGACTCATTTCCAGTTCCACAAACCTTCACCAAAAGTTTGTAGAAAACAGTTCTTTTGATAAGGATTACAGACACCATGAAGGATACGTATTACGTACCGTTAAAAACACAAAGAAATCCTAATAGAAATTTTTTTTGTGAAAATCTCAAAAACTACAAATTAAACCATCTTGAATTCTTGAAGGTAAATAGCAGAGATGGGTAAAACGCTAAAAAATCTGACTTTTTGAAAATTTTGTCCAAAATAGGTCAGAAACCCTAAATTACGGCCAAAACTGTCGAAAAGCGTCAAAAACTGTCGAAAAGTGTTAAAAACTGCCGGAAAGTGTTAAAAGCTGTGCGATTGATGTTGAGAAAAAAAGGAAACAAAATATTCTTATTGTCCCACGAGCCAGTTTTTGAAATACACTGGTCAATTTTGAAAATGTTTAAACTTTTGAAATAGTTCGGAACGTAAATAAAGTTAAAATTTTACATTTTTCAATTTTTTTCGCTGTCAAAAAGTCATGTCAAAAAGTCATGTCAAAAAGTGTCGAAAAGAAAGGCTGTCAAGAACTCGTGTCAAAAAGTGTCGAAAACTGTGTCATAAATACTACTTTTCGACACTACCCATCTCTGGTAAATAGATGCTATCGAATGTAGTACTTCCTGAAAAAAACATGTCGAAAAATTGTTACTCTGCCGAGTTATGGGCCAATAAAGTCAAGATAATATGTAATGCTATACGTCAACAAATCTGTCACTGTAAACTTACAGAGCATAATTTTCGTTTATAGAATCTAGTTACATTTCATGAATATAATTTTAGTACTAATCGGAAATTTTATGGTTATAGAGCGAATTTGTGTTTTGCGAATAGGGGTCTTAATTATCTAAACTATTGTTATTTCCTATAAGAAATTATAACTAATGGGCTAACCAGCGAAACAGGAAGAATCCTTACAGAATTTGACGAAATTATTTCCTTACAGAATATTTGACATATCAGCCACCGAATCCGTAATAACTGAAAAATTCAGTATTAAAATTCTAATGGGAATTGCAAAATTATTATTTTTCAGAAAAGTGTACTGTGCAAATTGATGTATTTTGACATTTCCTTCAGTTTGTGCGCTAATTTTCGCTCTGTTAAGTGACAGTTCAACTGAACGAAAAGTTCTAAAAGATCCGCTGGTCAGTAACATGCACTTTCTGTATATCGCATTCTTACTTAAAGTTGTTACTGACTCGCTGGTTCACCCATAACACTATCAGAGACGTATTTTGGGTTCTACAAGATAACCAAACTCAGCATGCTGAGCTTTTTCACAACTGAAGGTGCTACTTTGCTATAATTTCTGCCAATAAGAATCTCCAATAAAGCGCTTTGCCCATAGGAAAACGAAAACGAAAACGGATTTTACTTTTTTTACAATAACTTCAAAATCTTTAGCATATTATAGCTTAAAGACTCTCAAACTTGTTCATAAACACAATACAAAAATATTTTAATTTAAAAAATAATTGAAAAATATTTAACATTCCCAGAAAATTAAATTTTAATTTTTTCTGTCAGAAAATTTAAAATATTTTTTCAATTTTTCGTCAGAAAAAGTACACGAAAATATTTTTCGTGTTGTTTTTCTGTTATAATTTTTTATTCTGTTATAATTTTATAATGTCGGCTAGAAAAATGAATGATATACCAACTTCACACACTAATCACAAAGGCATTTTCTGTTCTTTTATAATATTATTCTAAGAATTCCGTTTTCTTTTTAAATAAATTTAAAAAAAAATTAACTCACAGATTCAAATATACAAGTTTTGATATTGGAATTTCAAACGAAAATAGTTTTTCGGTTTAGTAATGGGCAAGGCAAAACGAAAAAATGCTAAAAATTGTCAAATTTTTCGTTTTTTATTTTTTTCGTTTTCCTATGGGCAGAGCGCTTAACTATCAGCGACAAAAAATTCTTTCAATGTCAAATATTTAATAAACTACGCAACCTACTACTCACTCAGTAGATACAAGGTACAAGTACATTTAGTTTTAGGTTTGTTTTACAACACGCCCACATTAACAAAACCGAAAATATTTTGGTTTTATCTATTTGCGATGGGACAAAATGCGATTCTGATTTTCCTGACATTCATTTCTAAAACAAAATATCTGAAGGGAAGAAATAAAGATAAACATCACTTCCACAGCAGCGGTAGGCGGGCTTCTCGTGCATCATGTGGTGCATCGAAGAGCTACTCTACATGGTCTTCGGATCTCATTTTATTTTGTTATCAACATGGAGCTTTCACCTGTTATCATTTTCTTGAGCAATATCGTAAAATGTATCACAAATTATATGTATGCGTTTATTGAGCCAATATTTAAATAATTTAATAAATGTTTTATTGGTTTTGAGTTCTTTATTTAAAAATTATTTTATAGCTTTAGCTTTCGAATCGTATTCGCATTCATTCTCAAAAGCAAAATAAAGAGTTTAGAACCAATAAAAAATTTGTTATATGTATCACAGATATCCCTAGAAGTGATAATCTCTAAATCAGCAGCGAGCCTAACTCCAATTGTTTAATGATATTTCCAGAGTTCTACCAACCATACATCACAACAGTGGACAAAACAACTCTTTGAGCAAAGCCACTGTTGATAGCCAAGAATGCCTACTCGGTACCACAATCGATTGTAACCCGTATTTGTATTAACATGAATCATAAAAGAAGCGAACTAATATTTTTGGCACGTCCATAAATAGAATACCCTTTGTAGTATAAAGTAGTTTTCTTATACCTACCTTTTGATAAACAGGTTGGTTACGATGAAGAGGAAATTTTAAGATATGTGTCTTCACGTGTTGTACACCATCAATATTATTATTTCGAAAATTTCAGAAAAACTAGTTGGTTTGTTTGGGGGCTCTAAAGGTCGGTGGCCAGACTTCTCTCGATAAGGTGTTTTACATCGTTTGTTCGTCGCACAAACAAAATGGTTAGGTAAGTGTGCAAGAATGACAAGAAATTATGCAGTAATCTTTTGTCTTCATATCGAACTTACCAAACATTTATTGCGGTCTTCAACAATGTGAAAAATGTAACACGATCAAGAACTCAAGTCACAATTTTACAATTTTATTCCTATAAAATTGCAATTCGCTGACTTTAATCCTTTGCAATTGCTAAGAAACAGCAAATATTGTTGGTATTTACGGTTACGTCGACGGTTCTAGGTTTATGACAAAATTTTATCAGGACAATATGGCGAGTAGAGGTTCTGAAAAAACTTTTTAACTAAAGCAATTATTGAACAATTTAGTTTGTTAAAAAAAAATGTCCATGAGCTGGTAGCATGGACTAGTATTGCAGCTATACTATTTTGCTTGTCACTCGACATTTTATTTTTATTTAGATCTATTTACCATCAATAGTCCTATAGGTTAACCCATTTTAAAAGAAACTATTTGAAGTCACTTGACATAAAAATATGGGCCGAAGCCCCGATGGTACCTGGTACAGCATTAGAATCAATTTATCTGATATTAAGAGGCATAATGCAAATTGATTTACATGCTTACCAGTGGCATTACTAGGTACCCGAAGCACCCGCAGCCGCAGGAGGGCCCACGGTTATTAGAGCCCGTTAGATTTATCAAGCGCTCGAATATTAGTTCAAAGTCAAGAGTAGATAGATGGTAGCTCAGATTAAGCTCATAGTAGGCCACCTTTCAAATTTGCCAAACGTGACATTTTTATAGGAAATTTTTAAAAATGGCTCTAGCAAATTTGCTAAACTTGTTTTAAGTCAAAGCTTCCGACATCAAAAGGCAACGATTTTGGTGTTTGCTGGGTTGATTCATTTGCAATATACGTTTTATACTCCAACTTTACTTCTTTTGCACTTCAAATTTAACCTTTTACAAATCAAACTAAGCATTTAGCCAAATAAATTCAACCTTTTACAAATAGACTTTTGATTAGAAAAGGTTGAATTTGCAAAAGATTGAATGTGATTGACAACGGAGTAAATTTCTTGCAAGCAGCTTGCATCATTTTGAAGTTCATAAAAATCAAGAGCAAATTGTTGAAACTTTCTACTTAGAAAAATATCTAACTGCGACTGAAAACAATTTCTTGTTTCCTTCATTTGGAGCGTTTGTCTATAGAAAGGTAATCAACGGATACTTGGGCCAAACCAGTCAGTATTAGCGAGATAAGCGAGAGATAATTAGTGTTCGTTCGACTTATAATTTAACAATTACCTGATCTTTTGGTTACCGGTAAACAGTAAATAAAAAAAACCGGTAAAACCGGTTTATTTTGAAAGATTATTTTAAATACATATGGAATTAATTTTGAAATTCGTGACGGTGTTTTTCTTCGGTTGTTTTTGGCGGGGCTCTCCTAATAATCTTTTGATCCTTTCTAAAATTTCTCGAGATTATTGGAGTTTAGCATGGAAATGAGATCTGTGATGTTCAAGCCTTAATTGGTGATTCGGTGTTTCGAAATAGTCAAGGTTTTCGAGATCAATCGAGATTCACATAATACAGAGATTATTCGAATTTTCTTGGGTGAGATTGTTCCGCGGTATATTCTAGATTTTTAAAGTTTTTCTATACCTTTCTATAATTATTCGAGATTGTTAAAGAATTTCAAATTTATTCTAATTGTGTATGGCCATGTTCTGCGGTTCGCTTTGAGTTGTGAGAACTTAGAGTTACCCCGCATATAAATTTTAATCGCGATATTTAGTAAATTTTTCGAGATTATGCCAAAATTTCGATATTTCTCCGATTGCCTAGATTATTCGAAATTATTCAAGAATGCCCAGGTTATTTACGTTTTACATGGAGTTGATTAGCCCGTTTACAATTTCATTTAGCTTTACATACTTACGGATAATTCGATATTTGAGAATTTTCTATAGAATATTCAAGGTATGTACTTTGAAAATTAGACATTTTTAAGATTATTTCGAAATTCTTGACATTTTCCAAATTATATTCGAAATTTGTGATGCTTCATCGATATATTTAGAAAACGGCATAGCACTGAATTATAGCCCGGAACTTTTAGTTACGCCACTGATGTCTGTCTATAGATTTTGTTAAAGATATTTACGGAATTAATTTTACTGCAACAGATGCTAAAAACATTGCGAAAAGGGCTATTCTATTTCATAAAAATGATGGGCTTCGCTTAATTAATGATCTGGTTTCAAATATACTTGCAGGACCTATTCAAATATTAACATATTTGATTATGTATTGTTTTGATTATGTTAACATATTTGATTATGTATTAAGACGATGATTTGCAGGTCAATTTCCCAATCGAATATTTGAAGAGCCTGAATTCCTCTGGCCTGGCACTTTCATACTTATAATGAAGAACAAATTGTGTAATGGCACGCGTCTTAAAATAAAAGAATTATGTGCCAATGTAAATCAAGTTGAAATAATTTCAGGTACTTTCATTGGCTCGCGTCATTTTATATCAGATTATATCCCAATAAGATATTGATATTTGCTGCGACCATTGATAAATTACAAGGCGAAATATTTTAGAAAATTGGTATTTAGAAGTGTTCATGGAAATTCCTTAAAAATCCAAATAATTGATGGACGTTTCTAAGGAACCGATAAAGCCACCAATAAAGGTGTCACTGATAATGTGGAGTACGGTGAAATTTTTTTAAATTTTAACCTAAAGGTACTATTTATTTAATAGTTCAGTCCATGCCATATATTTTAGCAGTTGTAGCAGGCGTAGGGAACCATATTTTATTTATCGTTGGTTCGATGCGGCGTGGAGGGATGCCTTATCATTTGGCTACCATTATCAAAAATCTCTTTAGTTTTTATTTGTTTTGTTAGCCGAAATATGTTTTTTACACTGGTAACAATCAACAAATAGCGCTTTTTACGTTTTGGAAACCGCCAATGGAAAATGGAGAATAGAAATGGTGTTATTGAAAGTGAGATTGTACAGGATTTTTTAAATGGATCTAGGAGGTCAGAACTTTTGTAAATGTACGTCGTCTTTAAAACCGTTTCTTTATAAAGAAAAATGTTTATTGATTTCGGGATAACTTTACAATTTAGTTAAATTTTTCATTCGAGATGCCGGGAAGTAGTATACCTTTAACTTTAGAATTTTGGTTCTGTAAATTTTAATAATTAATTTCGATTTTATAGAATTAATAATCTAGCTACGAATCGACTTCTAATTAGAAATTCTTCAAACATATTTTTTTCACCAGATTCGACCAAAAACAATTCACTTTGCATTATTGTCACTTTGCAAAATTTTGACAAATACTAAAAATGTACAATTTGTATAAAAACTTTGCTAATAAAATGGTTCGCTTCTTTGCTTTTATTTTACTAATTAGACAAGACAATTAATTAAAAAAATTAGTCCGTACACCTGTATGTTAGATTTTTTTACTCCACGGCCCACGGTCTGTTAGTCTTTTAGGCACAGGTCGTGTTATCCTGTTGAAATGGAATAAAGGGAAATGGAAATGAAAATTCCCCATCTAATTGTGCGCATAGAGCAATAGATTTGTAATTTCGTTGCGTAAATTGCTCTATTATACTATAAACCATTTTGCCCCATCACTTTTATCTATATGTACATATGTACGATAAATTATACAAGATAAATTTTGACACGTATCATGTTTTTGATTAAAACGATCGCAAACAATAATTTAAAATAGGACATTATGATAAAAAAATTGAAAAATCATCAAATAAGAATAAACCAATACATAGGTATTGATTAATGCCATTAATTAATTTTCCACAACATGTTATCAACAGTTGGCGCACCAGAAACCACCCAATAATGTCCGAGTTAGAAAAACTGATTTACGAAGAGTCTATCTTCCGGTCTGTCTTAGTTACTCTTCTGCAGCCCGAATGAAAGCGGATCGACTCGACAATTTATATTTAAGCTTTCGATGGAGATATCACTTAAAGTGAGGCAACTTTATTGAACTTCTTTGCAAATAATAATTTCCTATAAATAAAGATTATCTTCGGCTGGTTTGATGTTAAGAGGGCAATATATTGATGTGATTTATTTTTGATTTGTTGAACGTCTTCAAGGTTATATCAAGCTCGTTTTATTATCTTAAGCTTAAGACATTTTGTTCGGACTCTGAGACTTCGGAGGCTTATCAAGACGTTTAATAAAAGATTAAGGAACAGTTCTGAAATTCCTGCACATTTTATCTTAATCGACCATTGAAGTGCAAATCCAATACTTCTCAGGCAATCCATATCGGCTCCCATCAATAAAGTAAGGGCCGAATAGTTTTTCTCCAATTATCTCATACCAGGCCAGTTAATGTAACCAAAGACATTATAACCAATAGTAAATATTGTGGCGATTGACTTCTTACCATGGTTGGTTCTTTAGAAAATAATTCGTAAAATACGATGCACTTGCTCCTGGCAGGAGCATCGTTTTTATGTATCTAATTTTCCAGAAGCTTCCATTTTTCAAAACGTCCGTAAAATCAAAAATAAATTACACCGAATTATTTCTCCCTTAAAAGCCAAACAAGCCTTCTTCGGAAGAATTTTTTAAGAAGTTTCTTGTTTTCGAATTGAGTTATTCAGTTATCTCACTTACTCACACTGCATATAAAATGGAAAATCCCAATGAATTAAGGAGGAATTCGGGCAACCGGAAGTGGCAGGTTATCTCGTAATCTCGCAAAAAGTATGGATTTATTGGCAAAATTACTGAGTTGACGATTTTTTTTTTTTTTTGATATTTTGTTCTCCAACCGTATTTTTGTAAATAAAAGTTCAAGTTTACCAAATTGTGAAAACTACGAACGGTGGTTTTGCGAGAAGCAATGAATATTAAATAATTAATAGGCAATATGAACCACAATCCATTAAGTTTGGCCACCCCTTCTAATTTTGTTTTTTGTAAGTACCTACAATGTATTCATTTAGAATTATTAATCCTTCAATGTCATACTTTCATTTTGAAATGGTTATTAAATTTCGTCTCAGCAATAATTTTCAAGAAACACTGCGTTGAAAACAAAAATCGAATAGAAATAATTTTTACCTCTCGTTCATGTTACCATTTATGGAATCATAACTTTTTCATTAGTTTTCTTTAACTTCTTCTTGGAGTGTGTGTACTCATTACATGAGACATGGAAAGACATGGATGGAAAAATACTTTACAATTTTTTTTTTGTTTAATAAGAAATTATTGTACGATCTCTTTGGTGTTGAAATGTGCCTGAATACTTGAGTATATTTTGAATTGAATAACAGAGAAACCAAAAATTAATGTATCCAACATGTTAATAGTGTCGTTGGCTGGATCAAAAAGGTCAAACGATCATAAAATTTTGATAAATATATTGATTTAATAAAAAAGAAATGCAATTCTCGTACAATAATCACGTATATACAATTTTTAATTAATTTTTATAATTTTATAATGCTCTACTTAAATAAATCGAAGATCAATCTGCCTGATCCAGAGAACATAGCAACAAAATATTTATACGTATAGTGTTAGTGAAATTGTAGAAAACTTGATAACCGGATTTCATAAATTTCCTTGTTATGGCAAATTCTTACAGCGTTGTGTATACAATATATTTCATATTAAACGAACTTAAAACACAAAAACTAAAATAGAGATCAAGTGTGATCTTAAAAACAAAAATGTAAACCAGTATACATTTCCTGCGTTACCTTCTTTAGTGTGTGGCGATCGATTAGGTAATTTCGATTTGTATACATTTAATATTAAAATGAACATTAAACATTTTTCATGATCAAATTTAGATTAAAAATACACTTCACTTTTATAGGTCAGAAATATTGTAAATATTCTCTTAGATCGATCATTAATCAAAACAAAAATAAACAGTTTTTAATGTGTAATCAATTTATGTTTAGAAATTAGTGATCGTGATTTGTTTTATTTTTTTCTTAATAAATTAGACCATGTTTAGAATTATAGTATTACACAGCCGATTAAATCTTAAGCACGTCTACACAACAAATAATTGTTAAATTTTTAAACTGCAAAGTAAATGTTTTTATTTAAGCGGTTTAATTGTTGTGAGCACTTTTTTATTGGCATTAAATCGTATTTTTTATTTATGTTTGTGTAACGAGAACCAAACATATGTTTACAATAAATCTAGGTATATACATAATATGAGTATATCTACCTAGTATTTTTCACAACACAAGAAAAATTGCGAATATGTACGGGTAAACGACCTGCATTCATGTTTTAAACGGTCGCCGATTTTCACGTAGAAAATATTTTACGAAGGGGAACTGTAGAACAGTTTATTACTGTATTAAAATATGAATTATTAATGTTTAATAATAATCAATAGAGTAATTAAATTTCACTATGGTGTACCGTCAATTAATAATCCAAATATGGTGATCGTGATCAAAAAACTGATTGATTCAGTCGAATACTACCATTTAAGGGATCTAAAGCATTTTAAACCATATTGAGAATGCAAGAAAATTATTTATTTATTTTGAAATTATATTTCAATTGCAAATTATTTTAAAGCGAGTGTTAATAATAATGATCTAGACGGAATATATTATTGGTTTATTAGTATTTGTCTAGCATATAAATTAATTACATAATATCATAATATGTAGACTAAACTATAGCCATATATACAAAATATTGGCCCATTAATAATCACTTTACCATGGGAACCCTGCCCCACTAATCGGGAATAGTGTATATTGCGAGTAAACTACTAAAAAATTCTAAATAATTTTTTATTAATGCTAATGATGTTTTTACAGTGTATCTAACATTTTTGCGAAAACTCATCTTTGATACCAAAATGTTCGTCCTGAGAAACTGCAGGATTATGGTAAAACGAGTAGATTAGAAGTTTGTGATCGGTGAATACTGTGCATTTAAGGCCTTCGATTAGATAACGGAATGGTTTTTTTTTTTTTGCAGAATGAGCAGCTATGGTAGCTCTCTATCGTAAATGCTATATCGTTGTTGAGTTACCGTTAATTTGAATAAATAAAACTGCAGCGGTTGCCAGACGTTATCAATTTTCTGCTGAATAACTGCTCCGATGGCTTTCACTCAGTTGTTTCTTAGCGAGTTCAAATGCAGCTATAGCTTCGTCTATCCAATCAATAATTAGCGAGTTTTTTTTCTTTTTCTTCCTCTATTTGAGATACTCGCAGAGCATCGCTCAACATTCCCAAGAAGCGTCTAAGCCGTTTGTCATTTCACGGACTGTTCAATTTTAGTATATCGTTAACGCGCTCGGTGGATGGTATGCTCCTGTTGAATTGATTTCAGGTCCTACAAATTGGATTTTTAGATGTTCCATTGAGGCTGAAGTAAATCGACAATACTGTATTAAGAATACTGTGCATCCCTGTCAATAACTGATGCCTAAAATCCTGGATGTAAGGTATCGGATATCTATTGGACCCGGTTACATTATTTAGAGCTCGGTAATCGTCGCATGACCTCCATTCGCCGTTCTGTTTCTCGAAGAGGTGTAACGGCCTACACCAAGGTCTTTTAGACTGAATACGCAAATCCCCTGTGTTACCATATAATATATTCGATTTAATTTTTGACTATAGCCAATTTCTCAGTGGATAAACGTCTGATTTTGCATGAGAGTTCGCCAGTTGTAATGTGATGTGTTACGTTGTGTTTAGCAGGTGTATTCCCATGAACGTCGAATGTATTACCCCTGACAACTACCAAAATGAATGTCCATGTGGAAAGCCTTCTGAGACCGAGATCTAAATTTATACGCCGGGAACAGAAGGTTCTGTCTGACGACCCTTTGGCTGCAAACAGTTCGAGATCCACGTTGTTGTGCTTTTTCTCTCTGTCATTAGCGGAAACTGCTATAGATATCAGCACCGGTGTCAATTAAAAAATTGGTTTTTGATAAACCATTAACAATTTTGAGGCGGCAATTCGATAGTCGCCGTTTAATACAAGTCCCCGTTTGTGAGGGCTTTTTTAGTGTTTTGCTTTGAATTTGTTACATTGGGAGCAAGTTGGTTTGCAATTTAAGGCTTTCTCTTTGAAATGCCGGTGGAAATAGCATTTCAGTTATTCTGAACCTTCGGGTGTGGTAGCGGAATGTCTGATACTAGAAGATCTATACTCTGTGCGCGAGGTTTACGATCAGGAACATTTTGTAGTCTACCATTTGTGGCCGATTTGAATCAGGATAGCCATCAAATACGTTTGTGACATCGTTTCTAATAACCGATCTGCAAACTCAGGGAGTTTGTATAATCTGCGGTTGGACCTAATATTTCCTGTGCTCTGTTGGAAAGACGTTTTAGCCAGATCATTTTGATGAATTCGTCATCGACGTTGCTTTCCCCATTTGTTTTCATACGGCGGAGCAGCTGAGACAGTTCATATCCCCAAAATGGGCACTAAGGCGTCTGATTGTCTTTAATTGTGTTGTGTGCATTTGTGATAGTGGCTTGCAATGGTATGAGGCTTTTGTTGGCTTTGGTATAGATATTTGCGCAGATATGTGATAATTCCTTATTGATAAAACACATCGAAAATATTGGCATCAATTCCCCCTCTCAATTAATTTGTGTATTTTGGTAACCAAACAAATTTAAGAATGTAGAACTTTATAGGGCAGTACGAGAAATAAAACGTTTTCAAAGCAAAGTAGAACATGTTGGAATTTCTAGATATAATGTCCGCATCGTATAAAGATAAATTGACGTTGAATTTTGTTCGTATTTAATCGAGGTACCTCGAAAAGTATAAATAAGTATATTTTCGGTATATTTGAAAATAAACTATAAAATAACAAACTTTAAGCCCGACGATCGTTTATTCGGTGAGTTCTTTTAGCTGCGGGAATACCAATCAAAAACATTTATGTCAAAAATTGAAATGCATTTCAGTCATAAAATTTCCCATACAAATGTTATGATTAAAATCCCTTTTAAAAATGGGAGTTTAAAAGGTTTTTCGGTTAGAAAACTGTTCGACTGAAATGTCTTTTGAGTATATTTGGACTAAACAACGTTTTTGAAAGGTATTTCAGTCAACATTTTTGGGCTGGAATACCTTTTGGCTGTTTTTTTAACTGAAATGCCTTCGTACACCTGCACGTTGGCTCCGGAACTCTAGCCAGAAACAATTCAGGCAAAAAAAAACAAGTTTCGGAAGATATTTCAGTAGACTTGCCACCTGCCCCGTTTTTGACGGGACAGACAAATTTATAATTTAATGTTCCTTGTCCGGAGTTACTTTGAGTGGGACGCAGTTTATCCCGTTTTAGCATCGCCTGCAATAGGTACGTTATTTTTTTTTTTTTTTTCAACTTTCCGGAAACATTCAGAAACAAAATGTGTGATCGACTGTTTTCAGATTTCCAAAGGTGGCAAGTTTATTTTGAAGCTTTCATAGTCTTGCAGTTTCTTTCTCGTGCGGTCTAGAATTTTTTGGAGTTAGTTTGCCTCACCAAACGCTCTATAATTTATAAGAAGTTAATCTTTGCAAATTATACATACATTTGGCAGAAATATTTCTGTTTATTGTACAGGCTTCTGTCATTTTACACATTTTGGGTGCACTGAGGTATTTTTGTATTGTTTTTCCTCATAGGTTCAATTTTAACGCTCATATTTAGTATTCCCGTTTCTTCTTGTTCTTCCGCTGGCGCTACAACCCATGAAAGGATTTGGCCACCTACACGATATTCTGCAAATAGTTCGATCCATTGCAATTGATCGTCGTGACCGTGTATGTTTAACCCCCGATCAATGTCCATCGATCTCCTGTAGGTGGTCTCCCACGAGGACCTACTTTAGTCATGTGGCGCCCTCTTTAATAGGGCCGAGAATTATTCTAATGATTTTACGGTCAGTTACAGCAGTTTTCTAGATGTTTCGTGCTGTTAGTGTCCAAGACTCGCAACCAAAGGTAATAACTGGTGAAAAGGTCAGCTTTGTAAATGTTCAGTTTTGATTTGCGCAATATTTGTGAGCAAATTGATCAGAAGCCTACTGCGACCCTCGATTGTTTCGTTGATTTGAAGACCAATTTGTTGGGCTGTTAATTCCAATGAAAAGAGGACATCTCCCAAGGAGATTATGCAAATATCGTCAGCATAATCTGATACCCAAATTAAAGTTGTAGCTCAATAATTATGAGTCCAAAACCTGTCGTTGGCGGTGTCAACCACCGAAATCGAAGCACTTCATTTTGGTATCTTGTGACCCTTTTGTTTCACCACTTTTTTCTGGACGTTAGTTCAATTAAAAGACACCTAAATCCCAGGAAACTAAAATAGGTATAATGTCCTTGGGAGCTAGATGAATAACACGTATCGTGAGTTATCAACCACGAGCAAAATTGTATATACAGTTGAATCAAAGCATCTAAGGCAAAAAAGCAAACCTACCAAAAAGTGTTCACGTTCAAAAATTTGTGCTTTCAAGAAATTTGATTAGTCCAAATACATAAAAAGCATTTCAGTCAAACAGTTTTCTGACCGAAAAAACTTGATTTATGGAGTATAGTTCCTTTTCCAAAGGAGAAAAATGTTGCCTAAAATTCCAAGTTACCATCACCGAATTGACAGTCACCGAGTTGACTAGGGCTGAGTTGACCATCGCCGAGTTAGTTTTTCCCGGTTCTTATGGATTGATAAAAGTGTAAAGTATAACTAAAAGTGTTATAAACTTAGCAACTGCACGAAAAATATTTATTTATTATGAGTTTTTACCTTTGCAGCATAAGTACTATTATTTTGCTTTCTTTCATACGATTATTTGTTTAAATTACCCGAGATCACTCGGATGCCCCATTACAGACTAGAGTATGTTTTTATTTCTTATAGACACAAGAGTTAATGACGCTAGTCCCCATGGTTCAAAATGTAGTGAAAATTGTTTGAGGTAACCCTAATATTGAAATGAAAAATACCCAGGCCTCCCGAAATCTTAGCCGGAAAATTGTCTATAACATACCTACTTCTTTAAGGCAGCGGAGGAGGATTCATTTATTTACGTAGCAGAAATTCCTGTAGACAAGCTATTTAATAATTTGCCCAGCGGCACCTCTCAATGTTAATAAATGTTGTAAATGATGAAACTAAAATGTTTTGGGATGAAAGTCTGGGTTAATTCAATGCATTGGACGACAGTTTTATTCTGTTCTGTTCTTTCGTCCACTTACTAGAGTGGTTCAATCATTATAAATCGGTCGAAATCGAGGTTTGTAGCTGATCAAAAGAATGATATTTCTGAATTAGTTGAGACATTACAGATCAGCATCAGGAACAGACTTGTAAATATTTTAACAAATTTTAAATTTAACAATAACTGGACTAATACATTTTGCACTAAGAACGAAATACTACGAATTCGACAAGCTTACAAAGTAAAACGACTTTTTTGTGCCAAATTTCAATTTGTACGTTTTGAAGATTGACAAGAGTCATATGGCTTTTATGGTGATTTTCTGCAAATTCTAAGAAACAAACGGAATTCTTTAATTAAGCAAATATCTAACTTGAGTAAACAGGATTAAATTATTAAGGCGTAGAAAATTGTAAAATACATATATGAAGAATCATAATGAAGTTTTAACGCGGTCGAATAAAGACATTTTCTTGAAGTTAAGAGAAATGAACAATCGGGTATGGGCTGATTTTATAGGTGTTGCACTCCAAATTCAATCTTCTACAAAACACAATCATCCTTTTCCAAATCAAATTCGCCTTTATCCAAATCAAATTCGATCCAGATCAAATTAGACGATATAAAACCAACAGAATTTATTTAATTTAATATATTTACTATATTTAAATTCTAGATACAAAATAACAAGTTAATATAATAAAATAAACCTTTACTATAATAGGGGCATGAAACCCTTAAATTTGCCCTATAATTATTAAAAATTTCACCTTAGATGTCATCCAACTTACTGGCCGACGGATAAAAAGAAAATTCCTGATTTAATCGACTTTTGTGTAACTAAGGGCATTCCACGTACATATGCTAAGGCCACCGATTATTATGATCTGTCTTCTGATCACTCACCGGTAATAGTAACAGTGAGTACCGATGTCTTAAAGAACGAAACACCCAACCGTCTTACAAACAAGCAAACTAATTGGGATCAATATAGCAGGCTAGTCGAACAAAATTGCCTACTTAATATTCCTCTGACCACACCAGCTGATATTGATGCGGCGGCCGAAAATTTAAAAGACGTCATGGCATTATCAGCTGAAAGGGCTACACCTGTCATAAGTAGTTCTGAAAAAATTAATAAGCTGTCACATAATATACAGGAACTAATCCAGGAAAAACGGAAAATTCGCCGGCTATGGCAGCAAACAAAATCACCGTTATTGAAATGGAAATTAAATCGAGCTATCAAAGCCTTAAGATTTGCTTTGAGGGAAGAAGAAAACCAGAGCGTCCAGAACTATTTAAGGGATCTCTCGGCAACCGATAGGACAGATTACTCTTTGTGGAAGGCAACAAAACATTTAAAAAGGCCAACAAATTCGAATCCACCGATTAGACTACCAACTGGAAATTGGGCGAGAAGTGATAAAGAAAAAGCCAATGCTTTTGCTGATCATCTAACAACAGTATTCGCACCACACGAAGAAGATAATAATTTCGTGCTACCCCAGCAAATGGATGATGGTTTATCCTACAAACCTATAAAGTATAATTGGAAGAAAGTTAAGAATACAATTAAAAATTGCATAAGCCCGAAAAAGGCACCAGGACATGATCTCATTACTGGAAAAATGATAAGGTAATTGCCAGACAAATGCATAAAACTAATAACATTCATATTCAACGCGATCCTGCGAACCAGTTATATTCCTCAAAAATGAAAAATATCTTTGATCACAATGATAAATAAGCCTGGAAAAAATGAAACGCAGATCTCATCATATCGCCCAATAAGCATGCTGCCCACAATATCAAAGCTATTTGAAAAAATTTTACTAACAAAATTGAAACCAATATTAGAAGAACGGCGCGTTATACCAGACCATCAATTTGGGTTCCGAAACCAACATGGTACCACAGAGCAAATTCACAGAATTGTAAACGCAATCAAAATCAACTTCGAGGAAAAGAAATATTGTTCTGCTGCTTTCTTGGACATAGCACAAGCATTTGATGAAGTTTGGCACGATGGGCTAATATACAAAATTAAAGAGCTTCTACCGAAGAAATTTCACTCAATTTTGGGAAACTACCTTATTCAAAGGCAATACATTGTCAAACAAAATAGCGCAACTACTTGCTTAAATGATATTAATGCAGGTGTCCCGCAAGGCAGGGTTCTAGGGCCAATATTATACTTGTTGTACACAGCCGATTTACCTGTAACCAACAAAGTAACAATATCAACATTTGCCGATGATACGGCCATCCTGGTGTCACACAATAATCCCGAAATTGCCTCAAAGGAGTTACAGAATCATTTAAACAAAATCGCGGACTGGCTAAAGACATGGCGAATAAAAGTGAACGAAAACAAATCAACTCACATCACATTCACGCTGAACAAACGCACCTGCCCACCAGTGAAATTAAACAATAAAAATATTCCTCAACAAACGAAGGTCAAATACTTAGGTTTGCACCTGGATAGAAGGTTAACGTGGAAAACCCATATTGAAACTAAGCGTAACCAAATAAAAATGACATTTTCCAAAATGTATTGGCTGATGGGAAGGAAATCTCAGTTATCATTAGCCAATAAAGTTTTACTGTACAAAGCGATAATCAAACCCATATGGACATATGGTATTCAGTTATGGGGATCCACCAGCGCTTCAAACAGAGAGCTCCTGCAACGAACTCAAGCGAAAATACTTCGAAGTATTACTAATGCTCCGTGGTACATTCGAAATAGTAATATACATGATGACCTTGGGATTAAAACCATTAAAGAAACAATTAAAGAATTCAGTTCTAAATATTATTCAAAACTAGAAGCGCATCCCAACGAATTGGCCAGGGATATATTAAAACAGCCACGATTTTGGCGACTGAAAAGAACAGATCCACTCGGACTGATGAACCTGTAAATTTATTAAATGTTGTTGTTATACATATGTATGTATAAGTATAATCTAAATTAATTAAATTGTGAGCACCAACAATAAGTATTAACATTGGTTAAGACTTAAAATATGTAATAATTTTAGCTTAAGATTTGATTACTTCTTGTTAGTTTCTTATGTAGAAAGATTCAAGAATAAAGCCATTGGCAGCATTTAAAAAAAAAAAAAAAAAAAGATGTCATCCTAAAATTCACTGTAGAATTCATCACAAATTGATCTAAATTCAATATAAAATTCATTTTATCATAATGTCTTCCTAACTAAAACTTCACCTTAAAACGCACCTTAAACTTAACATACAACCCAACCTTAAAGTTCATCCTAAAATTCACCCCAAAATCAATCCAAATTATCCGTAAAATTCATTATAAATTTACCCCAAATTTACTTTAAGATTCTTCCTAAAACAAGTCATTCTACAAGTGACTCTAAAATCAACGCTACAATTTTACTTAAAATTCACTATAAAATATACCCTTTAATTCAACCTACCCTATAGAAATCACCCTAAAATTCACTGGAAACCCCTCTCTAAAACTAACCCTGAACTTCACTCTAAAATTCACCCTGTGTCAGGAATTCAGAAAGCGAAAACCCTGAAGAAATTTATCACATTTAAGAATTTTGGAGTTTGGAAATGTTAATAGTGAAAAAATTAATTTAGGATTTTACAAATTTTATAAAATCGTTAAATTCAAATTCATCGTTGGTTTGGAATTATTGATTTTAGAAATTAACGAATTTTGTAAAGTAGTTTGAAAAGAAAATAAATTAGGAAATTTAGGAAAAATTAGGAGTTTTGTATTGTGGGGATATTAGAATTTAATAAAATTATTCCGAATTTGGGAAGGTAAAAATGAAAAATGGAAATTTAAAGGTCTAAATCTTTAAAATTAGTACGAAGTTGATATTTAGAGATTTTACAACAATTTTGAAATTTAAAATTTGTATTAGGAATTAGTTAATTTTGCCACTTAATACTAAACACAATACATTTAATTTAAGATTGTGGAAATTTAGAAAATTAAGAAATATGGAAATTGTAAATTTTAGGAATATGGAAATTTAAATAATTTAGCAACATTTACATATGTATATGGTTCTTTTGGTATAAAAGAAAAAATTTAGAAACCAACAGTTACTCATTTCACGAGAAACTGCCATGGATTCAGTTTGAATTTGATTTAAAAAGATTTAATTTGATTTGGAAAAGCAAAAGAGTGAGAATATGTTTTGGATAAAGATGAATTCATTTGCAAATTGATGAACTTGATTTGTAAAATTTGGAGTGCAAAACCTATATACATATAGCACAAGAGCCGAAAAAATTATTTAAGAATTGGAAAGGAATTGGACAATGGTCATTTAAAATGGCTTTTATTTATTCATATTGCTTTTTTAAAAAATACTAAAAAAATTCAAGCCGTCTCTAGTTCTTCTGTTGCAAAATTAACAAACAAGTTATTGTCGACAATTTTCGAGTAAGCAGCAATATCGTCATGATATATTTTCGAGTGAGGAGTGATAAGTGCAATAAGATGTTCATATAGCAGCCGTCTAGGGTTTATAGAAGAAATATCAAAATTATTTGGCACTAGCGGAATAGGGGTGTAAATCATTTTTGGTTAAACCCAACAAAAGGAGTGATTGGTTAAAAAAGGACCAACCGATTGTTAAATAATTTTTCCCCGTCTTTCTTTTCATAATGCAAATTCAATCAACTGTCATTTTTTCTTTGCGCAAATTTTGACACTAGAAGTGATTCGATTAGATAAAGCGTTTTCTCGCTACAATGCTCTTAAGTATTTTAAATCGCTATTTTGTAGATTTTAATTTTAATTAAAATTTATGTGGAGATTAATTATTTTAATTTACAATTCAACAATACATTACAATTTATTACAGGCATTCTCTCGCTATAGTGCTCTCAAGCATTGTAAATCGCTATTTTGCGGATTTTAATTTTAATTTAATGTAGATATATGGAGATTAATTATTTTAATTTAAAATAAATTATCTACCACAGTTTCTTTATATACAAATTAACACCAGAATTCCTCCGATCAGATGAGCCATTCTTTCGCTATAGTGGTTGGGTTCGAGGCGCAGCTTTCCTCGCCGCCAACCTAAGCAATAATATGTTTAAATTAAAGGTAATGCTTATTGTTAATGAGTAATTGCCCATGACCAAGGGCAACATTTCGTGTCAATCACTTTCCGAACTTGCGGCTCTGAGGTGTAAGATGTTATCACGTCAAAATCAAGCTATTCCGATCCTTTTACAGAACTACCTCTGGCCCCAATTTTCTATTTCCGAAAAGGAATTAGTATTACCAGAAATATGTTATTCATATTGGTGGGATGTACTTCCGAATAAATTTTTAATTTCTTTCGTACTTCTGATAATTTTATATAAATAAATCTAACGAAGACCATTGTTACTAAAAACTTTGAATAATTTTTTAGTTGCAGCGTAAGATTGCTTTCTTGGCGACTTTGTCTGGTTGGACTAAAAATTTACTTTGAAACTCACATCAAATTTCTGTAAATTAGTTTCATCTAATTTCCATTTTAGAGTTTAATTTTTTTAACATTACCTAATTGGAAATTGTCAAAAAATATACCTAATTGAACTGTTTCTATTATGAAATTCAGAAATTTGCTCATCTGTTGTGTGAACAGGGTCAACATAAGGAGAATTAATAAATCATTTACATGACACGTATACATCAATCAAAATAATCAACATGTTTACAATATTATACGCTTTAAACGATAAATCATAATTAAACATTTTTTTTCTCTAATTTATTTCAGTCAGGTGACATCTATAATATAAAAGTTATCGAAATGGAACCAAAATTAAACGCAATTGGAGTAAATTTAGATGAAGCTATCCAAATGCAAAAAGATCATGACGATATGCTTTACCAGTTACAGGTAAACATAATTAATACTCGTGTTGATGTTTATAAATTATAAATTGTTAAATCATAAATAAATGTACGGTGTATACAGTGTTAACAGTACTTGAATGAATGAATGAATGGCTTGGCAGCGTCTTTTCATCATTTCTTACAATTTTGATGTAAGATAAGAAAATGAAAAATAAATAAGGCAAAACGAAAACTTTAATTGAATTGAGTATTGTTAATTCCATATCTTACGTCTATATATATTGCGCTGTTATTTATTAATTATTTCTGTCTCTAATTGAATGTGAAGTATGTAAGGTGAATTTAATTAGAAAAGAAAATGTTAACCGTTAAAAGATTTAATGTACGATTTGATCTTAATTTTTTAATTATTTGATTGCAGGAACAACGAACACCACTAGATGAATTAGATATCAAAATAAGACAATTGGTTGAAAAACAGAACACACGATCCGAAGTATTACAAGCAATTCAAGCATCGATGGAACTAACATGGTCAGACGTTAATAAAATGTTACTCGAGCGTAAATTCATTTTGGATCAAAACGTTAATTTCTATGAGAAATACGAAGAGTGTATCGCTAAAATGTTTGCATTAGAAATGTCATGTCGCGATACAATGATCCCAATTGAAATTGAATCGGTGCTAGAATATTTAGATAAATTCAAGCAATTACGAACTGATGTCCTCACATCGGTTATGGTTACACTAAAAGAGGGCAGCACATTGATTGACAGACTAAAACGACTTATAGAAACAGGTAGTATTGATTCTCGACCGGAAAATGTAAAAATTGATGGACTCAAATCGATAACACAAATTGAAGTTCAACTGGAAGAGCTGCATGATCGTCGCAATGCTCTTGAAACTGCATGGCAAACACGTAAAACCCAATTGGAACAGTGTTACGCATTGGCTGTACTCGCCAAAGATATTATTGAATTAGAGACCCTAATAGAAAAACGACGTTCCGAAATTTTGCAAACTTTTAGTTTAGGCGATTCAGTGACTACCACCGAATTACTATTAAAAACATATCAAAGTGCTACAAATGATGCGATTAATTTACGTGATCGTGCACTTAAAATAACTAAACAAACTGAACAACTTGTGTTAACCGGCTGTTTTGCCGGCGATCAAGCTAGTCACAAGGCCTATTCAATACTAGAAAATGCAACCGAATATTACAATGAAATCGAACGGCGAGAACAATTCCTAGAACAATCTCACGAATTTTTCCAGAAAGCGGAAAAAACATTAAAAAAATTAGAAGCATTAGAGATCGAGGTGTCTACAATAAAATTACCACCCGATTCGGACGAAATAATCGAAATACATAAACGTGTATTGAATGATCTAGTCGGCCTTATCGAAGAACCGGTACGCTTGGGCAATGAGCTGATGAAAGCCACCTACCAAAATCCATCAGAATCGGTTGGTATAAAACGGACGGTCGAAGAAATGGAAAATCGTAAAATTTATCTAGAAAATGTTTGTTCTGCAAATCGAGAACGAAATTTACAAATACAACATGCGTTGAACATGTTTTGGGAGAAGCACAACAATATATTATCGTGGTTGGTATCAATTGTGGAGATTTTCTTACGCACCACCAGTAATATGGGTGAAAATGCATTGGAAGGAGAGGATTTTCTTAATTTACATCATCAACTTTTATCTGACTTAGAGGCAAGCTGATCATCAAAAATTTTTTTATTTATATCTAAACCTCGTTAATTTTATTTTTTTTTTGTAGATGAAAGGATCCGAAATAAATAGTATTCTACTTACATTGCCACCGATATTGGAATATATTGAAGATGACCAAAGGCAGGATATTGATAATAAGGTTGAAACTCTACACCAGCATTGGTCCGAACTTAAAACGATGCTAGAGAATCGTATAGATCTTGTACAACCTTTTATACAATTCCACAGCGATGCGTCAAAATTATTGGAAATGTTTGAATTTGCTGAGGAAATTCTTCGAACAACCGAAGACGATGAGAAATTGCAAAAATTCGAGGAGAGCTGGGATCGTATTAAGCCCATTTACACTGACCTGAAAACTATTGGGAATCGATTTATAAATGATGCTTCAAAGGTATATAAACGTTTGCATTTTTTTTTACGCCTTTGGACTGCACTAATAATAATTTGTCCAGAGTTTTTTTTTTTATTCAAATACAATATTAATACAAAGAAGTTGATTTCAACTAGATAAATAAATTTTATAAGAAGACACAGAAGAAAACTGTCTTAAAAAAATATTGTAAAGAAAAATAAACTCCCGTCTGGCTTTTCTCCAAGAAAAATTATTTTTTGTCTAATTTTCTTTATTTTTCTTTTTTCTATTTATGTAACAGGTCGCGGATCCATATCTTGAAGTTAAAAATTCAATATTTAGTGTTGAAGATACATTAAATCAAATCAGTAATCGTCAATTTGATATAACGGAAAATTGGGAAAATTTAACAATAAAAATTGTTAAAAAACGTGAAACAGAATTGATAATCGAAAGAATTATGAGTGAAAATGTTAAGGTAAGAGCAAACAATTGCAAATGTATTTGTAAATAGTACTGTTAAATGTACAAAAAGCTGTTGAAAATTATTTGTGATGACAAAATTGTAAGATGTACGATGTACGCGCGCGATAAAGTGACGTGATATTGGAAATTTTATGTGAAATTTGTTGGTTTATTTTTGGAAAATTTTTATGAAATCTGTGCAGCAGTTATCACAAAAACAAGATGCCGGTAGAGTGTCAAAATTCAAAATATATAATGTGTGAATACGATAGCGATAATTTGTTTTATGCGCGTAAATTATATTTTTCGGTTCGAACTAAAATGTTGAGCAGGCACTTGAAACTATAAAGAAATTTATTAGAAAATCTGCCTTAAACATAAAAAAAAATGTGAAATTAAATTCTATTTAGAGGTTTCCTGTCATGGATATAATTAAAACATGGTGCTCATCTCTATATACAGAAAAGTAGAAACATATGTTGTTGTGTTACATATAAGTATACGCAAATTTGTAAGCAAAGTAAGCAGTTCGGTAAGCCCACGCCGTTTAAGATATCTAACTTTATAATTAACTTCAAAACATCAAACGTCTGTCATTGTGGTGTATTAATAGAACTCGTTGTATTTTTACAAGCGGATCATTGTGTTTTACAAAAATTTACTAAAGGACAACTAAAAGCCGGTATTGTGTCTAGCGCGATGAAGATGTAGAAAAAACCTATAAACCGAGAATAGATTGGAAAAAATCTCAAATTTATGAGCTTTATAGATTTTGTGCTAATTTAATGAAAATGTCCAAAAGGCACTTAAAGAGGTTAAGGTCGCTGTTTCAAAATTGAAATATGAAAAACGCAACCACCTGCCAACTGCTAGCAAAAAATGAAGTGTTACATGTTAAATTTATAATTAATATTTATAACTTTCAAAAATAATATAACAGAAGATTCTTTTCTAAATAAAATACAGTTTCTAACTCAACTTGTAAATTTAGTTCACTTGGGTTTACTATGTATTCAGGTTGAAAGCAGTTAGAATTAGGATAGGGCCGATTAGGGCCGATTTCACCAACTCTTTCAATCACATCCGTTCGTATAACAGCCCCCTTTCTTCCTTCTTACTATCAGTTTTTGTTAGTAGTCAACTTGAGCCTCAGTACAATTGTCAAATTATTCTTTGAAAATTTGGGATTATTCGTAACTAAGATTTTTTTGATATCTGCAACTAAAACGTTTTATTGATCAAAGTCGTAGACATAGAACTGCGAATACTACACGAATCTTCGTTGTATTGCAGTGATGGGATAAGGTATTGCTGACATATTTGTAGAAATTGTTGGTGATGGAAGGTGATTTTGGACCCTCAAAGCTTTTTACCTTTTCAACATCTCTATCGTTGCGTTTTTCCTTAATTTTTAATGTGAACCTAAGAATTTTGGTTTATTTTTTGTTCCTACTCTGAATTGTGTCTTTTTAATAGCGACACAATTGCCGACTTTATATTTAATTGCAGATTTTCTCTTTTTATTGAATTGTTTTAGGCTAGCATCCTGTACTTTTAAGGTTTGAGCTTTCGCTCCTTGTGAAATTTCATTTCTTTCTTTCACGAAATTGTATTGCATTTCTTCTTGAACAGCTGTCAATATTTGAAAATCCTGTTTCTGACGACGTTTTACTCCTATTAGTAGTTCAAATGGTGTTGATGTTATTCCCATCAAAGTGACCTCTTTTTTCGTGACATCGCCTGATAATCTCGAGCCGCATGCTTTCTGAAACCACTAAAAAATCTGTACCCCGAGACTTTGATGTAGTATACCTCTCAATTATATAGTCCTTTCGTTCACTTGTATTTCTTATTATTTGCTGGATGGCCTTTGTCTTTTCCTGAGGATTTTTGAGACGACCGGTTTCTCCTTCATAAACAATATTAACTGGCCTTCCATTTTATTAGGGCATCCACATGTTGCATCTAAGAATCTGATCTGTGTTCTGTTTTATAATCAAACTCCTCCAATAAAAGTGCCCACCTGCCGACATTTATGTAGGAAGATCTTTCTTATTCATGGTCTTTGGAAACGCATCACAGCCAGTAATGATTAAAAGAGTCTGGCCATACAAATATATGTACTCTCATGGCTCTAGTAAAAGAGGCATTTTGATCAACGTCATACCTAAAAAAAAATTGAAACCTAATTGAACCTAAAAAAATTTCCTTCTGAAGAAATTTAAACCTCTTCCACTTTACAATTCCTTCCAGCAACCATCAGTAGCTGTGTTAGTTTAAAAAGCGCTTCTCTTTCATGTTAAAACGATTCCTTCATTAATTAAAAGTCTAAACGTTGAATTAATAAAACGCTGGAATACTGAAGGCGAGTTGCATAAGGCGAACGGAACTTTTGTAAATTCGTAATGATACCGCAGGAACAATTAAAACAATATATTTCCTGCTTTCTGGTTCAACAGGGACATGGAAAATCCATTCTTTAAATTCAATGTTGTGAATAAACTACCGCCTTGAAGCTTATCCAGCTGATGCTCCATATTGGGAATATGAAATATGTCTTTCGTTATATTTTGAATGATTTTCCTAGCTTCGTTATTTGCAACATTTAAATTATCCTGGTCCAATTTATGGATTCCAAAATTCCGAATGGAACTACATATATCTACTTTTTCAAGTCCCAAACATATTCTACTTGCCGGTAAAAATATTTGCCTAGATATTTTGTTGCATCCTCAATGGACAAATTTTCTTCGCTTCCTATATAAGTGTAATCATTTCATTGGAATCTATAGTAAAGTATAATGATATTTGCGATCCGATCTAACCGATCTCTATTTTATTTTTTTCGCACTTCAGTGCACTATATAACACTTTGGTGCAATGTGTCCGAATTCATTGCACTAAAACACTTTCGGACTTTTTCCTTTACATTACAGGCGATGAAAATATGATCAGTAGATTCGAAATTATACGACCATGATTTTTCATAATTAAAAACTTTTCTCACTACTAATGGGTTGGTTCGTTTTTTTCTCTTATATTATTCAAAATCTTATGTTCCATCCAGTGTTGTGAAACGTAACCGAAACATAACGAAAAACCAAAAAAAACTGAAATTTAATGATTATAACGTAACGAAAAACTGAAACGATAAATGTAAACAAAAAGAAACTAAAACCATAACGAAAACCCAATTTTTTTTAACGTTATTTAGTTATTACACCATATTTCTAGCTCTTTTTTATTTCGTTTGTATTTTAATATGATACATACATGTTTGTATTTACGTACATACATAATGATGAATGTTTTTGTAATTCGGACACAGCATATTAAAATTATATTTAAAATAAAGAGTTTAAAATTAATTGTTATTTCTGTTTTTAATTTGGATTACGATTCATTTTAATAAAATCTTGTAAGTGTAAAAAATAAATTATGTACATAATTCAATTTTTAAAGTCAACAATAATTAAAAATTAAATATTCCATTTTAATTTTAAGGATAATTAATATTCGGACACAGCCAAATTTATTTATAAAACTCTAAATTTATTGAATATCAATATGTACATATAATATTTTCATTCCTTCTTACGCAAAATAAAAGTTCTATACGTTTTAAGTATCATAAAATCGAGTGCGTCTTCCCACAATTTCGTTATTTTTTACTCTCTCTATTCGATTATTTTTAGATGGTTTGAAAAAATAACGGAATTTTGATAGGATTTTTTTTTAACGAATTCGTTTCTTTGTGTAGAAAAATAACGGTATTTCGAATGGAATTTTCCAAAACATAAAACACATTTAATTAAACACAAAAAAAAGCTAAACATTCGATTTTAATTATTTATTTATTTCAGAGTTGTAACCGAAACGAAAAACATAACTATAACGAAACACAAACCGAAACGTAACAAAAAACTTAAAAAAAAAAAATAGCGAAACAGAAACCGAAACCCAAAACGACATTATTTTTTACTCAATAACGAAAACCGAAACGAAACAAAATTTATTTCGTTTCACAACACTGGTTCCATCAATTACGTATTGAATAATTGCCTCCGTTTCAATATTGCCTTGACTGGTAATCTCTAACATACTAAACAAAGAAGCGCGATTTGTCTCGTTATTCATTTTTCTATGCTTAAATAATTACAGTCGCACTATTCACTTTTGATTTAAATTCGCTAATTAATGTTGATTTAAATGTTTCCTAGGAATTTATTCTTGTGTTAAATTTATGAATTGTTTAGAGTTAGGCGATCCTTTTCACAACCTTTTGGCACAGATATACTTTTGAATATTCGACCAATTCAAAAGTTCCGCATTTCAAAATCCATAAACCGTTTTACTACACTCAATTTGGGGGACCGCTCTAATTTTCAAAAAAAAAAAATTATCCCCACGCCGTTTATTTGTTTTTCGGAAATTTTTAGTATATTCCTAATCGAAATTTTTAGTATCATATGATGCTGAAAACAGATGTGCAGAATTTCTGCAGGCAGAGATGCACGCAGATATGCATTCAAAACACATGTTCTGCATGCAGTTCTTTATTTTTTGACGTTTATTTGATACATATTTAATTTGTATATACAATTTTTTTGTATGAATGATGTCTTATATTGTCACAAATTAATTAATTTGTGTCCTCTATTTTGGCATTTGTCACACAAAACATATTTTCTGTCAACAAATTAAAAAAATTGATTGGAAAACATTAAAAGTATACAAATTGTACTAGATTTGTTTTCTTTTACGTAATGTAGCCTACTGATTCGCAGCATATTAGAAATAGAGACAACTTGCAGAATTCTGCGAGGCAAGCAGAATGCATCTAGTGTTTTCTAATTTCGATGCTTGCAGAATTCTACACATCTCTTTCCAGCAACGTATCTCGCATATTGCAGTACACTTTAATGCATTTATTATAACAGAATGGACTCCACTACAACGTTTCCAGGATGGAGTTAACCGAAGTTAACGTGGATTATCTCATCATGGAAACATGTCGAGATTAAGATGTTCGTTAATTTTCTTAATCCAACTTAATTCAACGACATTAGTAGGGTTAGAAGGGGCTTTATCTGTCAAAAGGGAAAACACAATTATACCAATTCAAAATGGCGTTGCGAGTATTCGTTTCTCACCGTAATACTTTATAAATCACAATAAATATTAAATCTAAAAATATCCACCAAACAACTAAAATTTCCAGAAGTGACTTTTAATTGTTGTGAAACGTTAAATTACACTAGAATTTATAATTGCATGTAAACGATATGGATTAGCGCCGCCATTTCATTAACTCAACGAAACTCTTAATTCGGGTTAACTCTGTCATGCACCATATTTAAATGAACCGAGTTAATTTAGGCTTCGGTTTCGTTGAGTTAAAAACATGGCGACGTTAACCCTTATCGTTTCCATGAACATCGAATAACCGAGTCAATTTGATGTCTGCGTCTATATACTTTTTTCAATGCGTTTTATATTTCGAGATGACAACGAATTTTTTATGCTTTTATATAAATAATTTGTAAATTTATAATGTTTTAATTTTTATTGTGTAGGAATATACAAATATAAAAAACTAGTAAAAATTGATATCAACACAAAAATAATATTTGTGCAGCTCATCTACAAAATACTGGAAATCTATGCCAAATCTTATTTTTTTCCCATCCATCAATGTAATAATAAATATACATTCTTCGTCATTCCAATACACGCGAGATAACTTTTTGCTGTAATGTACGTATGTTAACTAAATTACACATTAAACAAATTAAAAAACAAATTGACATTTAAAATCCTACCCAACCACACTATTTTCGTTGGATTTATTTGGGTTTAACGAAACTCTATCCTAAATTGCGTTTCCATGCACATATACCTGAGTTAACCTAGATTACCTCTATCATGGAAACGAGGTAATGGAAACGTAGTACATGTTAGTGTTTTTGTTTCTCTTTAATGGGTTATTGCTTTGATTTAACTTTTAGAACTATCCGAATTTATTATTTTTGTCACTGCTTGTTATTTTCTAACTTTTAGAACTAGACACTTTTTCTACGTCTGCTTTTTTTTTCAACACGAATAATTGTATGAAATAACTTGATCCCAGTTAGGCCCCCATAAATTTGTAGAAAATGGTTAAAGGAATTAATTTATAGGAATATTTTTTTGCTATCTCACAAATAAATTACAAACATAAATCATAATTTGGAGTTTTCGTCTTGACGGTAAAATTAAACTCCTACCCTCCTTCCTTTCGTCAAACGCACGAACTAATTAGTTTGTTATTGTTATTAGATGTCAAATTTTTAATTAGGCGTCAATGAATGTTATTTACTTTTAGCACTCAAGCGAATTTGTAAAGTATTTTAATTTGTATTTGAAAAAAATTGACAAACCAAAAAAATCAACAAAAGATAAAACCAGAGGGTTTTATTTATTTCTAATCAGTGAATGTTTGAGCCTGCAGAGTAAAATAAATGCTCACATACACAATAGAAAACAGAAAACATTAATTTTTTAAATTTTTTGACAAACTGATTGAAGCGATCTCCACCCGTATTTTCCGAGAAGTACAAGTATGTTCCAATTAATTATGGGCATTTGAGATAATTAATTATTGTACTAAAATGTATTAAAAATGCTGTGTAATATTACACTGCTAAATCAAATTATGTTCCAATACGAGTACGAGAACGACTAACTGCCTTCCATTTTAATTATTATTTTTCCCTTTTATATATGCCGTCTTACTTTGGTAAAAGTTATTCCTATTCGGAAAGAAATGAAAATTTGCCCAAAGTAAGAGCCAAGAATACATTTTTTTTTACTTTCAACAGTTGGCACCAATCTCTAAAATATAATGTAGGTACTGTAAGAAAATAATTTTTCCTTCTCAGTGGAATGAAATTGTTCATTCCGGAATGAAAATACACGGGATTGTTGTTGTAATATGCCTAAAGTAAGACTTCCATAATCCCGTTCTCTTCCTCTTTCTCTGAGAATTTAATAACTATAAAGCACGTCAAACACTACATTCGAGTACATTTCTCAAAGTACACTCGCATCACTTTTACATATGTATTTGCGTTTATTTTAAGCACTATATGTATGTAGCAGTTTACTGGAAATACTTTGGCAACATTTCGCCGATATTCACACCCACAGCACAGACAATTTAATTTTATGTTATTTGTAATGTCGCATTTTAAATTTCCAAATTTTATTGTATTATCGCAATTTTTAATAGTAATGTTTATTATTCACCGCAGAAACCATCAGCACTCCACATAAAGAAGTAAACATAATGCCTGGAAGATCGATGCCATTGATAAATTTATATTGAGCATGATAAATTTGTTGTCACTAATTTTCATCTTGGTTATTTTACACAATCGCCTTGTACATTTCACACTATACTTATTTTAAGGAATTTTTTAAACTGGCCAACTTTTGGAAATCCTTCTTCACAAATGTCAAGAGACTAAGCTTGATACAATAATGGTAACTCGTTTATTTACTATAATTGAAATTATGCACGTAACTTCTTCTAACAGGCATGTGGTGAAATAGTTTTACTATGGGTTTTACCAACTTTGGTTGGTTGGCTTTTCTAACAACGAAGGTCCATGATTAAAATTGATTCAGCTTTCTGACGTTCTTGCCATTTGCAATGATTTCATTTTATTGAACACAATTTTATAAAAATTGCATCGTTTAACGCCAATTTATCCATTAATTAATTAATACTTAAATCGTTTGTGATTCACATAAATCATTTTTATATTTTTATTTAACTTAAATCTATTTTAAGTCTCAAAATGTTTTCAAAACCAAATAAAAAACACAGTTTGTTATGCATATGAGATCACACATTTATAATGTTATTTAAGCCGTCGCGTCGAGTTTAACTTTCACTAAATTCACTACACAATGACTCGACGTCATATTTAGTGAAGGTTAAACCTGGATTAAACTCGACTCGGAAATATATCTTGAATAACTTCAAGCTAACTTTCGATCATCAAACTTACCCATCTATTTACGACCGGCTGAGATAGAGACAAGGTAATTTATATGTTTTAATTTTTAATAGTAAATCGCCTTAAATATTAAAATCTTCTCGTTTTTTTGTCATATAGGTAATTAAAAATTAATTAATTATAATAAAAAACGAAAATGAAATAAATTTTTATTGAATTGGCTACCTGATCTACAAAAAAATAATACAGAAACTGAGAAAATCCCGAAAAAAATCCAGAAACAAAAAATTCAAAAAAACAAAAATCCCGAAAATAAAATCCAGAAAACTAAAATCGCGAAACTCAATTATCAAACAAAAATTTGATTAAAATTAAAATTAAAATTTATAAAATGTCTATCGAATTTGACTTTTTCCGTAAAATTCTTAATATTTACGATAATGGAAATTGCTTCGTCAACCTTGCACACACAGATCAAAGGAATCATGTCGCTCATATCGCTGCTACTGATTGTTATACCACAAATATTTCAAGCTATTTTGTGGTTAGCTTAATGGGATCGCTACATTTGCTTGAAAAAGAATCAAAAATTTTAAAATCCAGAATAGTTCAAAAATAAAAATCCAGAAAAAAGCTCCCGAAAAAAAAATCTAGAAATTACCGGAAAAGCAATCTAGAAAAAAATCCAGAAAAAATATTTTGTTTGAAATAAATAAAAAAAATCAATTTTATTGGCATTTTTAAACATTTGTCGCCATTTGAAACCTTTGTGGTACATCTATCAGTAGAAGCGATAAGAGCGATACAATTCCTTTGATCTATGTCTGCAAGGTTGGCGAAGCATTTACGAAGCATTAAATCCATAACTTGCTCGAATACATTCATCGATACCATACTTACCCAACGAATTAAACTAACTAATTAAATAACTTGAAATATTTGTGGTAGAACTATCAGTAGAAGCGATATGAGCGGTACGATTCCTTTGATCTTGACCTGAAAGGTGACAAAGCAATTTCCATTATCATAAATATAAAGAACTTTACGGAAGAACTCAAATTTGATAGGCATTTTATAAATTTTAATTTTAATTTTAATCAGATTTTAGTTTGATAATTACGTTTCTGGATTTTAGTTTTCTGGATTTATTTTTCTGGATTTTATTTTCGGGATTTTCAGTCTCTGTATTATTTTTTTCTAGATAAGGTATCCAACCCTAGCTTAATTCGTTGGGTTAGTAAGGCATCGACGAATGTATTGGAGCGAATTTCAGATTTAATGCTTGGTAAATGCTTCGTCAACCCTGCAGACACAGATCAATGGAAACGTATCGCTCATATCGCTTCTACTGATAGTCCTACCACAAATGTTTCAAGTTATTTTGTGGTTACTTAATTCGTTGGGTTAGTATGGCATCAACAAATGTATTGGAGCGAATTGCGGATTTAATGCTTCGAAAATGCTTCGTCTACCGTGCAGACACAGCTCAAAGGAATTGTATCGCTCGTATCGCTTCTACTGATAGATGTACCGCAAATGTGTGTCGGCCTTTTGACCCATTCGGCTTTTCAACATTCGGCCTTTCGCCATCTTCAGCCTTTTGACCCTTTCGGCTTTTCGAAATTTGGCCTTTCGACACATTCGGCCATTCGACAATCGGCCTTTCGACATTCGGCCTTCCGAGCCATTCGGCCTTCTGAGCCATTCGGCCTTCCGACGTTCGGCCTTTCAACATCGAACGCTATTTTCAATTTAAACAATTCAGAAACATTTTTAATAGGTTGGTATCGTTACCCAAAATAAAAAATCCCAAAAGAACAAAAATTCCAAAATACCAAGTTTTTTAAAAATAACAAATTTTTGAAATATTATTTTAATTCGCTTTATACCTTGGAGGATGGGGGCTACCGCCACCAAACCACCGCCCAGACGATTTTTTGGAATTCTATCATAATATTCATAGTGATTGCACCATTTTTGAAAAATTTCTATTTTTTAATAATAATTCACATACTAAAATAGAAAACTCCCCAAAGCTGTTTAGCATTGGACCCTTTGCGCAAGAATGACAGGGAAACGACAGAAAAATTTCAAAAATATTAACATTTGTAAACATTTTTACGTTTGTATTTCACATACTAAAATAAAAAACTCCTCTAAACCGCTTAGCATTGGTTTGGTCCTTGCCGCGCAAGGGTGACATGAAATTATGTAGATTCCTTTTGTTTTCATATTTTAGTTATCAAAAATTTATTGGGGCCCTTTCGATGGGGCAGTTTACTTTGTATTTTTTGGTATTTTTTTGGGGGATTTTTCCGTTCGGGAATATGATGGTATCCCATTTTTAATTGGCTGAGAAAATGAAAATTTAATTTGTTCTGTTCTAAATAATTGTTTTCGGACGAAAAAAAAGTAAATTTATATTTTCTCAGCCAATTATAAATGTTTTTGAATTTTTTAAATTGTAAATAATATTGTATGGTATAGTTGTTTAAGAACTAGATGATTTTAACGAAAACAAAGCAATAATTTTAGAATTGAAAGAGAAGTTTGTCTGTGTATTAAAATCAATAAGATTCTTTCGGCTTTTTATAGACAACATATGAGCCGTTTATTTTGAAAGTGGCTTAAGTCCATATTTTGTTGGAACGAGATAATGAAAGAATAGAAAAACAATAAATGCAAAACATATGGGATTTTGAATTTTCTCATTTTTTGCACAGGTGTTACAGATTAATTTTTTTTTGTTTTGACAATAAATTATTTACCGTTAGAAAGATTATACTGTTATTTATCTAATGTTATCATTAACTTGATTTTTTTGAATAATGGACTTAGGCCACTTTCAAAATAAACGGCTCATATATTAGCAATAATGGCATTCACAACATTTTTCGATTTTGCAAGTCAGAAAAAATGAAGAGGCCAATCATTCATAATAAATCTACCAAAAAAGTAAAAATATTAACCCCCCCCCCCTCCCCCAACCTAACCGTACTTTAACCCAAGATTCATACAAAGTATATCGACCCTGAAGGAAAAAAGAGAACCCTCCTTGAGTTCTATTTCTATGACTCTTGGGTTAAAGTAGGGGGGAGGGGGGGGGGGGGGGAGGAGGGATTTTGATATTTCTACTTTTTTGATTATCTGATTAACAAGTCGAAAGAATCTTATTAATTTTAATACACAGACACACTTCCCTTTCTATTATTTGTGTGGGCATAAAACACACAGAAATGAGAGTTTTCCTTGAGTTTTTGATTTAGTGAATATAATTCGCTAGGTCAGTACGTTCTTTTAAAATTAAGTAGGGTTCTCATTTTTTTCTTCAGGGTCGATACACTTTGTATGACTCTTGAGTTAAAGTACGGGGCAGGGGGGGGGGGGGGGGGGGATGTTGATATTTTATTTTTTTGGTGGTTATACATATTATAAATGATTGTTCATTATAATTATGTACTATGTATATCTATTTGAATTAATCCATTTTGAAATATTGTCACCTTCAATTTTTTGTTTGCCGAATATTAATGGGCAAAATTTAGAAGTCATTCAGAAACTTTTATTTTGTACGTAGGACCTTAGCTTGTATTGATTATTATTTAATTTTTTTTTTTTTGTTAGTGGAAATTTGCCCCAAATGTATGCATTAATTTTGAAATATTTTTTCCTAAAGCAAAAACTCCCTAAATGTTTTCATTTCGCCTTAACAATCGAATAACAATTGAAAGACAATTGCAGATAGTTTTCTTTCGAATACCAAACCTCTGATTTGACCAACTCGCTTGGAGTAATAGGCAATGTTTTGAAGGTATGATCTGAATTCATGCCAAGCTAAAAATTTTAATAATTTTCCTGACAAAATGGACAAACAAATCATCTTTGTTGCTTACTTGTCTATATCTAGAAGATGTTGAGCGGCGAACACAATCGAAGTTTAGAACAACAGATCTCTTTTTAATATTAGTGGTCTTAAGTCATCTGGCAAGTCCTATCAGAAGAGAGATTTGCTCCTCAAATTCCGCAGAAACGACATGTAAATCTATCGAGATCGGCCTGGAGCAGTGTTCACGGTTTTATCTTTTGATTTGAGACCCAACCGGACTTACCAAAAGGTATCTTTTAGATTTATATAAACGATATATAGCGGGTATGATCTAGCCGGCTTAATAATCCTTATATTAAAGGCAAGGGATATGCATATTTTACCGTGACCGCGTTCACCTTCCATAGCTTCATATTACCATAAATCTTCTATAACCCCTAAAACCAATCTCGGCCTGAACTGCTTACGACACCGGATAATACCGCACGTCAATCGCGTGTGTAACAAGATTTGTTGTACTCAAACAGTTTTTGGTGGAACACGGCAACATATTAATGATTTTGCCTAGTATATTTTCTTGTTCTGGCGAAAGTTCATGTCGATTGGCATTACAGAGGTTTTTTATAACAGAAATCCATACCAAGACACAAAGAGGTTGCAAAAGACGAGCCTTGTCCACAAAGAACACTAATTCTTCTGAAGTAACTTGGTTTTCACGATTGTCTGAATTTAAGTTTATTAATAAATGCTCCAGTTTTTCGATACTTGCTGATGAGGTATTTGATTTATACGTCATGGGGATTGTAAAATTAATTTTGTATTGCACCTACAATATATGAGCTGATTATTCACGACAACTAGACGAAATATTTATTAGACTCTGGAACCGTCCGGAAATGCGTACAATTCTTGAAAATAAAATTTTCAATTGGTTCTAATTATGAAACGGATAAGTTTCCGCAATGGCGGTCACCTTTAAATTTATTTGAGAATATCTTGGGTTTTTCAGGGGCGATATTGCATCTTGCCTGCTGATAAAATTATTTGTTGGAAATTTGAAAATTTATAAATTGCTTTGAATTCAGAAATACATAATGTTGCTTTACATAAATACTTTAAATAACGAAAAGAAGTTGAAGCCCTTATATAATTCTGATTGTGAGTTCGTTAAATTTGTTAAAATTTTACAGAATTCGTGGTGCGTTAATTCTTTTATTCGCTGAAAATCTTGAAACGAAACTTGGCATCAAAATATTATTTAAATTGGTAAGTTTTTAGAAATATTTCAAATTCAAGAATTTGAATATTGGGCTCATTTGAATCACTGAAATTCTGAAATTATTTAAATCAAATTTTAGAATCTTAATTATAAATTAATAATAAAATAATTAATAATTAATTTTCTGTAATTTCTAAAAATTGCCTTACTCCTGAAAACCCGTAAATTCTTGAATTATTAAATACATATTTTGACGGCTTTAGATAGTTGATAACGTTATTGGGATTAAAATAATGGTAGGAAATAGTTTACCTTCAACTCCAAATAAATTTCTGATTTCATTTCCTGTTTCGCTCAAAACCTAAAGTTAAATGTGATCCTGGTGTTAATCTTACCTGATTTCTAATACCACTAGGGCCAAACGATTATTTCATTAGATGTTTGATTAAATCATACAGAGCTAGGGCAAAATTTTCAAATTTGACTGAAATATAAGCTTCACAAGTTGGAATAATCAACTGAGCAAAATTAAGATATACGATTGATACTAATTAAGATTTAATTAATAAGGAACCTAACATAATTTTATATAACTTTTAAGTTTTATTATTTGTCTTCTAAAAGTGTTTATTTCCAACAAATTTCATTTCATTTAATTAATTTGGCGATCTGTCAATCAATTTCAATTACATATGATTTCCAAAAACCAAAAATATATAATTACGAATGCATAAAACTAATATAATTATGTAGGAGTTTTAAAGGCAATATAGGATTTAATTTAAGAATTGTAGGGCATCAGTCCTAGGATTAAGAAGCTCCGTTCTAATTTGGGTCGCTTTAATTACCAAAGCGTTCCAAAGTATCCCATTGCATATTCAATTTTTCTTTTGGTGCTTTCTGTTAATCCGGCTAAGTCCCTGGATGCATCCTTTGCTGACGTGGCAGAATAATTCGGATGTTGTTATCAAGATGGCGATACCTCTACAGTCCGTCCAGGGGGACAAACAAATGGGTGGCGGATGTATCAACTGGAGACAACAAGCCACTGATAAGGAGTCACCCCAAAGCAGATACTGGCCGAGATGTAAATTATTGTGGGTTTTATGGAAGATACCTTAAGCGTCACATGCGTAAAACATTTATTCTCCGAGGAACTGCAGACATGTTTTGAACGCGAGCCTTGCATTTCGACCAGAGCTCCACCTGGTACATTTGAATTTGTATGCCATTCTTGCGTGTCTCGATATTTTAATAACTAAACCCAGTTTCGAACTGATGTACCTCATTATGATTATGAAAATGTAATGCTTTTCGACTGATTTGTACCATAATTTTACATTCTTTATACAATGTATTTTGTACAAGTTGTGTTAGCGAATTATACTAATACAGCCAAATTCCATAGATTAGAGTTGTTGTGAATGTGACAAAAAAAATGTGTAAGGGACTTTGGCTGCATTAGTATTATATGGGTATAATTGGCTAATACAAACTGGCCATAGTGATCAGGAGCTCGTCGACATAGTAGCGAGAATCAGTAGCGAGCGAATTTATGCCTCGGAACCATGAATTCTCTCATTTGTCTAGAAATCAGATTCTTGAGAAGCAAACAGATATAGGTACCATGCAAATTATTAGTTGGGGCTGAACGTTTTCCATTGTAACGGTAAGGGACTCGCACTTTGTTTACATGCACAGTCTGTAGAACAAACGTCCATTAATAAAACTTATGGTTATATTTTAGACGTTTTATGGAGCATGAGAAATTTGTGGTAAAGATGCAAGACATAATTTCACCCGGCGCAAAACAATTAAGCGATGTCCAGGCTAATCAGTCGCGTTTGGTCACCAAAAACGTTACCTGTATTTTAATCATGTCTGGTGTGTTTAATCCTTTTCGTAAAACGACTAGAGTGGGCCAGGAGACATGACCCGCCATATTCACCATATCTTGCTCCAGCAGATTATTGATTTTACGAATTTTATTTTGTACTTTTCGATACAAATTGTCACGTTATATCAAATCCCTTCATTTAAAGACGATCTCTAATATTAAACAAATCCTGTTAGACCTTGTGCTGAGTAAAATTTAAATTCAATACTTAATTATAGAAAATACTTAATTAAAATTATGTGTCTATGGCGGCTTGGCGTCTTGTTGCAAAATATTTAAAGCAATTTTCTCACATCATAATTTTGACGTCACAAAATATTGTTTAACACTTTATAACCTAAAATGATGCACGCAGAAGAAACTTATGTTCTGATTATTTTTTTTACTTTCACAGATTTTAAATGCCACAACCAAATTAGACGCCCAACTTTATCCAGTATTAAATATTTCATCAAATGAACCAATTGAAATTCAACAGCATATTGAAGAAAAACTTGAAAATGTTTTATCTGAAATTGAAAAGGCACAAGAGGATATTCGCGCACGCATTCAAATAATAAATGAGGCTGAAGACAATACAGACGATCAAGGGGTGATACAAAAATTAAATCAAATCCGAATAAATTTGTCAACGGTCAACTCAAAATTGACAACAATCAAAAATGAATACAAACAATTACTCGATATGACCGTAAATTATTTGCGACAATTGAATGGTTTAAAGGAAAATATTGAGAAATTCTTTAATCGTAGTTCAGAATTTGTTACGGCAGATAATTTGACGAATGTCTATTCGGACTATAATCAATTCAAAGAGATAACAATGTCTGAATTTCGTAATCTCATCGATATCAGTAATACGTTAATCGATCGTATGAAAGAACAAGAGCCACATGGATCGAGTGAATATGATGCAGATCGTGTGATCAGCTTGCTCGAAGGGCTACGCGTACAATTTGAAACACAAAACAATAAAATATCTGTAGATTTAGAACATAAGCATTTATATGAGACTTATCGTCGTGAGTATACGGAAATCACACGTAATTTAGAGGACATGAAACGACAATTGGTTGATGTGCGAAAACAATTTGGCGATTCTGCTAGCGCCGCACAAGCCACATCACTAGCATTTGAATATTTCGAACACACAATTGAGGTAAGTCAACAAGTAATGCGCTTGTCGCATTTATTTATTTGGTACGAAATGAAAACATTTAAATTATAAATAATTTGATGTAATTTCCGTTTTGAACTGACACATGCAATTGATGTCATAAACTTGATTTGATCTTCGTCTTTGAAATTAAACAAATTTCATAAATCTGCCATCTGTACTCCCTCCGCAAACACAAACATATATGTAGTATGTAATAATAATTATTTTGAATGCAGACCAAAAAGAAATTAAATAACGCGTGGGTATTCATTGGCAAGAGTACTCGAAATTTCAATTTCGGAATTAAATTATTTTTTATTAAAGTTTTCATGTCATTGCCATCCAAAACTAAATTTTCGCTGAAATTTTTTTTTTATTTTTTATAGCTATTAGGTAAACGTATCGAAACGCTTAAATCGACGGGTGAAAATATTTACAAAAATAATAGTCCTGATCTGGAACGTTCAATTAAAGGTGATTTAGACACACTAAATCGTAAATGGGCAGAATTTTTAAAATCTGCCAAAGCTATTCGTGAAATGATCAACCGAGCCAATGCCTACTTTAGTTTATATGACACGGTATGTTTGCACGGTTTCACTGTTTAAAAATTTCATAACCGATTATTTTCTATTTCAGACTGATTCTCATTACCGAGAACATAGTACGTTCCTATTTAACACAGTGAACAAGCTGCCACAAATCACATCGGTTGAACAGGCGGCCAACATGATCGATGACATTGACGAATACATTAAACAACATGAACAGGCTCATATGGATGATTTAAAAACTTTATCTCAACTTTCCTATGAAATATTCAATTTTGACAAAACTGAACAACTTCGAAATGATTCCCGATCACTTTTCCAATCGTACGTTAAACTAAAATCGGACATTGGTAATATTATTGTGAAATTTAAAACGGATGAAAATGAAAAATTACAAAATGAAATCGATGAAATTGATAAGATGATTGTTCGTGAAAATCAATTAAAAAGTGAATCACACGTATCGACGATTGTGACGACCATTACAAATGTGACGAATGTCGAGGATAAACATCAAAATGTAAGTGAAAATGGTGTTATGACAGTAGTTAGCCATGAACCACCAAGTTTTGTACACCCGCTGAGAAATGCAACATTACAAGAGGGTGATCATTTTGTATTTGAGTGTGTCGTAACCGGAGTGCCAGAACCAAAAGTGGAATGGTTCAAAGATGGCATTTCTATACAAAATAATCCTGATTACAAGACAACTTACAATAAAGGTTTATGCACATTAACAATTGATGAAACATTTGCTGAAGACACGGCCAGTTTTACTTGCAAAGCATTAAATTCAGTTGGAACAGCCGACACAACCGCAACGCTTACTGTTCGTGAATCTAATATTACAGGTTTAACGGCGCCACTCTTTACACGTTATTTAAGCAGTGGAACAGCAAAAGAAGGTGAATCATTTGAGTTTATGTGTACCGTTAGCGGGAATCCACTCCCCGAACTGCAATGGCACAAAAATGATGTGTGCATAGACAATTCCAATGATTATGTCATCACATACAATAATGGTGAAGGGAAACTACGTTTCGAAGAAGTATTCCTCGAGGATAAAGCGATCTACATTTGTAAGGCGGTAAATCCGGTTGGACAGGTACAATGCTGGGCCAGTTTGGATGTAGAACGTAAGTTTATTTTGCAGTATACGATCTCAACACATTTCTATTTAAATATTTATTTAACAGCGCTCGAGCCTACCGAAATTCCCGTTTTCAAACAACCCCTTTCGAATATAATGGCACGAGTAGGACAAAAAATAAAACTGGAGTGTTTTGTTACCGGAATTCCAAAGCCCGATATATTTTGGACCCACAATGGAAAACCGTTTAATATTCGTGATTCAAAGGTAATTTGTGGATTTGTGGTTGTAAAACCAAATTTTTTTTTATTTTTTTTGTTTAATGAAAATGTAATTATGGGCTATGTGCCAAACGCATTTAAAGAGGGTCACAAATTTGTTTTTGGGACGTAATTTTAGTTGAAGAAAATAATTTTGGTTTAATGTCTCAAAAACAAACTTTTTAATGAAAATTTAATTGCATGTGACATCAGTTGGGAAATATGTTAGTACATTTTATGTGTAGGCGGCGCGCGACGCGTTTCTCACAACTACTTAAAGTATCGATTTCTTTATTAATGCGAGTAGGTTTAACAATTTTGTGACTACATTATTTCGATCAACAACACAAAAATTGAAAACATGTATAAGGAGACGCGCAATCTTCAAACGTACTAATATCGAAATGAAAAATTTATTAATCCGCGATGATGAAAGATCAAAATTACAAAAAAAAAAAAGAAAATATATGTGTACACTACACATAAAAAAAAAAACTAATTAAATACCAAAATAGATTTCACGAAAAACCCGAAAAGATTTTCATCTCATTTCCATTCTTTTTTTTCTTTTCTTTCTTTATTTTTTTTTTGCAGTTGCAGTATGAAAATGAAAAGGCAATTTTAGTTATAAACGAAGCGTTCCCCAAAGACAGTGGTATTTATATAGCGACCGCAAAAAATTTAGCTGGTGAAGCATCAAGTGCGTGTAATGTTAGTGTAAAAGGGCGTCTACCAAACGAAACGTCTGATTCAGAATTGGCCAGTGATATGGAACCGATAAAACCAAATGTTCAGTTGCCGTTGAAAAATTTAACGGCCACCGAAGGAAAACCAGTACGATTAGATTGTATTATTGTTGGCCAACCGGAGCCCGAAGTAATTTGGTATCATAACGACCGTCCAGTGAAAGAGTCACAAGATTTTCAACTATTATTCCAAGGTGATCGCTGCTCGCTGTTAATTCAAGAGGTATTTTTAGAAGACGCTGGCCGATATCGTGTGGTCGCAATTAATTCAGCCGGTGAAGCGTCAAGTGAATGTAATTTAAGTGTGATTCCATTAAATGAACAAGAGCCAGCGACAAGAAGTAGCCAACTAAATTTAGCTCAGCAAGTGCGAATTTTACCAGTGGAAACACCACCACAGTTTGAGAAATTACTCATTGATTTATTAGGGCGTGAAGGTGAAACAATAGAATTTGAGTGTAAAGTGACAGGTGATCCGCACCCTACCATTAAATGGTCTCTAAATAATCAAGTGATTGAACAAAATTCGCCACGTTACCAGCAAACACATGATAAAGATGGCAATGCTAAATTAATAATTAAAAATGTTACCCCAAATGACAAAGGATTATATACAGTGAAAGCAGTGAATTCATCGGGTGAAGCAAAATGTTTCTCACATCTTATTGTAAAATCGGTTAATGTGCCAAATCAGACCGAAAATGAAAATTTCGTGTCACCTACATTCAAAGAATTATTTACAAATAAAATGGTTCACGAGAATGAGTGTACGAAATTCGAATGCATCGTCATCGGTCGACCGGTGCCAACAATTAAATGGTATTTTAATGATCAGCCTATTAATGAAACAGACACCAAGTTTTTAATGTCAACCAACGGAGAACGCCAACAATTGGCTTTGCCAAAAGTGACGCGTGACATTGCTGGGAAAATTTCGTGCACAGCTGAAAATGATGCCGGTAAAGCGACTTGTGTTGCCTACTTGAATATATTCGACGAAATTCCATCATCCAATCTAGACACACAAAGCATAATCGAAGAGCATAATACGAGCGTTTCGAATGTTACAATTAAAAAGCAAATGTTCACAACAACTTCAACATCTCAAGTAACAAGCACAAATGTTGAAAATGGAATTCCGCAAACAATAATTCATACAACACTTTCAAAACAAGATGCATCGTATCAAAAACAAGGAGATCAAACTCCTGAAATTACCGAATCGAAACAATACCAAGAATATCACCAAACTGATAATCAACCATCGGCCATTCAGCAACGATCAACAGTTACAATTACGAAAAATATTATGCCAAATGCAATCCAACCATCAAAACGTAAACAAATTGCACCACGATTTGTATCACCATTTGTTGGAAAAATTGTCGACCAATTTGCTGATATTAAATTTGAAGCGATTTTGGATGGGTTCCCTTCACCAGAAGTGAAGATTACTAAAAATGGAAATGATTTGTTTCCGAGTGACAACTGTAAAATTGAACATTCATTCAATAAAGTAACGGTCGAATTGAAAAATGTGGGAATAAAAGATGCTGGTCGATATACGTGCACAGCGAAAAATGATGCTGGATCTTCAATTAGCACAGCTGACTTAGTAGTCAAAAGTAAGTTTATACTAAAATTATATTGGTTTAGGTGTGTGTAAAACTAATTTTTGTATATATGTTCAGAATCAATCTTCCCACCGGTATTCGGGCGTCGCCTTCAAGCGCAAGTAGTAAAGAAAGGTGAACGAGTTATTATGGAAGTGGAGATTACCGGTACACCAGAACCAACAGTGACTTGGTTTAAAGACAATCGTCCATTAAATGAAGTCATGGCATCTCAGTACCGTGTTAAAGAATCCGGAATAGGTCATACATTGATAATAGAAAAAGCAACCGTAAAAGATTCTGGGAAATACATGGTCCGTGCCACAAACGCTGGAGGAGAAGCACAAAGTATTGCAGACTTTGCTGTACTGGAACCAACACCCGAACGAATGGTAGAAGTTGTCAAAACTGTTGTATTTGATGATGTCAAAATTCCAGATTCAATTCAGGTAAGTCAAGACAACCATAATTTATATCTTTACTGCGATTGAAATAATTTCGATGTTTTAACGAAACAACAAAATATCTCCTAGAATACTGAATCTATATCGAAGGAATCGGAGCTATTAAAACATATAGAATCCTCACATACCTCCCACCAAACTGTCCTTTCCGATTCTGAACCGCATGCAAATGAAGAATCAACCATAATCACCGAAACAACCCGTACTACAGAGGCAACAATGCGTATGGAGCATAAATTAACTTTCCCTGATTTACCGGAAACTTTGTCCTCCCCACAAAAAATCACGGACAATAGTAGTCAAACCCCAATTGTAAAAACTATTTCCGAAGGTACCATGTTTGACAGTAATCTTAAAACAATTGCTACGAATACTGAACAACAAACCGTAAAACATGATTCAACCCAAACAGTGCATGAAACACAAACCGTTCGACATGATTCGACTCAAACTGTACAAGAAAAACCCCTTCCACCTCCTTTGCCACCCAAGCCAATGAAACTGATCCAACTTAATGAAACACCACCAATAATTGAAAATAGTGCGGTTGACTCAGAATCGATTTCAAAGCAAGTAGCATTTGATTTCTTTATGAACAAATTGAAAACAAGTCAGTTGAGCGACGATGAGCAGCATATACCAAAATATACAAAATTCGAAAATGTACAGCAAACTCATCTACCACAACAACAACAACCACCCACGGCCACCGACGCTCATATTTCACTTGAACCGATTCCAGTTTTCGAAAAATCAACAATAACATCATCAACCGAATTAAAAACGAGTTTTGATTATAGTAGCAATATACAGTTGGAACCAGGTTCACCACCAGAAATTGGATACATGCCAATTCAACCAAATATACAAAACAATTATGAACAAAAAGAACAACAACAGCATCATAAGAAGGAACACAGTGAAGTCATTAATATAACTTTGGGTGAGCCAATTTATCGGCCACAAGCTATTTTGAAATCTCACCCAATCGATGTGGTTGATGATTTTCGTAGTGCATCACCATGTCGGCCATCTGCAGAGGGTATTGCAATGGAAAAATTATGGGCACACAAGCCTAAACTTGAAACGGAGCCTGAATCTCATATAGAAACTGAAGCAACTAAACCAGTTCACGAAACTAAAAATATGTTCGAAACTATAGCAACTACTGAACCCAAGCACGAGACGCAAACAATGGAAAGTTTCTCAAGCAAATCTATTCAAGAAACCAAGCATATATTTGAATCTTTTCAATCGAGTATATCAGAACCGGTACTCAAGGCCCCAATGTTAGTCAAAAATATAGAATTGAGAAAGGAAGAGCCAATTGTGATTAAAAAGCCACCGAAATCACCAATTAATATATTAGACGAAATCCATTTGGAACCAGGAACACCACCTGAAGTTTGTTATGCACCGAAACCTGTTCTACCAACAACACCACCTCCAGTCCCACCACGCGAAAATCAACAACAAGAAGCCCCTCCTATCCCGGCCAGACCTGTGTTTGTCCAAGAAAAAATTCCGATCCATCCGCCACCCGTCACCCCCAATAAATTTATAAAACCCGAAACAACCGAAAGTGATTATGAAAGTGATCACCAAGCCCCACGACCACAATCAACCGCCTCAACGCCAACTCAATTTAATAAAACGCAAATTGGTGCGGGGTATATGGCCGACACTGAAGATATTCACACAACAAAATCAATAGCATCGTCATCCTTGTATCAGAAATCAATGTACGAAAATTCTTCATTCACATCACCTACAATCCTACCAGTCCAGCCACCTCAAATTCCTTTTGAAAAACCTACCCCAGTCCCACCAGTAAAATTTTATCGCCATCACATTCATAAGCACGATAAAAAAGATGAGTCTCCTGGGGATTATACGAAGGTTCGGTATTTTTTTGTATAAGTGAATGCGACACTCTAGGTGTTTCTAGACGCTTTATATATTTTGCGCCATGCTGCTTGATATGTGATTTTTTTTTAGTTTAATTTTTCGTTTGATTTTTTATTTGTTTCTTGCACCTTGTGTTTGTTTGTCGTCGTGTAATTTGAAATTTTCTAGTACTGTCATCACTAATTGAATTTTGATGTATTTTACAGGAATCCTCACACTCGTCTACGATGATGAAAAATATTTCGATGACATCAAAACAAATTAAATACAACAAAGAGCTTAATTTGGAACCACTACCATTCAAGCCTGATCCACCAAAGCCAAAGCAAACAATGAAAGGCCCACCACCACCAAGTCCGTCGAAATTTATAAAAGGAGAATTTCGTGAAAGTGATTATGAAAGTGATTATGAAGGGCGAATAGCTGCGGTTTGGAGACCTTACGATTCCGATTCAGAACCTGCCTATAAACCAGTCAAACCAATTCTTACACCAACTGGACGACGATCAAATTTTTCTGATGGGGCAAAAAGTCCAACACCGCCCACAGAATTTGATCGACCACCACAATTTGATGGTCCGCCTAGGCCAAAATTCGAACCAATCGATATCCCTAAGCAAACTATTAAATTGGATCAAATATTACAGCCAAAGCCACAGCCTACTGTATTTAAACCAAAACCGGTGGCAGCAAAACCAACGAAACCAGAACCAATGCCTCAAATAAAACAGGTTAGATACTATACAGCAATAGCTGGCCAACCAATTCACAATGTAAAATCATTTGCCACTGAAACATCGAATACGATGCATATGAATGAATCGACGGAGAGTAGTCATCGAGTTGTTAATATTACACAAACCCGTCGAGTTATTCCATTAGATGGATTTATAAAAACCACTAATAATCATGTTGAATCAAAATTGGAACCATTCCCTTACGAAGCAGACCAGACATCTCATACACAGTACCGAAATCGTCATAAACTTCCGCCACCACCAACACCAACCAAATTTGTTCCTGGTGAATTCCGTGAAAGTGACTATGAGAGCGAAGTAGAATCAGCCCGAATTCGTCCCCTATGGACACCACATCCTTCTGATACGGACGATCCAAAATATCGACCAGTAAATCCACCACGGCCAACACGTGCATCTAGTCTACCACGCACTAACAATTATGGCCGAATTATATCGCCAATGGAATTTGATAAAGCACCACCACCACCAACACAACAATCAGTCTTTATGAAATCCGCGTCAGTCTCAAAAGATAATAACTATGAATATGATCAATCCAAATCATATCGTCAGCATCAAACAAAAACGCAAACCATCGATCGATATTCTACAAAAAAATATCACACGCTTAATTTATCAGAGTTAAATGCCACAACAACACAGGACGATATAAATATTAAACCAGGTTCACCGCCCCAATATGGATACATTCAATCGGCCCAAAATCAAATGGAAGATATGAATAAAACATTTAAGACAAAAGCACAACATTTTATTCAAGACATAACTAAGCCACAAAAACCGATTCTCAAGAAAACGGTAAGCGACAGTGGTGGTGCCAGTGAAAATCAAGCATATCGCGAAGAATCTCGTGTATCACAATACGGTAAGTAAATTATAATATTCTCATTAAACACTTTAAACTTAATAAACTATATGTTCAAAGGTACCAAACATATTGATCCGAATACTGGTTTGATTTATTTCAAATATGATTTCGGCTATGAATTTGGTATTATATTCCCGGGTGAGGGTAAAAAATTTATTGCCGGGGGCAATCAAAATATAAATCATATTGATTCAACACACAGTAAAAGTATCGAACCGATCAAAACAAATCGTACCCATGACATTGAAATTCCGGTAAAGAATGAGAAAACCAGTAATTATCAGTATGATCGGGAATATGAAAAAAGATCGAATCGTTTTAGTTTACCGATTCAATTGAGTGTGGATGAATTTCATAGAACACCAAATACAAATGGTTTTTTAACGTCGACCAATGGGACAGGAGGAGGTGTGTGTTTGTTTCACAATTTTTTAACCTTTATGTTTTTTGTCTCATTTACTATTGTGTTTATACGTGCATGTTTGTTTATATTATATTTCTAACACAATGTTTTAAGTGTTGTGCTTATCCACTCATCATCTAACACAAGAAAAATACTAGATGCTGGTGTCTATAGGGTAAGTATGCAATTAAAAAACCAAATGCTATTTGCATGCAGTTTGTGGTCACAGTTTTATAACAAGGAGGAAATAATATGTTAAACGTAATTTCTTCTGTTCCATCCAAGAGCCAACAACGTTTAATTCACATAGCCAATTGGGTACATCAAAGATTGTGAATCAAGCTGCTACTGAGATACCGAAACGACCGCCAATGTTTATTACAGTGAGTTTGTATTTTTATTTTTTTTTTTTTTTGTTTGTGCGTTAACTATTTATCCTTCTTTCATTTATTTACAGCCACTAAAGGATATAGCTGTTGTGAGTGGCCAAACTGCACGATTTGAATGTATCGTTCAGTGCGATCCGCATCCAGTTACATTTTGGTCAAAAAATGGCGCAAAAATTAACGAAAATCAAAATCATTTTATAATAGAATTTCGTAATGGCGTATGTCGCCTAATGATACCGCACGCATTTCCAGGTGAAAATATTCTTCATAAAAATTTTGATTTCAACAATCATTTACTGATGAGAATAAATTTTAATTTCAGGTGACGCAGGTACATACACTTGTACGGCAACAAATCAAATAGGATCTGTGACCACATCAAGTGAACTGCTGGTACCTGGTGAAAAATGGGGCCCCCGAAAATAATCTATATTTAATTAATCATTTATATTATATCTTTAAAATTTAAGTTTTAATTTTAATTTTAATTTTTTTCCTAAAGCTATGTTGTATCCCATCAAAAAATTTTACTTGCATTTTAAACCAAAAAAAAAACAAAAACAAAAAAATCAAGCTTGCGTCAAAAATATGAACAAACAGAGAAAAAAGTATTAAAACAAAAAATTTGAATTTTGATTTTTTGACAGTCAAAAATTTATAAAATTCTAGTCAACAAAATTTTTATTTTTATTTGGAATAAAAAAATTAATTTAATTTTTTTTTTTTATGTTGTGTGCTTGTGCAAATAATAACTAAATAATTAAAAAACTATATGTATCGTAACTGTACTAAATGGTCCGTGTGACATTATGAGCGTGCGTACATTTACTCGCCTCTCATCATACCTACATAAACCATTCATCACAACTATTAAATCCGTGAATAAAAATACTCTAAAAACAAAAATAAAAAATAATTTAATTAAGATTTTGTTTTCTTTCTTAAGTTGATTGAATTAAGGAAAATTAAAAAAAAAACTTTTTTTGGCAGGTCCGCAGATTAATGGCCATAAATAGGGCATTATTTATAGCGCAATAATATATATTGTACACAACATGCTTGGATGGCGTCTCTTTGTTTCTCAAATACCAAACCAATACAGTTATTTGCAACGGTTAGCTGTCTATCAACTTCATCGCATTGTTTGTGTTCAAATATGTATATATAAGTGTGAGGAAGTGTAAGAAAACAATTATCTATCTCTCTGTTGTTATCGAATTTTTGTCAATTTTCATTGCCAATTGGGACAAATTAAGGCTAAAGGTTGTGTTTAGAAATTTCATTGTATATCAATCAGGCGTTCAATTAAATTGCAATAATGACAAAACAAATTATTGGGGATTTAACACATAAAATACAGCCTACATGTAGTTACTTTATCTTGGTACTATTTAGGTTAGGTGAGGTTAGGGTGGCTGTCCCAAGGAACTGGCATAGACACAAAAATGGTCCGTAGCCATACCACATAAAATTTTTCACGGCTCTACCCACTGAACCATCCAGAGCTTAAAACGAAGCGTTGAATATACCTAAAGTCCATCCCATTGAGATTCGCCAGGTCACTGAGGAGAAAACAGAGTACAGAGAAGATGGAGTACAGTTTCTTCCTCCTATACATCTTCACAGCTTTTACAGTAATCATTCGAGGAGGCTCCTAGTCTCATCGCATGCTTACGCAAGTCCAGTTCTTGCCTGATCTAGTTTTGGCCAAATCTGCCTAGTTATGACACACAGGTACCATTGGACCTACTATAGTTCGCTGCTCGCCTAGCTTCTCTCTGAAGCAAAAGTTTGCATGCAGCAAACGGAATTTCAACATTTACGTTACTCTTGGTAAAGTAAGGCCATTTGTACCCTACTGTGCGAGTTCATATCTGCTTTTTCATTCCACGCAACACTGAAGTGACCCAGCATCCACGTTAGGTGGATGCTGAACTGATCTGACATATCATTAAGAAATGAGGGACAGCTACATTCGACGTAAGGAAATAAGCTCGTCCGTTTTCCACGTACGTAATCCATGGCTCCATTATCGGAATTAACTCAGCCTGAAAAATACTGCAATAGTCGGGGGAACGAAATGAGAGTTTCACATTTAGTTTCTCACAGAAAACTCCACAACCAATCCTACCTTCCATTTTATAAACCATCCGTGAAGAAGTTTAAAACTTCAGGGTTCAACATCTATTGACTCAGCCAGTCCTCTCTGGAGGGAATATCGGTACGAGACCTTCCTCAAAAGATGGTAATTGGATCATGTAATCGGTGGTACCAAGGAATGTATCTGTTACGCAAAATGTATGAGTATCCTGTGTTACTACAGGTCCACATAGAAATAGATTTAAGCCTTATGGCTGTGCTCGCTGCCATTTGAGTGCCCCGAATATCTAGGGGATGAGATGAAAAATGACCTCCAATGTCTGAGTGGGTGTACTCCTAAGTGCACCACTAATACACAAGGTGGAAGTTCTCTGAATTTTCATCAGCAACTTTTGGTTAGCCATACTGTTTAAAGATGGCCACCAAACAATAATCCCATATAAAAGTATGGGCCTTATCACTGAGGTATAGAGCTAGTATACGGTATGGGGTTCAAGACCCCATTGTTTTCCAATAGCGTTTTTACAAGAGCATAGCTCTATAGTAGCTTTCTTTACCCTTTCTAAAATATTAGGCTTTCAACTAAGTTTGCTGTCCAAAACAACACCGAGGTATATTGCTTTATCAGTAAAGGTTAAGCTAATACCATTTAAAATAAGAGGATCAATCTGAGGAAGTTTTAGTCCACAACTGTTGGTCCATTTAGAAAGAAGAACAAGCACGCTGTGCATGCGCTCTCTTCAAGTACAAGGATACTTACCGAAGACACCAATAGCAACGTCCCTAAAACCACCAAGCACCCACCCTAAAATCTTGCCCCTCCAGTTCCAGTAACAGGTAATTAATGATCAAGTTCCAAAGAAGTGGGAACAAGACAAATCTGCTAATAAAGGACTCGCCCAGCCTAGCCGTAGTTTGGTCGCAGTTATATGATAAATAAACCTTGGTAAAATTTAATTATAATGTAATTATCTTATCTAATATAAGATAATTTTAATTATTTATTGAATTCAAAAATATAATTTTATTGTTTTGTGCGGTATGGCTGAAAACATCTGACATAAAGTTCAACGTTGCATTTAAAAAGAAATGAAAGCAATACGTCTAGGGTATCCAAAGTACCCTGGTTTCGAAGTACCCGGGTAGTCGAGTAATTTTTATTTTAATACCCGAGTGTCTCGATACTAAAACAGATATACATTTGTTTAAAACGGATTCAGGCCGATATGGCATATTTCATTACAGAATATGACATAACGGCATATTTCAAAACGGCATATTTTAAAACGGCATCCATCTACAATCTATATATTTGCAAATAGTTTTATTTAATAAAAGTAACCTCTAAACGTTGCGACAGAACGGAATGGCTAAAGAGCTAATTCACGGGTTGGTAAAGTTATCCTGAATAAAATAATCCCGAAAAAACAAAAAATCAAGTTTTTTTAGATAAAATACATTTTTGAAATATTAGTGGCTTTCCAATCGACCACCACAAGTACTTATAAGTGCGAAAAATATGTCTCGGCTAAATGTTCGATGGGAACACACAAAAAATTATGACATGAGCAAAACATAACCTCTAAATTTGTTCGCATATGCGACTGTGGTTTAAATTTTTAAATGTATGGTAATAAAATATGAAAATAAATATTTAAAAAATAAATTTTAGCTTTATTGCTGTAAATTATTATCAAATATCACCTACCTAGCGGAGAATGTTGACGTAACTGCTTGTAGCTGCTCATGAAAAATTAGGAAGAACATTTGCGAGCAGTTAATTTAGCAAAAAAAAGAACCATAAGTGCTTATAAGTAATTGCGATGGTCGATTGGAAAACCATTATTATTTCAATTCGTTTTATACCTTAGAGCAGTGCTTCTTAAACTTTTTGATACTGCGGCCCCCGAAATTGAAAAAATAAAATCCAGGGGAATTATTCTCCGATTCCACATCCATTTGGACACCTGTCAAAATTCACAAAACTGACATATAGCAAAAAAACATTGCTAACATAATTTAGTTGACCTTGTAGATCGATACTTTGAAAGCAAAATATGTCAGACTTTTTTGAGTATTAAGGAAAACAAACAGCAGTTTATATGAAACTATCATAAAATGTTTTAAAATAACTTAATTTTAATAAAAATGAACCCCAGAAAAAAAAAATGGCACAAGGCTTAACCTAAAGATTATGGATTAGAAGGCCAATTATATTTTTATGTTGGGCTCAATATTCACAAAAAAAATTACCGGCTTAGCCTAAAATGAGATTAAATGAAAACATTGCAGTTAAATTTGTATTATACAATATTTTATAAATGTCTGTAATAATTAAAAAAATATAAAGGGCTGAAACCTCACGAGGTGATCAGAACTTCGGCCTTTGGTATCTTCAATGGGGATACCATTCACCTGTGTCATAAAGTTTGTGTGACAGTTTTAACAGTATTGATTTCTATTTTAACCAACATATATTTATTTATACAACAACAGCCAAACAGGTCAAATTTCACAATAATCGGATAAGGAATAACCAAATTCCATCCTACTTGACAATATTCCAGAGCTTTATCCAAAAATTATTTTAGAATCCCATTTCTAACACACATATGTCAAATTTCATAATAATCGGTTGAGAAATAAGCAAGTTCCATCATACTTTGACATATTCCAGAACTTCATCCAGAAATCATTTTGGAATCCCAGAACTTGATCCAAAAAACATTTTAGAATCCCATTTCCAATACACATGTCTAATTTCATCGTAATCGGTTAAGAAATGGGCAAGTTCCATCATACTTGGCCATATTGCCGAACTTCATCCAAAACAATTTTAGAATCCCATTTTCAACGCATATGTGATTAGAAATAGTCAAGTTCCATCATACATGGTCATAATCCAGAACTTCATCCAAAAATCAATTTAGATTCCCATTTCCGACACACAGTCAAATTTTATAATAATCATTTGTAAATAGGCAAGTTCCATCATATAAACAATTCGTTAACTACTCACTAAATCCTAATCCAACCCCAACTCAACTTCAACTCAACCCGCAAATTGACCCCAAACTAACCTTCAAATCAATTCCCAATTCAATAATCAAATCAGCATATTATATAAAAAATAAAAAATCGTAAATATTTATAAAACCAGGTATTTTGGGCCAATTCGTATGGCAGGTACCTCACCCTCTTGACGTACAATATCCAAAAGCTTTTCAAATCTCCGCCTTGACCATAGATTGGCGAAAAAAAAATTAAATTCGGACAAGCCGTTCTCGAAATACCACTGGTACAGACATCCAGACAGGCGGACGGACATTTTTTTTTTTTTTGCTTTTTCAGACTCAGGGACTTTCAAAACGTCGAGAAAAGTGGTTTTGGACCAACCAAATGTTTCGTCATTTCTGACAGGATTTCAATACTTCGGCCTTACTAATCGACCGAACTAATAAAAAAATGAATCTGTACCACACATACAAAATATATGAACAAAATTTTGATGTTCATTTGTTTTCCTTAACACAAAAAATTACAATGAAGTTGTCTAGTATTCAATCTATTGACAATTGCTGCTTTGGTAAATTTACAAAATTGCGTTGTATAAAATAAAACAAAACCAATACATAGAACAAATAAATAAAACTGTTGTTCTTGCTTCGGATAATTCTAAACCAGATAAATCAACTTAAACCAAAAACTTTACCAAAGTTTCTTTAACCATGATCAAAATACACAACCATGAAACGATGAAACGAACAAAATACACGACCAAATGATCAAACGCACTACGAAATTTGACACAATTTCAGAGTAATGAATAAAAAATTCCGAATGATTCAAGAAAAGGGTATTTGGGTGCATTTGGAATATATGTACATAGGGAAAAATACCGAGGGAATTATTAAGGGAATTTTGACAGATGTCCACACGTGAAAAATGGATATGGAATTCAAGAATAGGGCCCCAGGGCTCATAAAAATTTTATTCAATAAAATGAGTTTACAGTCAATCATTTTGGGCATTCTTGTTTAAATATTTCAGATGTCTCACATGTAGTGTCCCGCCAATTTAAAAAAATTTTCTGCCAAGCCAAAATATTCTTTCAGCTTCATCCGATTTCAGGTAAAAAAAAATTCCTTTACGCAAAAATTGCAGAATTCCAGAAAATTGTTAACCTTGGTTTTAAAAAAACATGAGAGGATTCTATATAAATAACTACTAAAAATTAGATGTAGCTGTGAAATCTTCGAAACTAAATATTTTAACTGAACATATGAGTGGAGCAGAACAGATACCGAAATAACTAAACCAAAAGTTAAAGGTAAACATTTTTGAGCTTACAACTATTCTAAATTTGATTGAAGAACACGAATGTTTTGAGCTTACCACTATTCTAAATTTGATTTACGTTTCTCTAATTTGACCGCAACCCAACCCAAATTTTGTTCGTTTTTAATTTTTTTGTCAAAATTTTTTTACTTAGGTATTTAAAACCAAATTTGGATTCAATACATTCTTGAAATACTTCAAACATTAATAAAAAAATTGCATCCGAGTTATCCAAAGTTTTTTTTAGATTTTTTCAACGAGCAATTTTCAATTTAATTAACCAATTTTAAATCTTTGGCCCTCTTAGCAATTTTATATTCAAAATTTGAAATTTTATTTATGACGAGTTCTTCAAAAAAAAAAACGGAACGCGCTATAAGATAGAAAATGATTGCTCAGTAAATGAGAGTAGATCAGTTTTGTTTTAGGTTCTCGGTAGTTTTTTAATAGTAATATCCGTAATTTACCGAAAAATTGACTTTTCTAGAAAAAAAAAGAATATTCCTACATCCCTTATAAATTCTAAGTGAGCACATATTTTGTCAGAATTGAAAGCTCAATTTTTTTATTTGACGCACAAATTTTGGTTCTTAAGCTTTAGAAAACTGATTGACCTCATTATTTTATTAAGGTCTGCATACGCTAGAAATAAAATAAACATTTAATTTAAATTGTGTTCATATGATCGTTTTGGGTCTTAAACAAAGCTTAACAATAGTGATGATTACATATGGTACTAAGCCAAAATTTATATTTTACTTCAGATATCGACTTCTGATTTAAAAATGTTACTTATCTTTCATTCCAGGTACAGCATATTCTGCTACATTCATGGATCAGTTCATAATGACTTATCATTGGTACCAGAAATTGATATGGTTAATGAATGTTAGACTCTTGGCTGAATTCAATTTTGAGGGTTCACTTGATTTTCTTGAAAACTTGTCTGAGTCAATAGTTTTCTTTTCTGACGGCTCTCGCTCTGACAGACAATAGTTCAGGTTACGGAATGTAGGCAGTACATGTTGGTTGGTCTGAATTTATCAGGCTGTCTGCATAAAGTACTGCACATTTTTTCAAGCGGATCCGTTGCTCTTACGCTCAGTATAATTGAGGCATTGAATCTCGCTGTTTTTTGATTTGATTAATTTTGAATGTACGACCAAGCATTTAGTTGATCTTCCAATAATTCTAAGAATTTTTGATGCTGGGTCCCCACCGTACATCGTTTTTTACATTTACTTGGAAGAATTCGATAGGATGGTTAGTATAGGTTACAAACACCTCAGCAGTTAATTGTTAGTAATTACATTTTTTTCCAAAAATTACTTTACTACACAACCTTAATGTTTATATTAGTGTCTGTTTCCCTTGGTTGCTTCCGATTCCCGAATCCGCCTAGGTAATTTGTTGTTGCAGTATGATTGAGATATGGCCAAATCTAATTATTATACATTCTGAAATAACGCTGGGCCAGATTTATGTACAATTCTGAAAATTGTAATCATTGTTTTACTTAAACTTATAAAATACTCAGAGACGACCTAACATAAAAAATATAACTAACATCAGATATTTATTCAAATAATCTCCGCCATACTGATTACTCTCGCAACTCAAAATTCAGTTTATAGCTGCTATTATAAATGGAGCATTTCAGCGGACCTGCCACTAAGATTACAGACGTTTGATCTGTATTGGGTGCTGACCTGTAATGAATTACAATTAACACCACCAGTAATTTAAATCAAAATAATAAGATACTAATTAGTTTCTTAAGTACGAAATCCGACCTGGAGTTTCTGTTAATTAAGGTGACAAGAATCAAAACAACACAATTTCTAAACTACCTGTTCACTGGGTGCTTAAATTGTATGGTTTCTCCGTTATTCTGAAAATCCAGATCTAATTTGTTAATTATCACTAGGTACTACTCTAAAATAAACTAAAAATTATTAAACTCTGAAATACTCATGGTCTAGTTTGTCAGTATCATCTACATACTCAACAAAATTAAAGTATAAATAAACAAAATCAAAGAAATTGAATTAAATAACAAGATAAATAAATTTTCCTGCCGATTTAATTAATAGTATTTCGCACTTAATAATCTTATTTGCCAGCAATGTACTAATATCAATCGAATCCCAAGTATAACAAAGCTGAAAGCTTCAATCGGTTCTCCGATTATTGGTACAAAAAATCGGAGAATGATGAAACTTTGCCTCCAACCGCCAAACACATACAGCGTTCGAGTTCAAACACATTTTTTTTACTTCTGTGAGAGACGCCATTGCGGCTGTTGTTACTTTTTCCCGAAACATGGACATACTACTAAACTAATGGTATAAACTACAAGCGCATTACACTCTTTACGATTCCTTGTGTTGTACGCGATTACAGCAAGTTAAAACACTTGTCCTCCGCACTTCAGACACTGAGCCGTAGGCTTGGACTTCTACTATTATTAATATTTTTTTAAAGTTGAATCAGGCAAAATTTGGGCAACATACTTGCTCATGTATAAAATGCAATAAATATTTGTTTTCCATATTTTTCTAAAAGCAAAAGAGTCCTGTCTGTAACACACCCACCCACCTGAATCAACAGGATACATACAGCTTTGATTTGAAAGATTTTATGCGAGATTATATCATTATATTGCAATTTTGTAAGGTATAGGAAGCAAACCAAGAACATCAGAGTCATCGAAAAGCTTGTAGACGCGACCACTGTATGAAACACGCCAAACGCCCAGGAAATGGTCCAAATGAATATAATATAGTATTCGTCGCCAAAAATTTACTTGTAAGCCCATAATAAGTCGGACATTATTGCTGAAAAAAGTCGGTATGAAATCAGCAAAATGTCCGAGAAATACAAACATTTTCGGAAACAAAAATACCTGGGATTTATCCAACATTTGTACTAGAATCACATCGCAAAAAAATTACAAATTGCGACCCACTTCTTTAAAAACTAAATTGACCTTTCGCAAAACAATCACCCATCTTGTCAAAGTAACCAAAATTGTATCCAAACAAAGTCAAATTAACAAAAACATCAGCATAAGCAACATTATTCTGCTTTATACTCTACCAGCAGCAATCGATGTTGCAGCAACCCTCCACTATATACACATCACACGATACATGTATACAACAAACCTGCCGTTCACGACACATTTCTCACTAAATACATTCGAAGACATTAAGCAATATTAAATGTATTGCTTTGGTAAAAAAGGATTAGATTTAGGTTTGGATTTAAAATTTCAGAAAGCAACCCGCAAAGATTTATTTTTGAATTTAATTTTTGTTTGATGTGTTTCATATGAAGCAAATTCTAGTGGTAGGTATTGAAACTAAAAATCGGATTTGATTTAGCTAAACTCAAAAAATAATTGGATTTAGCTGAATCTTTTTTGGATTTATTTAATGCAATTGTTGTTGTATTTTTTTGTAAATTTACCAAAGCAATACACTTATTGTTTCAATCAGACTACGAATTAAAAACCAACACAACTGTGTGAATCTTATTATAAATGTGAATAAAGAACGACACAACGTATATTCACAATTATTAATTTAAAAAAAATGTTTAAATCCTTTAACCACTGTTTTTCTCGGTATTATTTTCGCTAAATTACGAAGAATTGTAATACTAACCGTTGCAGCCAGGATCAACACCCAAAACCGCAACTTCGCCTATGTATATTCCTTAATACCATACAGCAGCTCCCATTGTAAATATGACTTTTTATTTTCCCCAATTTGTCACTTTCTGAGAATCAATTTTCCTCATAATATCTGGGCTCCATGTGGCAGTTTGCACAGTTTTCTCGTGTATAATAATTTAGAAATAAAAATATTTAAAAAATAAATTACAGAGGAAAAAAACGGAAAAAAAATCGTCCAACTGACGTGAAAGTCAAAGCCAACCTCCGAGGCATTGAACCTCGCTGTTACAAATAAAAAGTTGACCGACAGGTTATCTACGCTGAATTCGTAAGATGGTCCCTTGACTGAGTTAAAACTTATTAAGAGCTGTAAGCGGTTTATTTATCTTCTCCGTTCAAGTAAGAGAGTGACAATCATGTGGATTCCTGCCCATGTGGCATTGTGGTTCATGATATTGCTGATTGTTTAGCCAAAGCTGGGACTAGGTTAAAATTTGTCGACCAGTTTGCTTCCTTACTACAGTCTTCTTCGAATTAATGTGAACATGAATTTTTTTTTTTTTGTGTTATGCTATTAATTGGGCCATGCCTATTGGAGATGTTTTTCTTAAATGGGGCCAGGCAGTCTGGTGCCAGTCGAAGGCAAGATCAACGGCATGAAGTACAATACTAGAACGGAAAGTACCTACATAGTAATTTGGAAAAGTTGGTGTTGATGAAAATGCAATTTTCCAACAAGATTCACCGCCATGCCATAAATCGAAGTTGATAACGAGTTACTTCATAAAGGAATATGTTAGGGATTCACAGGATTTGAATCCGATAGAGAATTTATGGGCCATTTGTAAGGCCAAAGTTCGAAAAATGGACTGTATAATGGTGTAAAAAATGATGGAAGCTGATATCGAGGTTTGGTTCCGGGATCTACCTCAATTTAATAAATTCGATGACTAGGCCTTAGAATAATACTGCTTGTTAAGAATGCAAACAAAAACTGTGCTCTAAGCGAATTAAAATAGCAGTGCTTGTCACTTATAAGTGCATTACGAGAGTTTATATTAGTGGACATAATTCGAGGGCCGCTAGGTTGGATTTATCTCTCGGCAGAAACCAAGCGAGAGTCTCGAAGAGGTTGTCGCCGCTGCCTTGTTTTCGACGGAGTTCGGCTGCAAGTATTTGAGTATATTACCTCAGTTTTTTAAGGCAGCACCACGCGTTCACGATTAAGGAAAGAATCCATGGTTTGAAAAATAGGCCCTTTGTGGCATTGAATGCGGGACCTTGGTTGGTTCAACAAAATCTTCTAAATTTCAAATAAGCTGCTCTTGTTTCTTCTTAAAATATTGAAATTAAAAACTGAAATATTATGGTGCTGGAAGATTTGGTTTGATTACAGGTTTTGAGAAAATTTTTGAGATGAACCCATTCAGTTTTGTCTAATGAGTTGACACTACGTTAGTACATAAACCGAATTATCGACGAAACGCTGATTTATTAATATGAAATATCCAGAAATATTACTGGATAGACTTTAAAATATCACCTAATTCCAGACGCAAGACGAACACCAAACGAGTGCAAAATTCTTGACTCAAATGAGGTACATGTCAACACATTACTTAAAACTCAATTCAACCACTTTAAAAAATAAACGTTAGTGTTAAATATGATTCAAATATGCAAAATTAATAAAATTTCATATTGCAAAAGCGAATAACCAAAGATATCTAAAACTAAATTTTGGAATTCCTTCAATGAATGGCATAAACAAGCCAGGGTTAAGATTTTTTTATTAACCTGATCTAAGTCGCATCATTGCCAAAAATCAAAATGGTCACACCCGCCATTGGGAGAAAATCAGAAATCTTCACGTTAATGACCAAAAATTTGAATTCGACCTTCAATCTAACCTCAAAATTCTAACAAAAACAAACCACTTAAACTTGTGATTTTTAGATCGAGTTTTAGATATTTTAAATCAGGAAACGTTAATGTGTGAGCAACTTACAAATTCTTTGATAGTTCTCCTTGTGCATACTTAGTTACAGAAAAGCCTATAAAATGCAACTTGTGAATTTTACTTTATAAACTATTGTTCTACCAAACGTATGTACAAGTATTTAAAAATAGTTTTACATTTTTCTATGCCGGTGGGGCATAGTGTTATAATTCAGCAATAGCTTATAATGACCTAATAATAGTAGACATTAAATTTCAAAATAGTCCCTAACATTAAAACATGTTAGCCCTACCTTCATCTCGATGAAATTTTAGCTAAAAAAAAGTAGTAGTTTTTTAAGCTACAATATTTTCAACATTAGCTCAAAAAAAAAACGCAAATATCGTTTCAACATTTACTGATCGTTATAAAATGCAAATTCATTGGACAAAAAAAAATCATCGACCACGATCACCTAACATTCTGCTGCCATCTACAACTTGAATTGAAAATCCCACTCATTTCTCAAAAAAAAAAAAAAATATTTTCCCATCTAAAAATAAAATTTTTTTCGTCGGATTTTGTAACCGAAAAATCAAAAAGAAACAAAAATTCGAAACAAACATTTCAATTGCATTTTCATTGTATTAAATACACATTCATAAAATTGCAAATAGAAAAGAAGAAGAAATCCTGTATCCGTGACGTCATTCTGAAAATATTCTCTATCTAAAAATAATAAAATTACTTCATATCGATGATTGTCTTGATTTTTACTTTTTTTTATTTCGTTAAATAAAATTGTTGATCATTTTGTACGAATTTTCTTTTGCTGAAAATATTTAACAATGGCGGGTTCAAACAACTTTTATCATAAATTAATTACATAAATTAAGTTTATAAATTAATGGTTAAAAATAAAATAAACAAACAAAACAAAAAAAAAAAAATATCCAATCTTAAATTATATTTACAGTACAGAAAATAAACAATCATTTATCAACCTTGGGGTGTTCACTGTTCACATATAGAGTTAGTGAATTAAAATAACAAATAATTATTATTTTTTGGCCGCTAACCAAATAAATATCAAAAAAACTAAATTCATTCTATTAAAATTTCCGGTTTGCCATTTTACTGTGGCATTTGAACAATTTTCATGCGGCATAACACACAAATACGCCATAAATTATATCGCAAAATTCCCGAAGTTAATCGCCTGTGACAGTCGGCTGGGGTGTTACTGCATAGTTAAATTGTATACTTAATTAAATAATTTATCGAAAATAAAAAATTTGCCTTGGAAAAATTTTTCCAAGGTTTGCAACAGGTTACAAGTGTAATTAATAAGGCGGGCAGACTTGTAAAAATTGGTTACTTTGTTTATATAAATTAATTGAATGCAATTTTGCGGTATTTAGCAATATTAAATATTTCTAGACCGACCAAACGGCTCAGTGGTTAAAGCTGAGGAGTTTGGATCGGAAGGTACCGGGTTCGAAACCCGATGGCTGGATGCAAAAGGGATGTTTCATAATCAATGACAATGAACACAATTATGACCATGACCCCTCGTCGAGAGTGCAGAATCCATAGACCGACCCACCTTTCATGTCAGCACTATAGGCTGGAATGAAGAAATGCAATCTACAGGTGATGGGATTGAATCGGTTCACCGTGAAAATAAGCTCACCGCATTACGTTTTACCGCCTGGTTAATTATTTAATTCACCATTTTTACGATTCACCGTCAAAATAGTTCACAACCTACGATTTACCGAGTCGGAAATATAATAATAAAAACATTAAAAACACAAAAAATGCCCAATAAATGGAGGTAATGAAGTCGTAAAATTGAAACGCTGTAAAGATAAGCTTGTAAGGTAATCGGGATATGTTCGAATCGCCTGTTTGTAAAGTTGAGGTGAACTGATTTAGTTTCGTTTAGTTTTATTCGCCATATTTTTGTCCATTTATAAATTTGAATTATTGCTTATTGCAACTTCTGTGTTGACTCTTCATTGCATTTGCCAACAGCTAAGATCGCCTTGTCATCTGCAAAAGTCGCCGCTGTGTTGTTTTCTAATGCAGGAAGATCATAAGTGTATAGTAGGTATAAAACCGGTCCTAACACACTATCCTGTGGAAATCCTGCGTTGATTTCTTTCAATTCAGAAAAGGTATCATCTAACTTAATCCTGAAGAATCTATCTTTCAAGTAAAATTACAGTATTTTAGCAAATTGAATTTGTAGAAAATTTTTTATTTTATGGTTAAGTCCTTCATGCCACACTCTATCAAACGCTTGTGTAATGTCTAGAAATATCGTTGAACAGACTTTTTTCTCCTTTAGTGCTTTCTCGATTATATTGGTTATTCTGTGAACTTGATCAATTGTTGAGTGTTGGTTACGAAAACCGAACTGATGACTTGGAATCAAGTTTTTACTCTCTGGATTTAACCTTTTTAGCAGTAACTTTTCAAAGAGTTTGGATATGACTTGCAATAACGAATTTGGCCTGTAAGATGAGGTTATGTGTGGTGGTTTCCCAGGTTTTGGGATCATAATTACTTCTGCAATTTTCCACAAGCTTGGTACATATTTGATGCTAAATGCTGCATTTATAAGATTGGTAAGCTCCACCAGAGCTTTCCTTGACAGTTCTTCTAAGATTTCTGATCAGGAGCTATTTTCGTATTCATATTAGCTTTTATTTCATGCACGACTTCTTTTGGTGTTGTCGGTAGGATTTCTTTACTTCTTGCACAGCTTGTTCAGTTATTATATCAGCTTCTAACGTTTGGTATTTATGTGGCTGGAATATTTTTTCGAGGTGTTCAGCAAATTCTCGACCTTTGTCTTCATTATTCCTAGCCAATTTCTCGCCTGCTACTCTTATTGGAGGATTCTGCATTCTTTTGGTTGCTTTCCAAAGAGAATAATCAGTACTGCTATCATCGTTAATTTTTTTAAATAGTTGCTGATTGATTCATTTTTCAATTCTTTGATCTCTCTTCCTAATTGTTGAGTGGGATTCTTCAAATTAATTTTATCTTGGGGGCCCTTGTTTGTTGCCAAAATCTTCTCGCTCTTTCTTTTGTTCGCTATTATGAAGAAATCAATCAGATCTGGTACTTTGTTTGGATCAGTCGGCCAGTAGGTTGGTTTTCTAGTTGTGAGGGCTTCCCAACTGCATTTCCTTATAGTTTTTAGGAGTTCTTTATCCCTAGTCATTGTTAACCTTGAGCCCCAGTGAACATTTCTTGCATTAAAGTGTCCTCCAAGTACATACCGTTTCCCTAATTTACTGAGGAAATCGAGATAATCTTTCTCTTTTAATGAGTGATGGGCAGTAAATATCAACAATACAAATAGAAATATTTTTGGTTTTGACATTAACTTGCTGGTATTTCTTCTGTTTCATATTTTAAATCTTCTTAGTAATGAATACAATTTCTAATAAATAGCACTACCTCCTTTAGCAGTGTTTTCAGGGTGAATAGAGTGATATATTTGATAATTTTTAAATTTAATGATTGATTGTCTAGTGAAGTGTGTTTCTGTGATGAGGCATACATAGATTTATTCTGTATTCCGGACTACTGCAATTCTTGATGATGTTGCATAAGTCCATTAGCATTCCGACATAAGACTCTACGATCTTTGGCCATTTTTCTGTTTAGGGATGGCTTCCTTAGTGCTGTACTCTAGTTTCTGTAATCGCTCATCAAACGTATTGAGTCTGCTTAAAATTAATTTAAGTGTTTGATTTATATCGTCATTTTGACCAGTTTTCCTGGATTTCCGTTACTCATCATTACTTGAGCACAAGTCATTTTACCCAATTATCCACGAGTAGTTTTCGACTCTATGATTTACTTCGGGTTGGTTCATCTTAAGTGCTTGCTGCCTGAATATTCTTGGACTTTTAGCAATCACATTTCTATTTTTGATGTTTTGCAGTTCAATAGCAATGCTGCATCCTCTGTAGTTAGCCGGATAGTTTCCTCCACAGTGAACACATATAGGCTGAACATTTTTATATTTTACACAATTTTTGGTATCTTGTTTACCTAAACATCTTACACACCTGAGTCCCTGGTTCAATATTTGTATGTATATCCATAAGCTTGACATTGTTTACATTGTGGTATAAGCTTACATCGTTTCAAAGGCTAAATAACAACTATGCATTACAAGATGTAATTAATGTCATCAGTATCGAAGGTCAACATAAACATGTTGAGAGGTAATTTGCGTCTCCGTTTTAGCTTTCAGGTCATCAATAATTTTTTCTGGTTTACACGGAGAGTGCAGGTTTTTAGCCGTAACCCTGCTTGATCCGGGTTGTTTGCCTTCAAACGTGTCCAAGCATGTTTTTCAATGTTTAACATTTTTGTCATTTTTCTGTAAGTTTCACTTCTTCCAAGTTTATTTTGATGGTGTTTTGCAGAACGGGTACTTGCAGACAGTTAGACAATTTCCTTAATTTCTTAAATAATATTCATCAAAAAATTAAATTCACTTTGAAAATTGAAGAAAACAAAAATAGAAATTTTTTTGGATTTAAACATAGAAAATTCTTCAATCAACTAAATTTAAATTACATATATCGAAAACCTACGCAGACCAGTAGTACCATCCATGCAAATTCCAATCATCATTATCCTCACTAAATTGCAGTTTACAACCATTTAATTCAAAGATCGAATAATATTAAGGTGCCCGTGCCCGAACAGGATTATAAAGGTAAATTGATAGCATGAATACGACATATCGAAGCAAAATTGAATACCAACAATTCACCACTTTGAATTTCGGCGATTGTAGACAAGATACGAGGATATATCAGAGCATAGAATGCAATCAAAATCCAGTAAACATTTACAAAAATATTTATGGCTATAAAATCGCGTTTAAAAATCAAAATTCTTAACAACAAAAAATTCAACTCATGGACAACACAATTTTCGATAACGGTATTTATAAATTACCCTGTTCTGATTGCCCATCATTCTATATTGGTCAAACTGATAGGTCGTTCAAACAAAGATTTAAAGAGCAACACTTAAATGAAACACAACACATCTACATAAATTTGGGTCCAAATATAGAAATATTATTTAGATTGAAGAAAGGGGACGCAGTGGATCGTTTGGGAGAAATCGAAATTTACAAAAACAACAAATATTTATTGAATACCAAAATTAACACAACAAGTAATACGTAATACTAGTAATACTGTTCAACTAACAATGTAAATTCAACGTAAATACGGAGTATGAATATTAAAGACGTAAAAGTCGTTATATTTGTAGTATAAACAAGTATTTAACAGCTTATGATGATAGTTTAAGATTGAAATCAATCTTGGTCGCACAAGATAAAAATAAAAATAAATTTCACAATAAGGAATCTAAAAAATTAAATTAAATAAAATACAATTAAAAAATATAATTTATTTTAATTAATACAAAGGTTATTAATTGACAAATTTGAAACATTTAATTTGCACAAAATAGATTACAAAGAAAAAGAATTCAAACCACTATAAACTTCACAGACCTACTTTTATAAAAATAAAAATTTCGGAGATACACGATAGAATTAAACGATTAATATTATAAAAATGATTCGAAAAAGGAAGGATTGTGTTGAAGAGCGGTCAAAAATTCACAATTTCAAATGTGAGAAAATCTATAAAGAATAACATACCAAAAATTTTTGCAATGACGCTCTGCGTGAGATGAATTACAAAGTCAACTGTTCTTAATTACTGATCCAATACTGGTTTATTCCGGGAACAATAATGTAGATGAGGTTTGCTTTTGCCGCTGTACCATCGCCTGGCAACATTGTAAGAAAGTGGTCGGGCAGAAAGATTAGCCTCCAGCAAAGTCCGCAAAGACTGCAGTCATAGTTCGGGATGAATTGCCGAGGTCTCACAATCGCCAGACACTGTACGCACACACCAGTCTCTCTTGGAAGGGCCTGTTTATATGTTTGCTGCAGTCGCTCGCCAAGCTCGCAAAATATTTCTATAATTTTGCATTGTTTTGAAACATTCAAAGGACTTGCAGGAAACAATTTTCCAAGCTTTAGATACCCACTTTCTATACTGAATTTCTGGAACTATTGTATACTACAAATCAATTGACACTATCACAGAAGCTGCTGTTAAGCGGTTGACAATCGAACAAACCTTCATATTTTTCCCCTCAATCAAAACCGAAAATATTATTTACCGAAAAGCAATAATTAAAATAAATTTGCTAGAAAATTACAGGAATTTAGATTGAAACGCATTTTTGGATGGAACCATTGTAAATCTCATATAATTGAAGTACTCACTTGACATGGTGCCCTTTGGGGCACATAAACATAAGAAAATGTCACAATATAACTCCGAAACATGTAGAATTAAATTTCACGTCCCTGTAACTCCATACAAAACCTCAAAACTTCATAACCCCAAAAGTCCATAATTCTATAATTCCATAGCCCTATAACCCAGAAATTCCATAACCTTATAGCCCCATAACCGTAACAACAAAAAGACTTACAAGTGAGCCTTCAAGAGCCTGTAATCTCAGACAGCTATAATCAAAACTTATGCTCGAGACTTAATTCTTGTTTTGCAGAAAGTTTGAAGCAGATATTTAATCTTATTTCTCACACTACCCAACTTTGGGCCTCAAAAACTATAATTCGAATACTCAATAAGGTCAAGATTTCCTGCATTGTAATAACCAACATTTAGCGATACCCAGGAACAACGACGTCGACGTAGCAAGCTTCTGTTCCTTTTGGGGGGGGGCTTGATTTACTGAATCCCCTCGATCGTAATTATGATCTTTCCTATTTCCTAGAAATTTTTTCGTAACGTTTCTAAAACTTTAGCAAGCTGCTTTCTCTACCTTAGTCATTCTTTTTTGGGATTCATTGTCTTCAAAAGTTCTCTAATTTGTGGACCATCAAAAATACCATCTCTTAATTTCGCATCAGACAGTTTAGAGAACTTGTAGTGTCGATCAAATTAAAATCATTCCAAATTTATAAAATTACATGCACTCTTAAGAATAGTTGAGAAAAACAATAACCTCCACACGACGATAAAATTAAAACGAACGTTTTTTCAGACAAAACAGAAAAAGCAACTTGCCATTGCGGCATCCGCTAGGCTAGAGCAACAAAAACAAGGAACTAATTAATACCAGGATGGAGTAACATCAGAAATTAGTCCGGGGGGCTATTTGTGAATTCGATTCGAATGTATTTGAGTCTTTGATTATTGGATTCCTATTTGAATTGAATCAGATTCGTCCGTTTCTTATTTAAATCAAATACGAATCTTATAAATCAAAGAGTCGAATGCGTTCGAATCGAATTCACAAATAGCCCCCCAGGTTAGGTTAACAATAAAATCAATTACCAGTTATAAAGTTTAAATGTTAATAAAGTTACCGAAAACCTAACCCCTTGTGACTACTTATTTCGTGAATAAGATTCGCCATCCAGTTATAGTGATACGATATATCCCGCGCCACAAGGGCGACAAAAACATATAATTATTAAGGGTACAACTGTACAAGGAACACGCTAAAAACTTTTCAAATACATATGTACATAAAAGCTTTGCTCTTCGTAATTTTCATTGCTTTGACAAAATGTTTTACAAGCCCAGCTTTATATGTGATGGTGGGAGGATTACTTTATCTGTTGGTATTAGACTCTGTTTTATGATATTTCTAGATCCTGGAGTTAAATTGTTTCTAGTTGGTCAATCCTTTTTCACATAATGTTCGGCACGTACGCAGCTGTCCCATTCACATAGAAAACGTGGATGTTTAGTGAAACCACTTTGTTAGCCTAATAAAATTGTCAAAGACTACTTTTAAACTACGTGTTGAAGAATCTATGAATAGACGCCAGTCATTAGCTTCATAAGAAACATTATACTCATTTATTATAGTCCTTCAATATTGTTACAGTAAACTAAATTTTTTACGTCTGTAAAAAATTTTCTAAATTGGATATCTCTTTCGCGATAAAAAGTTATACGAGTTCCTGGAGCTAGGCAATTTTTTTCTTATAATCTCGACGCCATTAGTTCAGAAATTTCTTTTGAAAGTCCAGCAACTCAGAACAAGTCATTAAGCTCTTCTTGAGAGAACCCATTGGGATTTTTATTAGTCTCGGTTTCTGATGTTTCATCGTTCATCTGTATATCCTCAGCGACGTCATCAGCTTCGATATCCGTCATTTCCATTGCACTTTTATATTTGTCGCTAGTAGTATTACTTTTGTTACTCTCTTCAGCTTCGAGAATGGTAGGACAAGTCACAGATTCAACAGTTGCATAAGAAATCGAAGATTTTGTTTTTCGGATGAGCCCAAAAACTTTCTTTAAACAAATATAGCAATCCTTCTCATGATTTTTTGGTTCTTGCTAGATCATTGCAGAAGCAAATGTCCGTCTCTTTTGTTTATTAAGTTAAAAGGAACATATTAAGCATATCGTTTTTGGAGCCCAATGATTGATCATTTCACTTGTTTCTATACCAAAAAGCCCTGGAATTTACTTTCAAGTGCATGATGTCTTTCTTGTAATATTATTTTCTTCAAAGGTCAAGTTACCAACCGATGTAGAGCTGGGGTCGTTTGATGACGAAGCCTGTGGCCCACCCTGACCAGTCGCCGATACTGGGGTTCCGACTCCCCTCCCCTTCTCCACGATCCAGGGACTTTGCCGGATCGCACAACAACTCCGTTGCCCACCGTCATCGCGTGGAGGTGCCCTGGATGCCGACACACGGCAAAACTGTCAGACTCAGAACTCAAGCCCTACTTACAAGTACATTTACTGTTGCATTTTAGGGTTACAGGGTTATGCGGTTATAGGGTTACAAGTTGAAAGATGATGGACCTATAGAGATTTGGTATCTGTGAGTTTTAACTGTCCACCTCAAAGTATTTTTTTGTCGCATTTAAGAGTTGTAGGGTTATGGAGCTTACGGATTTTGAAGTACTGACGTGATGGACGTATGGAATTATAAAGCTAAAACTCTCCGAGATTGAGGTTTGAGTTTTGCGTGTAAGTTTTCTTGTTTTTTTGCTGCATTTTGGGTTTGTAGTTTATTGGGAGGTGAGATTTATGAGTTTTGAGGTTATAGATTTTCAGGTTATGGGTTTTAGAGTTATAGGTTATCGATCTCAAGTTTATTGAGCTATGAAGGTATAGGGTTTTCTAAGGTTTAAGAGTCGGTATTGTTGGGTTTTATAGTTTCAAGCTGTTTTTGAGGTTAGAAAAAAAACGCTGACGTGATGGGGCAAAACAGGTTTCGGATTCGGTTTCAGCGACCCAAAAAACATATAATCCATTTGTTCTGACTTAAAAAACCCTCCGCACTCATTTTTTTGTGTGGTCCTGTGTAATTAACTAATCGCATTGATAAGTAGTCAATAGAAATGGAGACCACCATCTGAAAAGGAAAGATTAATTTTCACAACATTCTGCCCAACCAAACATTTAATTTACGATTTTAATTCTGCTTTTGCTCAAATTTAGGCAACTTTATTTTTCCAAAAATTTCTAATTCTAATACATAGTTAATTGGAATGATTGAGATGCCTTCATTTTATAAACTATTACATATTCGGCACTTTCTGGGCGCTCCACCAAATGAGTCACGTTTTCTGTGCGCTTCAACAATACCGTAAAAGGCTTCATCCTAATTGCAAACAAATTTATTTACGGTTAAAAACCAAACAGAGTGCATATACTTTTGTTTGGCTACCGAATACTTAAAAATCACAAATAACATAAAAAATTGATTATCGTAAAAATAAAAGCAAAAAAGAACTTTATTTAAAAATAAAAACAACATAAAACGAAAATGAACAATTAAAATCCATAAATTATGTCAAAGAAGCGCCAAGTGAACGCCGAAGCAATACAACAACGATATCTAAAGTAATAAGAAACACCAGATAAACAGAATTTTATCGTATCGTGTCGCACTCACAAAACGAACAACATCCAAGTTAATTTTAGAACCATTTACGGTTCAAAAGTAAAAAAAAAAAATCGAACGTTGATGAAAAATCTAACGTACATAATATATATGGACGATACCACAATGAAACAATATAATAAGCGATGAGCGCATTTTGTTGTAAATTGAGACGCATTTTGCGACCCCCTTATTCAATATTATGTACGAGTATACTCGAACGAACATACATTTAATTAAAAACAAACAAAATACATATTTGAAAAGAAAATTCCATCAAAAGTGTCACTGTTAAAATATAAACGCAAGTGTTTTTTGTTCATAATTTGACCTACATTTATATTATGTGGATGCGGAGAGTTAGAAAATAGAAAATATTTTCACATTATAAATCTGCGCGCGAATCAAATACAATAGCGCGATACAATATGGAAAATAGGAATACGCGTTTATCATAAATAAATCCTTTCTGTATAGGTGCTTCGGTGGACCGCCCAAATTTTCAAATTAGAATATTATGATAAATGAATGAATCAAATCAATGGTTCAAGCACGAAATTTGCGCGGGTAGTTTTTTAATGACGAGAAAATTTTTTATGTCCAAAATGACAAATAAAATATAATTCATTGGTTTGTTCCTCGCTAATTTTATTGCGATTTTATGGTTTAAAAACATCAACGCAAAACATGTATATTTTTAGAAATAAAATCAACACAAGCGACGGATTTGTCGAATATTGTGTTTTTCTTTTATTTGTTCAAATTGATCATCGGTCGAAACAATCTGGAAAATTAACAACACTAGCTCGTTAAACATGTATGTATGTATGTTATGAACCCATTTTTTATTTTATACTTAATAATTTATTCGATGAAATCATAATTTACCTACATAACAAAAAATATCATAAAGACTTTTCACCCATTAAATTTACAAATATAGAATCTTCTTCATCTCACCTGGGTACGATCCAAAATTATTTACAATAACGAAAAACAAATAATCTGTAAAAAAAAATTCTTTATTATACACCGCGTACAATGATGCACTCCTATAATTAATCTAGTCCCACCCAAATTTTCTGCAACCCACGATGTGCTAAAATTTTAACAAATCATTTTCGTTTGGCTAGAAGCATTTACTTGCATAGCAGCTTGAATTTTTGTTTTTTTCTCAAATATAATGGATTCCACAGAATGTTAGGCTTCGTGAAAATCGTTAAACAAAATTAATACTCCAGATGGATCAAATTATTCTCTTATTTTCACTGTTTATTCTTCTCTTAATTTTTATGTTTTCGTTGGCCATTTGAAAATTATCAAATTACACTTATATTCGGTAAAAATTTGTTTTTGTTTAATTTTTAATTAAGAAAAATGAAATCTCCCACACACAAAATAAAACACATTAAGATGATCTAAGAGTTGTGTTATATGTGCCGGTAAATTAATTTTTCTCAATCACTTAGCGTAAACTTTACCTGTGTATGAATCACAGTTCCGCTCTCAACTAATATTGATAAGTGGTGACACCTGAAAAATGAATCATGAAACATAATTTTTTTGGCATTTTTTCGCGACGATGACTCTAAACCACCATGATGTACTAAACAACATACATAAATAATGAAAGTATAAACGGTATCACCCACTCCGTTTTAAAAAATGACCTAATTTGCATATTACATATATTAATTGCACACAAGAATTGAATAATAATTTTTCACCTCTAAAATGATAGAAAAACCTGGAAAGTAAAATTGCAAAAAAAAGAATAGCGAATTGCAACAAAATTAGAACAGTGAGTCAAAAATTATTTTTTTTTTACTTTAATTTAAAACAGAAAATAATAAAACGAACGAATCATCACATAATTTGCAAGCGCATCAAAAAAATAAAAATCAAATTTGTGAAAATTACACAATTTTGTGTAATTCTTCGGTACTTTTACAATAATCAATTATGCCTCAAGAAAATGATTTCACAATTCCGTCAACTGATTGTAAAAAGGGGGGAAATAAAAGAATTTGTTTCTATTTATAAAAAAAAAATGTTTTTCCCAAATTTAATATTACAAATTAAAAAAATTATATTTGTAGCAGGTACGACGTACAGTCGAACACCATAATCGAATTTCTCTATACGATATACTGTAATTAATGTGATTTGAAAATTTTGTAGACACTTTCAAAACAACACCATCAAGGCCCATAAACTAGCATGTCAGATATTTAAAATATTGAAAAATTGATTGTTTAGTTAAAACATTTTCATTTCATTTTTCTTTTTGTTTCTTTTGTTTTTTTTTTTTTTTGGCAAAACCCACCGAATCTTTCTAAAGAATTTATTTATTTTGGGTTTCGATGAGATTTATGTTTTTACATAGACATAAATTTGTTAGATTATTTGTCGAGAAAATAATAAGATTTTTAGCAAAACCACCAAACGTAACTTGCAATTTTCCACGTGGATTAATTCGTTCGTTTCACGAACAACTATCGGACAAAAAACGCACCTTATAAACTCAGAAATCTAACTACAAAACCAAATTGCTTAGTGTACTTGGCCGTGAAATAATTTAACGAGAGACATTAAACAAGGTATTTTTATATATATAATAAAATTCGTAATTAAATTACGGCGGTCCCCAGTAATGTGAAACACTTGATTTGATTGATAACAACAAACCTATTTATTGGCACCGTACTACAATAATAAATATTTTAGTTTTTATTTCGTTAATGAATTAAAAACTAAATAAAACTCATCATTCAATCATAATTTAGACATTCCGCGAGGTTATTTATAAAATTTTTTTACTTAATTTTATTTATTCTAATTTACATTTTTTTGGCTTAAAAAAAACTCTTTTAATTTATTTGATTGAAAAAATGAAAAATTTGTGTCTGTAATTTAATTACGAAAACTTTACAAAAGAATATATGATTTAATCATGAAAATAATTCGAGACGTTGATACGGCTCCTATTTTGATTGATAAAATAGACAGTGCGTTCAAAACTCCCGCACAAATAAGAAATACACGAACGCGGGTTTAAATATGATATGTCTGTTTCCGTTTTAATGCAGAAAACCAATGTACATCATTTCTCAAAATGAAACATATGGAAATTTATAAATATTTTTCAACCAAATCAATAATCAAATATCATTTATAGATTTTTAGTTTTTTTTCTGCTACAATTTAATCTTTTATTTATCCAAAATTTGTAAATATCTCTTAGCATAATAAAGTCGACCGAATGGGTTAAAACGATTCATATAACAATAATATCACAGAATATAGCGGAAAATATTCAAAAAATTAAATTTCAATAAAAATATAAAAATCCATCTTATAAACACTCCAAAATTTTCAATTTACACAAGAACAAAACGAATATTAGCACACATCATTTCGAATTTATTTGTAGCATCGCTAAACTGTGATTAAGGCTGATTTTTGACGCAACACAACATTAAACAAAATTGAATGTGACATGCAACTTATAAGAAGAACAAGAGGCATATTGCGTTGCCACAAAGCAACCTTTTAGCGTTGCAAAAAATAAAACCATTAATCCATATAACTTAGATTGGATAATTATCTGAAGGAAGATATCTAGGACATTTTTTATTACTTATTTTTTTTTTTGGCACACTCAGCTCACTTAAAAGACAAAAAGAAACATGAATTTCACTGTTAATGGAAATATAATATAATATAATAAGAAACAAGCAGGGCAAAGCAAAAAAATTTAATTAACTGTAAACAAAATTAATTTATTATTGTTTGGTTTGGCGAGAAAAATAAAACCAAATAATTAAATCGCATTGCTACAAATTCACGTGCGTCTGTTACGCTTTGAAGTGGGCTAACCAAAATTATAAAAAATTGCACCAATTTATCTCTCAAAACTTTATATGTAGATCTATAAAAGTGAATTTTAAATTCTAAATTTACAAATCGCTCAATTATCGTAAGTACATACAAACAAACCTTACCAGCCATTTTTATTTATTCCTTATGTAAAAAAATATTTTTTTTGGGAAATTTAAACCAAAAATTTGTTGGACAACTTGGGTTGGTTTCTTGTTCGAACAAATAAAAGCGAATCAGCCCTATATGTTACCACAGATTTTTAAATATTTTTGCTTATTTGTACTTATTTTACGTTTTACCGTTCAGTAGTGAGGAAAAGTATGGAAACCCCTAGAAATCTCGCGGAGTACGGTCAAAAAAAATTAAAAAGCCTAAGTCTTAGATAATTTTCAACAAGGAATTTATTGGTGAGCTTGATTAATTAATATATTCAAGTGATAATTTTTTTGAATCAATTTAGAGAATTTATTTACCTAATTGATTTGCGAATTTTGTTCCAAAATGAAAAGCAACGAACTAGCACCGAGTTATTATATATGTTCGAACTTGAAAAATCTTCTTGGAATTTGAATTTAGAATTTGAAATTTGGAATATGAAATTTTGGATTTTGGGATTTGGAACTTGAAAATTGAAATTTGCAATTTGGAATGTGGGATTTGAAATTTGGGATTTGAAATTTGGGATTTGAAATTTGATGTGGGATTTGGAATTTGGAATTTGAAATTTAGAATTTGGGATTTGAAACTTGAAATTTAGAATTTGAAATTTTAAATTTAAAATTTACAATTTGAAATTTTTAATTTGAAATTTAGAATTTGGAATTTTTAATTTGAAATTTAGAATTTGGAATTTTAAAATTGGAATTTGAAATTTAAAATTTGAAATTTAAAATTTGAAATTTAAAATTTGAAATTTGAAATATAAAATTTTGGATTTGGAATTTGGGATTTGAAATTTGGAATTAAGAATTTGAAATTTGAAGTTTGGGGTTTGAAATTTGAAATTAGAAATTTGTAATTTGGAACTTGGGATTTGGAATTTAAAATTTGATGTTTGGAATTTGGAATTTAAACTTTGAAATTTGAAGTTTGGAATTTGGAATTTTAAATTTGGAATTTGAAATTTAGAATTTGTAATTTGGGATTTGAAATTTAGAATTTGAAATTTAGAATATGAAATTTTGGATTTTGGAAATTAGAAATTGGGAATTTGAAAATTGTTTGAAATTTGGAATTTGGAATGTGAGATTTTAAATTTGAAATTTGGAGTATGAAATTTAGGATTTTGGAATTTGGGATTTGGAATTTGAAAATTGAAATTTGAAATTTGGAATGTGGGATTTGAAATTTGGAATTTCAAATTTAGAATTTGGGATTTGAAATTTAGAATTTAGAATTTGGAATTTGGAATTTGGAATTTGAAATTTGAAATTTAGAATTTAAAATTTGAAATTTGGAGCAAGAAATTTTGGATTTGGAATTTGAAAATTGTAATTTGAAATTTGAAATTTAAAATGTACAATTTGAAATTTTTAATTTGGAATTTGGAATTTAGAATTTGAAATTTAAAATTTGAAATTTGGAATATGAAATTTTGGATTTGGAATTTGAAATTTGAAATTTGGGATTTAGAATTTGAAATTTGGAGTTTGGGGTTTGAAATTTGGAATTTGAAATTAGGAATCTACGAACTAGCACCGAGTTATTATATATGTTCGAACTTGAAAAATCTTCTTGGAATTTGAATTTAGAATTTGAAATTTGGAATAAGAAATTTTGGATTTTGGGATTTGGAACTTGAAAATTGAAATTTGCAATTTGGAATGTGGGATTTGAAATTTGGAATTTGAAATTTAGAATTTGGGATTTGAAATTTGATGTGGGATTTGGAATTTGAAATTTAGAATTTGGGATTTGAAATTTAGAATTTGAAATTTAAAATTTACAATTTGAAATTTAAAATTTCCAATTTGAAATTTGAAATTTTAAATTTGGAATTTAAAATTTGGAATTTAAAATTTGAAATTTGGAATTTAAAATTTGAAATATAAAATTAAATTTGGAATTTAAAATTTGAAATTTGGAATTTAAAATTTGAAATTTGAAATATAAAATTTTGGATTTGGAATTTGGGATTTGAAATTTGGAATTAAGAATTTGAAATTTGAAGTTTGATGTTTGAAATTTAAAATTTGGAATTTGGGATTTGAAATTTGATGTGGGATTTGGAATTTGAAATTTAGAATTTGGGATTTGAAACTTGAAATTTAGAATTTGAAATTTTAAATTTAAAATTTACAATTTGAAATTTTTAATTTGAAATTTGGAATTTAGAATTTGGAATTTTAAATTTGGAATTTGAAATTTAAAATTTGAAATTTAAAATTTGAAATTTTAAATATAAAATTTTGGATTTGGAATTTGGGATTTGAAATTTGGAATTAAGAATTTGAAATTTGAAGTTTGGGGTTTGAAATTTGAAATTAGAAATTTGTAATTTGGAACTTGGGATTTGGAATTTAAAATTTGATGTTTGGAATTTGGAATTTAAACTTTGAAATTTGAAGTTTGGAATTTGGAATTTTAAATTTGGAATTTGAAATTTAGAATTTGTAATTTGGGATTTGAAATTTAGAATTTGAAATTTAGAATATGAAATTTTGGATTTTGAAAATTAGAAATTGGGAATTTGAAAATTGTTTGAAATTTGGAATTTAAAATTTGAAATATAAAATTTTGGATTTGGAATTTGGGATTTGAAATTTGGAATTAAGAATTTGAAGTTTGGGGTTTGAAATTTGAAATTAGAAATTTGTAATTTGGAACTTGGGATTTGGAATTTAAAATTTACAATTTGAAATTTAAAATTTCCAATTTGAAATTTGAAATTTAAAATTTCCAATTTGAAATTTGAAATTTTAAATTTGGAATTTAAAATTTGGAATTTAAAATTTGAAATTTGGAATTTAAAATTTAAAATTTGAAATTTGAAATATAAAATTTTGGATTTGGAATTTGAGACTTGAAATTTGGAATTAAGAATTTGAAATTTGAAGTTTGGGGTTTGAAATTTGAAATTAGAAATTTGTAATTTGGAACTTGGGATTTGGAATTTAAAATTTGAAGTTTGGAATTTGAAGTTTGGAATTTAGGATATTAAATTTTCAATTTGGAATTTGAAATTTAGAATTTGTAATTTGGGATTTGAAATTTAGAATTTGAAATTTAGAATTTGAAATTTAGAATATGAAATTTTGGATTTTGGAAATTGGATATTGGGAATTTGAAAATTGTTTGAAATTTGGAATTTGGAATGTGAGATTTTAAATTTTAAATTTGGAGTATGAAATTTTAGATTTTGGAATTTGGAATTTGAAAATTGAAATTTGGAATGTGGGATTTGAAATTTGGAATTTCAAATTTAGAATTTGGGATTTGAAATTTGGAATTTAGAATTTGGAATTCGAAATTTAGAATTTAAAATTTGAAATTTGGAACAATAAATTTTGGATTTTAAAATTTGGGATTTGGAATTTGAAAATTGTAATTTTAAATTTGGAATTTGGAATTTGAAATTTAAAATGTACAATTTGAAATTTTTAATTTGTAATTTGGAATTTAGAATTTGAAATTTGAAATTTAAAATTTGAAATTTAGAATATGAAATTTTGGATTTGGAATTTGGGATTTGAAATTTGGGATTTAGAATTTGAAATCTGGAGTTTGGGGTTTGAAATTTGGAATTTGAAATTAGGAATCTGTAATTTGAAATTTGGGATTTGGAATTTAAAGTTTGAAGTTTGGAATTTAAAATTTGAACTTTCAAATTTGAAGTTTGGAATTTGAGATTTGCAATTTGAAATTTGGAATTTGAAATTTAGAATTTGGAATTTGGGATTTGAAATTTGGAATTTGGAATATATTTTGGATTTTGGAAATTGGGAATTTGAAGTGTTTGAAATTTGGAATTTAGAATGTGGGATTTGAAATTTGTAATTTGAAATTTGAAATTTGGAATATGAAATTTTGGAATTTGGGATGTGGAATTTGAAATTTGGAATGTGGGATTTGAAATTTAAAATTTGGGATTTGAAATTTAGAATTTGGAATTTTAAATATGAAATTTGAAATTTGGAACAAGAAATTTTGGATTTTAAAATTTGGGATTTGAAATTTGAAAATAGTAATTTTAAATTTGGAATCTGGAATGTGGGATTTAAAATTTGGAATTTGAATTTTGGAATTTGAAATTTGAAATAAGTTTGGAATTTGAAATTTGGAATTGGAAATTTGGATTTTTGTTTTTTTTTGGATTTGTTTTAATCTGGATAACGATACCAACCCAAATTATTTAATTTAATTTAGTCTGAACAACTTAAAGCTGTTATTATTTAATAAGTTTCAGATCTAAATTAAATTACATATTTTGCAGTGGGATTTTAAGCAGAATAGCCATAAGCAATTATTTATTTTAGTTTTGGTTTTGGAGATAATTTCCAGAGTCAATAGATCTGGAAATGAAGATTTGAAAATGAAATTTAATGCCGTTTCAGATTTTTTAGTTACTGATTTTAGAATTTTAGTTAATTAATATTAAACAAAAAAAAGCTATTTACTATTTTAATATTCATAATTTAGAATTCAAATTTTTTATGCATATTGAATTTCAGATTATTTAGTTAGAGATTAGTTTGCTGTCCTTTTAATTTAGATCCCGAATTAAATTTAGTTTATTTAGGGGTATTAAGCGCTGGTTTTAAGTAAAGAATTAATGGTGAAGTAAATTGGGTTTTCGGTTTCCCTGAATTTAATGAAATTAAATTAATTTTTGTTACAATAAGGTTGAATTAAATTTAGTGAAATGAATATTTCGATGTAATCAAAGCATTAATGACATAATGTTGGTATTGATGTTGACATTGGTATTGATGTGGATATTGGTATTGGTATTTATGTTGATATTGGTATTTATATTAAGATTAATAAATTAATAAAGAATCGTTAAAATTATTTTAGTTTAGAATCAAGCTGGCATTGGCTAAGGCGATAGCGTAAAGGCCACGGTAGTTGGCTAAATTATTGTTATCAAACTATTTATGTATGTTAATTTATTTGTAGTACATAAATATTAATTTATAATTTACTTCAGAGAATTTAATTTAAATACTTAATTAATTTTAGAATAGTTATTATAAAGGATTAATACAGATTTTAAATTAAGGAAATTTTTCAAGAACCGGAAACAGCTTTCCAGGAAATTAAGCAGTAAATGAAGTTGAAAATATGTTGTCTTGTGCTAAATAATTGACTAAAAATTTACTACTAAAAAATTTACTAACTATCAACTACTTAGGAGTCTGGAGCCGGATTGATTCTTTGTTACTAACATACCTTTCCTTTCCTTCGGTTTTGTTATGTGTAAAGGGTGTCCCGGTGTCAAGAATAACGAATTCTACTTTCATAGCTTAAAGACTGATAAAGCAAAAATATTTTATAAGCCAAATTTTAAATTTAGTTAAATTAAAATTAAAAATGTTTTGCTTTGGTCCAAACGCCACTAAGTTAGATAAATAAATTACGAACAAAACAAACGTCAAATTACAATAAAATATCTCAATAGTTTACTGTACATTATTTGAGGATCATCCGGTGTTCTTCTAGAAAAGCTTTGAGATTGTTATTTTAATTCGGTACCGATGTCCCTTTATTAAAAATGCAATAAACCACGTTGTGACATTTATCTGATTAGGGCAAAATATGAAACTGCATGTAAAAGAATCATCGGAATTTAAATAAATCAATTCTACCGAATTGGTCTCGAACGAAAACTAATTTTTAATCCAAAAAGTTCCAACCTATTAAATGTTACAGAGAAATGTTGAATGTAAATTTGATTATTAAGTGTGAATTACGATAACTGCATTATCTAACCAAAATGGTAGGCTAGAAATTGATTTCGAATTACAATTAAAACACAATTTCATCACAATCCATTGATCAAAATTAGAAGGAAAACTAAAGGTGACAAAATTAACTTGAATTCTGGATTGGTGTAACTGAATGTGTAATGATTGTGAATGAAATTTTAACATATATAAAATCAGAATTTCGAGCAAAAATCTGAATGAGAATTTTAATTCGCAAATGTAATTAAATAAATTCTTGAGTAGATTAGATTTCAAAATTGAATTAGAATTACAAACTAAATTTGAACAACATCTTGTATTTAATAGGAATCAAAAGCTAATCGTAGTTTTCAGCAGAAATTAAGTTATATATGTAGCTAGTTTGATTTCCAATCTTTGAATAAAAATTCCAAACAGGGCTTGACTAAATATTGAGAGGATTAAAAAAACCTCCGGTGTTAAATCCATAAATTTTCAGTTTGAAATTTAAAATAGAAATTAAGAATGTTTCTGGATTGAACTACAGTTTACATGGAATTCTAATAGCACAAATTGTTGTACAGTATTACTTGGGTTAAAAATTGGTTCGGAAATTTAATTAGAAATTGATTTGAGTGTAAATTTAAATATAGATTTATAATAAATTACAATACAAATTTTATTTGCAATTAGGTAAGAATTGAGAACTAACAAAATTTCCTTTGAATTTAGTTTAGAAATGTTTATAGGAAATTTTGAGTGAAATTTGAATTAAGAATTTAAATTTAAAAAAATGTTTGTGGCATTCCAAACCAAATAAAATCTTTGGTGAAATTATATATAGAAATTTAGTTAAAACTCGAATTTTGAGAGAAATATAAATTTACATTGCACAATAGATGTAGAAAATAAAAAATGAGTGCAAATTAGGTGGAATAAAGAATAGATATGTCAAGAGAAACTCAAAATATGTACATATTTTGAAACATATTTGCTTGGATGCATTCAGAATAAAATTAGATTACAATTCCATCTGGATTTGAATAAACTTTGAGTGACATTTTAATCCGAAATTGAGTTAAACTTGCAAACTGTACTTGAATGTTGATTTTAATGTAATTTTGATTACGCTCGATAAATTAAATTGAAATAAAACTTGAGTGAAATTTAAAATTTTAACAAATATTTAGGTATTCTAATTTCTAGTAATTGATTATTGTAATTTTCCTTTTAATACGTCAGTGGTATTCAGACTAATAACTTAGTTTAAAATCAAAATGATTCGAAAAAAATTAAGATTTTTAGACAGAAATTTAGTTCCAAGCTGTTTTTGAAGTTGAACAAAATAACAAATGGAATTTTGAACATAAATCTACCGTCTTCTTTTGAAAAAAAGGACCGATCTCCATTCAAGTCCAATTTTTTTAGCCAAATGTAATGCCTTTTCCTTAATTTTGGTAGGTTGGTTTTCCTGATCGGATATATTTTGCTGATGTTGATTTAATACACCTGATTTTGAAGTTCAATTTATAGCTATAATTTCTGGAGAAGATTCTGTCTTCCATTTTTGCTGGGCTTTTCTTCCTGTTCTTTTTCAGGATCCAGTCAGTTTCTTAAGAGTGTTAATTTCGTTAATAACTCCGATGTAGTAATCTCAATCTTACTCAGTTGTCTACGGAGTTCTTCATTTTCTATTGCAACACTTCTAGCTAAGAATGGTGGTGCCTCGAATTAAACCATTGTCCATAAGCTGATATGTTTCTTCTTTTGATCCCTTCTTGAATTGATGGATTTGTCTCCACTCTTAAGTTCTCCAACATTCGAATTTCGAAACAACTGAAAGCTTGAAAAACTGTTTAAACTATTTTTTTGAAAGATGTGGGTCCAATTTACTCCAGGCCATTTAACCTTTACTCGTTAAATCACATCATAGGCTCGTTAGATTAACATCAAAGTGGTTGAGTTATGCACCCAAAATGGCCGAGGTATACGGATCCATCTGTTTTAACGCATATTACGCCAACTTAACTTCTTTGCTCTAAAAGATCGTGTATTTAATATTTTGGTTGGTTAAAACACCGAGAGTATGTCTGTTGAGAGAGATTTGATCAATATCGTAAGAAAATGTACATGTGATGTTCACTAAAATAAATTGATTACTATTAGCTATTTACAATAAAAATATTTTTAAGAACTATAATTGATAAGTTTTCACTAATGTTTTCTTGATATTATAAACAAGGCTAAATTGGTTTTTTTTCAATTAAATGATTTTAAATTATTTTTAGCCCTAAAAATCTATTTTATAATTAATGATCGTACTTAATTAAAATATATAATTGAAAAAGTATAATAATTCAAATTCAATATTGTATTTAAAAAACAAAACATTTTTATTCTGTTTTTCATCATTCTCCACAACCGCCTGAAGGAAAAACAATTCAACCCACCCACCAACAACCAAATTTCATCAAATTAATTTATTATCTCGCCGATTTTTTATTTTATTTTATATTTCATTTTATTTTTCGATAAATAATTTATAAATTTAGCCTCTCGGCTGGTGCCGGCCTATATAAATAAAAATGGAGTATTTAATTATTTATAGATGATATTCCTGCTAGCATGATTTTGAATTTTACAAATACAAAATCAAATTATCATGGCCAAGGTGCAAAGAAAATCTCAATTTGTCATTCAAAGTTGATGTTGCATTACTTATTATTCATTACATCCCATAAACATAAATTATGTATTTGTGTAGACAAACTGCCTCATCAAAATAACTATTATTGCGGCATCGTAATTTTATATTTTGTATAATCGACCCCCTTCTCTTCATCGAGAAAAATTTTAACCAATCTTCGACTATATATTATATCTCTCCGAAGAATAAATATTTCAGCTATACTTTCCCAATGTGAAACACATTTAGGATAACTTTTTTAATATTTTAATTTCACAAATGACGGTGATAGCTCATTTTTTTTGGCATTGGTTTTAACATTTTTTCACAATTACTGCGGTTTGAAAATTTTTCTCAAGGTTAGAAAATTGGCGTTTTAGTTTCTATATACAATTTTTTTTTTTTGTTATTATTGTTTTCAAGAAAAGATTGTTTTAACAGAAAATCATCAATAATAAATGTGTCAGAAATGTATTTCAGATGCAAAATATTTCAAACTTTGCTCATCTCATTTTCAAATATTGAAAGTGGGCAATTTTAACACTCGACTAATGCACCATGTCCCTAAGTCTAAAACAATGTTTAACATGTAATTATTTATTTATACCGTTACAGAAACAACATACCAAATAATTGGTAACCTAATGGAATTGCAGCCGGGCACAATCAATGCGAGACAGACATGGGAGAATACAATTGAATCCGTATGCTACATCAAATCAAATAAATCACCGCCAACCAATGGTGAGTTATTATTAATTACATAAAGCTTTGTAAATTCATAACAAAAAAAATCCATTCTTCAACCATTTTCCTTAATATCATGCCCCTTTATAGATAGGCGATCACACATACAAATCGAATCATAAATCGAATTGATCATTAATCATTTTTCTCCAAAGCTTAAAAATATTTACATACATACATACATTGTAGTATATTCTTTTGCCATATGATCGTTATATATTGTGTTTGTTTGCATGGCTTATATTCTGTTATATCAAACATTTATTATCATTTGGCATTATTTAGCAAGAAAAATCTCAGTTTTATAAACATTACGCTGGGCTTAATCACAACATTAAAGTATTTAACAAAAAAAAAATCGAATAATTTAAGAATACATCTTAAAATCAGCAACTTATTTCTTTACAGTACACAGTGATGGATATTTAAATGATGTAAAAAATTAGTATGACGGGGAGGTTATTGTTAATAATTCAAATCAATTAATTTTTGCCCCTAGATTTTACTGCATTTTTGATTTATGTATGCCACAATAAATAATGTTACTAAACAAATTTTAATAAAATAAATTTATTATGTATAATGAGAAAACCAAATTTATTAAATATACTCGTATAATGTAAAGTGTTTTATTTTCTATTGGACTTACTAAATATGTATGTAGAGTAGAAGATTGTTAAAAGCAAACAAGAAAAAATGTATAATTAGCTATTCTAAGCAAAAAAAAAATGAAAATATTTGGATTCTAAACAAATATTAAAAATAGCCATAAAGATATATGTATTCTCTGAAATTTAAAATATTTCCAGAAAAACAACGAAAGCTATGTATAACCATAAAATATATAAAACATTTTTTTCTTTCAACTCGAACTTCGCAAATTTTTTCGAATAAGTGATTTGATTATCAAAGAAATAATCTTGTCATGTCTTAATTAAAATACATGGTACATGTATATACGATGTACAGTGAAATTTTCACAAAAATAAAAACAAAATTCAGATTAACATTATTAAGCAAATGTTTTTTTATTGTTTAAATATAATAACATATTTTCTATGATCAAGATGAAATATAAGATGATCTCATTAATATAACAAATGGTGGATTATTTTTTTTATTGTTTTTTGCCCAGTTTGTTATCATAACAAGGTTGCAAGTTTAAATATAGGTATAGAGATGGATTTGAATAAGTAAAAAATATAAATTCGACGACAAGATATAGGTAGCTGTTTTTAACTATTTTAATTTTAAAAGAAGGGTCGATCAACACCTGAAATCAGGTAACATGAAGTCTAAATTAAATCGACTTTAATTTATTTTTCTTTAAAAAAGCTTTTTATTTTCAATAGATACTTTTAAAATGTATAACAATAATTTATCTGACATTAGAGGGTCTGGACTTAGTCGACAAATCTCTAAAAAAAATTATTTTTTCCTTACAAATTTACAAAAAAAAAAAAAATCAAGCTGCAAAATTAGAAGAATATAAAATACAAGGCCCCGAGGTTATTGACCCCAAGAGACTTTGATCGCGACCACGTTGAAATAACATACAGGGTGAGGAAAAAGTATGGAAACCCCTACAAATCTCGCGAATTTCGGTCAAAAAAAATGAACAAGGGTTATTCTTAGGTAATTTCAAGGAATTTAATGGTGGTCTTGGTTGTAACCTTGACCTTCATCTTCAAGGTCATTTGTAGATCAAGGCCATTTTTTTAAATTAGAACCCCTATTTTTGATGACAGAATCGAAAAGAGCGATCAATTCTAAGTCCGAATATGTATTTTCCATGACCTCTCAAGGTCATCTGAAGGAATTTACATTGCGAGGAAAAAGTATGGAAACCTATAAAATCTCGCGGAGTTGTCAAAAAGAAAAATGAGCAAGGTTCATTCTGAGGTAACTTTCACCAAGCAATTTAATGGTGAGTTTGGTTGTGACATTGGCCATCATCTTCAAGGTCATTTTGAAGTCAAGGTCATTTTTTTATAGGGGAACCCCTGTTTTTGATATCGGATTCGAAAAGAGCTATCAATTGTACGTTCGACTATGTATTTTCCATGACCTCCCAAGGACACCTGAAGGAATAATGATTTGCTATGAAAATTTAAAATAAAATTTAAAAAAATCATAAATACTGAACATTGTAATAATGCTTGTGTTGCTATGAAAATTATAAAAAAACAAAAATTAAATTTTAAAGTGAAGAATTAATTTTTTTAATTTTTATTTTTTTTTTAATTTTTAGGGGTTTCCATACTTTTTCCTCGCAATGTAAATTCCTTCAGATGACCTTGAGAGGTCATGGAAAATACATATTCGGACTTAGAATTGATGGCTCTTTTCGATTCTGTCATCAAAAATAGGGGTTCTAATTTAAAAAAATGGCCTTGAAGATGAAGGTCAAGGTCACAACCAATATCACCATTAAATTACTTGTTGAAAATTACCTAAGAATAACCCTTGCTCATTTTTTTTTTACCGAAATTCGCGAAATTTTTAGGGGTTTCCATACTTTTTCCTCACGCTGTATATCAAAACGGAAGATAACAAAATAGGATACATGATACAAATAGTATATGGTACAAAACAGTTTATTTCAAAACCGTACAACAACAAACACAGGGTACACAACAGTAGGTATATATGTAGGTTAGATTAGATTAAGGTGGTGGTCCAAGAAGGCATAGACGAGACCACGTACAAAAAATATAAAGGGATGAAACCTCATTAGGTGATCAGAACTTCAGTCTTAATAATTATGTCTACTCCCAAATCAATCCCAAACTGAATCTCTTAAGTCAGTCTTCAGCTCAACGTCCAAAACAATATTTGTGTAAAGTTTGGTTCAAATTGGTCAAGGCATGTGGATTTGTTTAAATATCTTGCACATATACAGGTTTTACAATGGCCAATTAGGATAAAACTTATCTATTTCTTAACGGATTTTAGTGAAATTTGACATCCACGATAGAAATGGGATACTAAAATATTTTTTGGATAAACATAATATGGCCAAGTCGGATGGAACTTGCCTATTTCCCCAACCGATTATTATGAAATTTGGCATGTGCGTTGGAAATGGAATTCTAAAATGGTTTTACGATAAAGTTCTGGAATATGGAAAAGTATGATTGAACTTGCCCATTTCTCATTCGATTTTGATGAAATTCGACATGTGTGTTGGAGTATTCTAAAATGAGTATTAGAACATTCTAAAATGATTTTTGGATGAAATCTACAATATGGCAAATTAGGATAGAACTGGGCTATTCTTTAATCGATTATGATGAAATTCAAGATTTGCGATGGAAAGGTGATCCTAAAATGATACTGCTAATTCTGAAACTTTACACTCTTTAGAAGTTTTAATTATTCAGCGCGTATCCACCACATACTTCATTATTTTAAGCATGGCCAAACTTACAGCTCTGACGCAACATACTCAGGAAATATACCCCAACGTTTAAAGCGGAGGATTGGCGAGAAAAGTTTGTAGAAAATTGGTTAATAAGTAGCCAAATTACACCTCTATTAGCTATATTCCAAAACTTCTTCCAAAAATCATTTTAGAATCCCATTTCCAATACTTATGTCAAATTTCATAATAATCGGTTGATAAATAGGTAAATTCCATCATACTTGGCCATATTCCAGAACTTCATTCAAAAAAACATTTTAGAATCTATCTCCAATACACATGTCAAGTTTCATCATAATCGGTTGAGAAATGGGCAAGTTACATTCTACTTGGCCATATTCCAGAACTTCATCTAAAATAATTTGAGAATCCCATTTCCATTGGAAGTACTGAATTTCCTCAAAATCGTGCAAGATATAGAATCCCAATAAAATTTTTATAAAAAAAATCACAAATCCTCAGTTTAGCTGCTCACTAAACCCTAATCCAACCCATACCTAACTCAACCTGCAAACGGAAACTCAACCGCAAACACTATGCTAAACTAAATCCTCAAACCAACATAAAATTGGTTAACTGCTCACTACATCCTAATCCAACCTCAACTCAACTCCAACTCAACTTGAACTCAACCCGCAAATTGGCTCCTAACTTAACCTTCAAATCAACTACAAATTCAATGCCCAAGTTAATAATCAAACCATCGTATATAAAAAAATTGTAAATACATATTTAAATAACCAGGTACTTTGGGTCAATTGTATCGCAGGTACCGCACCCTCTTGACGTACAGTCTCCAAAAGCTTTTCAAATCTCCGCCTTGACCATAGAAACAGATTGGCGAAAAAAATTCAAAATCGGACAAGCCGTTCTCGAGATACCATGGGTACAGACATCCAGACGCCCAGACATCCAGACAGATGGACGGACTTTTTTTTTTTTGCTTTTTCAGATTTAGGGACTTTCAAAACGTCGAGAATAGTGGTTTTGGACCAACCAAATTTTTCGTCATTTTTGAATCCTTAGGCTGCGGTCGAATTCTCAGGTAAATCATTTACTGCGGTAAATTTACATTTTTAATGTTCGTTTTCTGTTAAATTACGCATTTTTTTCTATTTTTTACTCGTTCAATTCTTATAACAATAAAGTATAAAGTATCTAAACGTAAAAGATTTACCTTTTTTTATTTCCCTTACTCTCCAGCAAAAAAAGGTAAATGCATTTATCGAATTTTGCGGATTTACCCGAGAATTCGACCGCAGCCTTAGTATTGAAATCCTTTGGTCTTGTTAGACCGAAGTAAACACGAATTTTTATTGTTGAGTACACACTTACAGTCGTTGGCCAAAAACTTTACACGGCTACATCATTTCAACGTTTTAAATACAATTACAATTTTTGCAATTCATCTTCGTGCTCTTGTTTTCAAGTGAATTTAACCGATCGCTTGATCGATATTTTGTCATATTTTGAGGTATGTTTAAAATTTGTATCTTACGTACAGTGGTGTTAAAATAAAATTTTGTGTAAGATTATCAAATTCTATGTTTTCGAAAAAAATTGGCGGAAAAGACATCAGCGGCAAAGAAAAATCTGGTGCAACCCCTGTCATTGAAGCTGGGCAACAATCTTATAGTGCCAAAGCCAGAAATCTGGGCATATTTTTTCTAAATTTAAACACTGTAATTGACTTTAAAAACTGTCAGTTGTAGATTTCATTGGCCCAATTGATATCACTTTCCCAAATTTTTTTGCATGAGAATTTTCCCTCCAATTAGAATATTTACCAGGAATCGCAGTGGCTCCAAGACAGACAAGATTATTTTCAAACACTTCTCGTTTCGTCGGTCGCCTTGATAGGTTGATGTTCCACCACATTCCTGAAATTCGCTTTTTGTGCCGGTTGTCAGTAAAATTTAGATGAGCATCGTTGTTGATACGTAAATTGCTGTCGATGCTTTCTAACACAGCTTTTGAGTTGGAACCCAATTGCAGTTCCCAAAGTTACACTCCTGATGAATGGGTCATGAATCAGTTGCTTCGTTTTTTGCTCGTTGGTTGCATCATCCAAATAATCGTCCTTGTAATGATTCTTGATTATTTCAGAATTAGCTTTCATTTTTTACCTCATGAGCCAGACAGATCAGTCGATGGAAATATTACACTATTTTCGGCAACGAAAGGACCTTCATCGTCTTGACATAACGAAGGATATAAGGCATCGCCTGGTCGAATTTTCCATTAATTTATATACTGACAGTAATTTAAGTAACTGAAGAGGGCCGCCCAATCCCAACTTATGGGTGATGTTTTCGTCGATAACATTGATGTATTATCTTCTTGATTGTCTTTTGACCTAAACTGAAAAATCTGGGTATAATCGCAGACTAACCTGAGATTAAAGCAATTTTTTTACTACTTGGAGGTTCTGGGTTCAAATCTCGGTGGCGACAAGAAAAAACTTGTGGCGATTGAGTGTTGTATTTGTAATGTTGTGTTACTTTTCCTTGGGACAATTTAAACGGGCATACAAGAAAAAAATTTTGGCGACAAACATTAGCATCAAAAATAATAAATTGGCATCACAAATAATATTTTGGCACCACATATGAAAAAACAAACAAATATTTTTGAAGGACATTATTAAATACTGTGGCGACAAACATTGACATCAAAATTAATAAATTGGCAACAAATATAATATTTTGGAACAAAAAAAATAATTTTTAGTAGTAAAAAAAAAAAAAAAAAATCGAGACAAAAAATTAAATTTAATCGATACAAATTATTTAATATTTGATGGGGGATCGATATAAAATATTGCAATGTCATTAATAGATTCTATATAATCCGCTCCTACGTGCGGCACGCAGTGCGACATGTTTGCCTATCCTGGCTCCTACGTCCCTCGAAGTTTAAATCTAAGGCCCCTCGGAGGGCTAAGCGGGGGGGAGCGAAGCGACCTCCCGCGTGCCCGTGAGAGTTACCGAAGCCGTTAGCCTCTACAATTCTAAGTTAAATTAGGGATCTCCATTTTCCAGAATATTTTAAAACTAATTTCAATTTTTTAATTTTTAATTTATTTATTTATAAATTTGTTGCCAGTTAATTATTTTTGTCGCCCAAAATATTTATTTCGATGCCAAAAAATAATTTTTTGTGTACCCTTCCAATAGTGCCAAAAAATTATAAATGTTGCCAAATTATTATATTTTGTTCCAAAAAATTAATTTTATGATGCCAAGAAATTTTTGTTTGTTGCTCATTAATTTGTGCCGTTTCATTATTTTTTTGTATCTCAAATATTAATTTTTTGTGTGCCGGTTTATTGCCAGCCCTTTTCCTTTAAAGGACTTTAAATTCATTGGAAAAGTAACACTACATTTATTAAAAAAAATGCTACCGATCATAATATCTTTATCGGAGCCAGATGATATGAGATGACCCAAGGAATTCTTCAAAACATGAGTAATTTCATTTTATTTTAGGAACTACTTAGAGAATCGGCTTAATTACTCAGATATAAAATTTCTCTAAAATCCATGAAAAACTTGTCTTTAGTAAATTTAATTTTGTTGATTTATGATTTGTATATTTTATGACCTTTGTTTTATTTAATAAACTCCATCACAGTCCCAAATGGAACTGCTGCAAGTTTGCCCCAATTCCAATGGTATTTAGTAATCTGGCTTAACCAGCATATTTGATAGACAATTTACAGCACATCCAAATTTTGAACCCAAGTGGCGGATTTGAAACTTTTCTAGAAGAGTTTCACCACAATCTCTTTCGCAGCCTGTACTAATAGTTAGTACAAGACGTATTAGAAATTCATTTCAATCTATTGTTGAAATACAAGGCTTTTGGTACTTTTTCATGAATGCTTTAAGTATGTATGACATTTCAATTGAAGTTTATTTGAAGACGTTGCGTTGATTTCACTTTCGACGACGATATTGATTTTCAACCAGTGTTTAAATTCATTTTTTCGTTCCCTTCTTTTATCTTTTTTTTCTCTCTTTGTGAAAGAAAACAAAAAATATTTTTGTTTGTTTCTTTCCCCGGGAACGAAATCGAAAAAAGCAAAATATCTCTCCTCATATAAAACACAAAAGATAGGAGAGGATAGATATTTTATTTTGTTGGATTTCGTTCCGGAGGAAAGAAACAAAACAAAATATTTGTTCTCTTCTTTCGCAAAAAGAGATTAAATAAAGGAACGAAATTTGAATTTAAACACTGTTTTCCACCCTTTAATTTTTGCGACGCAATAAATTCATATTTATCGGAGGAGCTAATAAATTAGGAAAATGAATTGATTTCGCCGATAAATTTAAATTTATTCCCCGCCAATTTAGTTCTTTTTCAATATGAATTAAATCCACGTCATTTAACTTTTAAAAAATGAAATAATTCCGCGTGAAATTATTCCATTAATTAGATGTTGCGGAATTTATTTCGCTTTACAAAAATTTTCAGCGGAATTAAGTAAGCGAGTATAAATTTAAAGTAGAGAACAACTTTTTTAAGAAAATTTTATCACAGAATGAATAATGAAAGTCGAGAATGAATCGTGGCGACAACAAAGGTGGAGAGCTCGTCAAAGTCAAGATACGCTACTGCGCTTGGCTCAACAGAATACACAATACAAACATCAGCGGCGTGCACATGAGAACCCTGAAGAAACTAAAGAACGAGGAGCACAAATTGCTGATCAAGTCCGACTATCAAGATCGATTCAAAGAGCTAAGGAATCGGAGGAGTAGGCTGTAGTACGTCTCTTTCAAGCTTATCAACAAAGGCAGCAATCAAGTACTAGACAACAAGCCGAAGAATCTGAAGCACAGGCTGCAGCACATCGTCAACAAGCAGTTCACCAAGTTCAGCAATCAAGAGCCACGCGACAGGCTCAAGAATCTGAAGAGTAAGCTGCAGCACGTCGTCAACAATATTCTATACAAAGGCAACGATTGATAAATCAATGGTTTCCAGTAGTTGCTACTCATACCACATTCAATGAAAGTGATGTGGCTATTCACAGTTGTAGCTTTATGGACGGAAAATGCATCCATTGTCTATCTCTTAATTTTCTCGCAGTTTTCTGCAAAATTAACAGACAGTATATTTAAATACTGCTGAATCAAAGGGACAGCAAGGATGTATTTTTTGGTCATATCTCCAGGAGCTTTTAAGTATGTAATCCAGCACATCCTCAGTATCGAAATTTTCATAAAAGTATCCGCTCATATAATTCAGCCGTAGCGTTTGCATCCATGGGCACAGATCGGTAACTTAGTTGGACGTGGTCCACATGGATTTCGTGTGCATGGATATAAATTTATCATCAAGTGCATGGATCAAATTTTACGTCGTAGATTCCGCAATGGCAAATGTTGATCGGATGTAACATTCGGCAAATCAATGACTTAACGTCAATATTGTTCAGAATTTAGACGGCTTAATTCGGCAAAACGACGTTTACGCAAAAACTTATCGCATGCTTGGTGAAGTTGAACAAGAGGAACAAAACCGAGCTGCTACAAATAATCATTCGATACCAATTGTGAACATGGTATTACAATATACGATGACATGATCGCAACAATGAGACACAACATTACAATTTATCAACCGTCGATAAAGACGTAATCATCTTCCTCCTCACGAGATGCAGCATAACCGTTGATCTATTTAAATATTATGCGTCCAAACGTAGATCCCATGATATACATATGTATGTTGTATTTTATATACGGTAAAATAGGTTATCAACCGAAAATGCAAATTAATCTCGTAGGGTGAGAATACAAATAACGCTTCTTCAGTGAAAAATCGCTGAAATAGCTGTCAATGTTAGTCGCTTCAATCCGATATTACATGGTGGAAAATTATTTCAACAATAAGCTGTTCACACCTTCAAGTCGAGGGGAATAATCTTAATTCGAGATCAGCAAAGATATTTGCGTGTAGAACAGTACCAAGGACTAATGGATCATTTGAGCCACGCAGCTTTTAGACTAGGAAAAACTGTTGGTCGCTCAGTTATTCTTCCATCATCTTTTTAAGGTTCAACACGGAACATGAGAGAGAAGTACCATGACGCAATGGCGATTGTGGCTAAATTTGGAAACCTGATCTTTTTATTACAATGATTTGCAATCCAAATTGGTCTGAAATTCGATATAATCTTTTTGAACGCCATTAACCAAGTGACAGGCCAGATCTAATAGCGCGTATATTCAGCACCAAGTTAAAAGCGCCTATTGAAGATATTACCAATAATGGAGTTTTTGAAACTGTAAAAGCATTTGTTTACACAATAGAATTTCAGAAACGTGGTCTACCACACGCACATCTGCTTTTCATAAAAAGATTGATCGCTTTACCTGTGCTAAACTTCCTAATTATCATCGTGAGACAGAATTGCATGATTCAGTTGTTTGTACAATGCGTCATGGTCCGTGCTATGATCAAAATCCTAATGCACCATTTATGAAAAATAGTGAATGCACCAAAAGATTTCCGAAGCAATTTTCTCAACATACTGTTGCAGAAGTAAATCGCTATCCTATTTATCGAAGACGTCAAGATGTAGAAGTTCAATTGGGAGATCGGATTGCCGACAATCGTTTCGCCGTGCCATACAACAAATTCCTTACTCGCAAATACAACATAAAGTATATATTCAAATACATTTACAAAGGTTATGACATCGCAAGCGATGGCACAATTTTGTTCACAATGAAATCAGACAATTTCTTGAGGCACGATAGTTTGCGCTCCAGAAGCAATTTGGCGATTCCTCGACTCACACACCGATATCGTCTTGCAGTTCATCTTCCTGATGAGCAAATCGTATATTTTCAAGACGGAGAAGAGGAACATGCAAGTGAAAGAGCTGAGAATCGTTTTACACCTTTGATTTGCGATATTTGTACTCAGAAATTGGTCGATATTTTGTTTTTGGTAAAACACGTACTATATTTGGAAAGTTCAACAAAGACGAGGAGACAAAGACATTTAAAGATGCTGAAGAAAAAGAATCATTTAAAGATAATGCTATAAAGTTACATAAATCTACTTCTTCGAATTATCGGAGTGGGAGGGTGCCCGGAGCTTGCAGTGTTTGTATTTTTTTTATTTTTTTTTATTTATACTGAGAAAAGTCTACAAATTTGACTTGAATTTATAACATATTGAACATGGTAAAAAATATTTTTAGGTTGGAGCAAAATGTTGCTTCAATCTACGTTTAAAGCTGTTTTTACTTAAGTAAAAGTCGAACAGATGGTCGATTTTATTAAAACTCTTCGACATCATGTTTACCGGTTCATTGTCACCATAGTTTGTTCTGTGTTTATTCAGATGAAGGAACTCATGATCTCTTAAATTCCTACTCGGTGCCTTTATTTTAATTGATTCCAGTATGGATGGTGCATCGATTTGATCAAGCAAAATATTTCCAATAAACGAACACTTTAAAAGCTCTCGTCTATTTGCCAATGTTGTCATTTGATAGGTATACCACTTGTGACTTTCATTGATTTGTGTTTTCAATTCGCCGCAATATCTAGTTGGTCTATTTCAAAAGTAGAAGAAGTTTTTATTGATCGACTACATCCGACACTATGATGGTTTTATAACAGAAAAAAAGCACTGCAAGATATTGTAGCGATATTAACGTCGAGATGATACCACCACCTCCCTCATCATATGATGAAGGAGACCTAATAGCTCAAACTCTCTTAAACTTATCATTGGAGTATGTCATACGACAGTATTATAAATCAACCCAGCTATTAGCATACGCTGACGATTTTTTCTTCTGGGTTGCAACATCATATCTCTGAAAGAGGTCCTCCTTCCATTGGAATTAACAGCCTAACAAATAGGCCTTCAGATCAATGAAGTGAAGACGTAAATATATGGTCACCGCGAGAAGGCAAATTCGTGGAGACTTCATTTCAAGAGACACACTATGATGAGAGGTGAATGAGTTCAAATACCTAGGAACACTGATCACTGAGCAAAACTCCGTTTCTGTGGACATTTCATCGAGGATTGCAGCAGCCTACGCCAATTTGCATTTGGAGCATTTTACGCCAATATCAAAACTGCACATCTGCAAGGCGCTGATAAGCTGATAATTACCTTTGGTTCCGAGTCTTACACTGAAAGCACAAAACATCCAGAAAACCGCTGTAACTGTACGTAGGATCATAAGAATTCACGGTCCCATTAAAGAGAGAGCCACGTATAAAATGCAAATGAATCACGAGACCAGAAATGATCTTGATAAAGACGACATCATCGGATTCATAAAATCGTCAGGGCTAAGATGACTTGGGCACGTACTTCGTTCTCAAAATCAAACCACTAAACAGGCCTTTGAGCCGGCACCAACGAAAATCGAACCTCATGCGAGAGATCATCCACCCGATAGATGGACGAGGTTTAAAGGGACCTAAACATACTCGGTGACCATGTCTGGTATTCTCTTTCGGCGGATCGAATTATTTGGAGGAGCATCATTGGGGTGCTCAAGGGAAGAAAGTGACGATGTTGTAGCAGTTCTGCTAATGCATGGCATGAAATGTAGTAACTTCAATTTGACCGAATCCGGTCCGATCCACAATGTCGAACATTTTTTCGATATTGATGAACAAGCAGAGAGAGCAAATCATCTAATCGCTACACTTAATCCTTTACAACAACCAATATCAGATGAGATATCAGCTTCGTTTAATGATTTAAATGCTGAATCACGCTTCTTTTTTATTGATGGCTCCGGAGGCGCTGGCAAAACATACCTTCACAATACACTGATGTGCTATGTAAGAGGAAAAGGACAAAAAGTTCAAGCTTCGCCATCACAAGAACAGCAGTGGATTCAAATTTTGCACTTTCGGCAAATGTAATTCTGTTTCAAACATGAAAATTCCATCATTAGAATCTAACAAGTTAAAGAAAGCATCTCTGTTGATAATCGCTGAAGCGTCTATGCGTTCCACTCATTCTCAAACTATTAACTTAAGATTAAAAATATTAAATTTAGAAATGCAAGTTAACATTATGCTAGTTGGAAAAAGTGACAAGCTATGGGTGCCCAGGAGGTAAACCTAATTCGAGTGCGCTGAATCCAATGGTGCTAGTCCCATTTTAAAGTTAGTTAACATTTAACGACAAAATCAACACCAAAACCAATAAAATGTACGACTTAATTTTTTCCATAAACTTAAAACAAAGGGGTGTCAGTCAACAGCACATAGCAACAGTACATAAATAGCTTCAAAATAAATTATATAATAGTAGCAAAAAAGAAACCGAAGAAGAGATTATTCTAAATGGTGTAAATTGGACGTCATATATTGTTTGTACGGCATGCATTTTGCTTCTGCTTAGATGGCAAAACACTGGAGCCGCAATGTCATTTGATGTCCCGATGATATGGATGGACCCACAAGTACATGATCCAGTTCAAAGTTATGGGTGCGTGGATTATATTCTCAGTACAAACAGCAAAAAAATTGGTTCTTTGACATATACTGCAACGACATATGCTTAATTATCACTGCCCCATTCAGATGAAATTCATGTTTCGAAAAGATCAACTGAAGAATATTTACCACCAACATTTGTATCTGATGAAACCGGAGAAACACCTGAATCAATGTATTAACCATCAAATGTCGCTGCCATGCAATCACATTGAAATCTCGCAAAATCGTTTGGATATGTTTGGATATATGGAGCAATAAATCGTCATCGCAATAATTCACTGATATTCGTGGTTTGCTTTGCATAATGCACCATGCATATAATTCCGAAGATGGGCGATTGTTTATCGATTCCTCCAAAAGCAGTTTGAAGGCAGTTCTCCTCCACATTACCAACTCAAAAAATTTCGTTCCAATTGCACTCAACACAAACACAAAAGAAACTTATGCATCAATGAAAAAAATCATGGATTGGATTAAATAGAACGACCATCAGTGGAAATTTTGTGCAGACTTAGGTAAATGTGCTTGTGCAATACACTCTTTGAAGGCAACCAAAACAACGAACGAAACTGGGCTTTACGTGAGAACTTTAGATTGCGACATGAAAACATCGTTGAGACTCCACTTGTGCCAATTGAAAATATATTGCTACCACCGCTTCATATCAAGCTTGCAAGCTTGGAACAGTTAAAAATTTTATAAAAGCACTGAATCCAGATGGAAATGCGTTCATCGAATTGCGTTGCATTTTTCCACAGTTAAGTGGAATGAAAATAAAAGAAGGTTGATGTTTGAATCTATTCGAATCTAAGTTTTGACCAAATGAAATTTCGCATCATGTTTTTTTTATTACAGGAATACTTAATGGACCGGGTATTCGTCGTTTGATGAACGATGATGCATTTGAAAATGCTCTCAGTGAGCGAGAGCTTGTGGTATGGAAATATGTAAAAGGAGTTTAAGAATGTTCTCGGAATTAATCGATCCGATGACTGGCGCAAACATGTTAAAAACATGCTGACCGCTTTTCATAGTATAAACATTGGAATGTCATTGAAAATACATTTTTTGAATTGCCATGTGGAAAAATTTGCCGAAAAATCACCAGCCGAATCCAATGACCACGGCGGTCGGCGAGTTTATCATCAAAAGATGATAAAAAAGTTCGTCGAAGATTCCGTCGAAATGAAAAGAAAAAAAAAATAGCACAAAAATGTGAATGTGGATGTGGTTTTTCGGTCTTGATATGTTCGGCAAAGTTGTTTGTCTTGATTTGCGCAACAACTTTGCTTAAGAAAGCATAACGAAAATCTTAATGGTTCAAGAGCTATCAACATAAAAATGAGTATATATTTGACAAATTTTTGACTCTGAGCCAAAACATGTCGAAAGCGATACCTCAAAAATAGGGACTAACTTTGAAATGGGACTAGCACTGTAATGATTCTTAACATATGAACGTTTACTTAAATTATATTAACATTTGGTTTCCTTTATTTGAGAACTGTTGTTTCCTGAAATAAGACAGATTTTTCTTTCAGTGCAGTTTCTTGCCACCTCTCACAAATTAAACCATGGCCAGTGGTGAAAGTCTCATAAAATCGGTTCCGTAGTTTTTACGATTGTGCCGAAACAAACAGACAAAAGTTGCGCTATACAAAGATGTTCAAATAAAGTTATTTGTTTAGCACTTGGAAGAGAATTCGTGACATGTTACGGTACGAGATTTTTTTAACAAAACTATAAATGAAAGGTATCTCATTATAGTTACAATAATTGGATATTAATTACAGCTTTCATACGAACGAAATGTAAACCAGTCTACGTTTTGAGACTATATCAAGGCAAAGTCATAATTGCGTGAGCCGTGAAGTATGATTGACAAAAATGCATTTGATGAACATGTCATATTAGAAAGATTTATACAAATTCATTATGATAGAGCCTCTAACATAACTCTAAACCACTGACTATAAAATTCGATCAATTTTTAGCTGAAAATATTTGAATATGCTTTGATCTCTCTCTCTCTCTCTCTCAGCAAGAAGAGCAAAACAATCTCAATTTATTTTCAGCGACATATTAATTTAAAAATGTGTGGGTGGAATACTTTTATTTTCCTAAAACATATTTAGATGAAAATTAAATTTCTAATAAGTCTATAATTATTTTTTGCATTGAACACGATCTTAAAAATATTTTATACATTACTTATAAAATTATTTATAATCAGACAAAATGTATTTTTAGCAAAAGGTGGTAATCGGTTTTTTTATTTCTCATTCAATCGTATTAGATTTTAAGAAGGAATGCATGTGAATTAAAATTATTCTGTAGGAATTAATAAAAATAATACTCATAATTACTGTGAAGAAAACACAATCGAAAAATTTTCTTTAATCAGTCATCGATTATTTTTAACCAAAAGAAAACAAAATTACAAATATCAAGAATATGTGAGTTCTTAATGATTTGTTTGTTTATAAAAAAATACATTAAAAAAATGTTCTCAACAAGAATGTACATTGTTATGACAGTACTTTAGGATAAATAGGCCAATAAAAATACGAGTGAAAATTGTATTCAAAAGCATTGACTGGCTGGCTCTTGGTTGTATTCATTTTTCGCTCATCCTCCTATAAATCGAAAGATCGCGAAGAGCTTTTTATTGTAAAAATTTAAATAATAAAATATTAACTATAATTAAATTATTTTTAGCAATAACTAAAAAGAAAATAGATTTATTTTCCCAATGGTGACACTTGAACTATAAAAACGAAAAAGAAACAAGAAAATTGTTCTTGTATGAGTTGTCGGTAGTTGAAAATTTATGTAGGATTTGATGATTGCACATACCGCTAATGTTCCGAAAAAGTTTTCTTTATAAAAATAAAAATTTTGATTAGTAAAATTTAAAAAGAATAACAAAAAATCATTTCTGAACATCATAAGTGAACCCACTTCAAAGTAAAAAAAAAAAACAAACATATTTCGTTGAAAAATTTCTTACTTTCTGTCGCAAAATGAAGTCATTATTTTTTTACTGTGTAAAAAGAGAGACTCGATCGATTCCACAAAAACTATATTAATCCAATAAAAATTTAAAACCGATCAATTTCAATTAGAACCAAATAACATATTAATAGCGGCCATATGTGACCCGGTTTACAGTGCGCGCGCTAAATAAACTAATTAATCAATTGACAAAATAATAAATAGATAAATAGAGGTTCCTGGCACTACAAAAAAAAATGTGTAACATGTATACAATCCAAAAAATAGAATATCTTTTAATTGAGATAGTTATTCAATTTAGTGGAGTACCACCCCAAAGAGTTTCCCACTAAATATACAAGAAACAATTTGGGGGATCTAATACACACTATATAGGGCTAAAAATAATTGACCTTGTACTTTTATCGATTTAACCTACATCCAAATAAAAATTTCGTAAATATTATTCCATATTTTTAAATTTAATTAAATTTGTCAAAAGAAAAAAAAAGAAAATTAAATTGTAAATAAAATAAAAAATTGCGATGAAGATCATCTTGAAGATTTTTTTTTTTTTTTGTATTGTATTCGGCTGATCTTATATTTTAGCTATTTGATTCAATAATTTCGGCTAATAGAATCTCAGATCGGTGTCAAAAATTCACGAGAGAAACGGTTAAACACCCGATCGTATAGTACACTTGCTCCTCTCACATTATGCTTCGTAAAACTTTCTCGCGCTTATGAAAATAAGAAAATTATTTATAATTTTTTTTTATTTTGTGAAAATTTTGTTTTATAAATAGAACCCGATCGCGACAATTTTATTTTTTTTACTTTACTTTAAAATAGAGATACAATTATATCTCGCGATCGTATATTTTTGTAACACTCTTCATTTTTATTTCTTAAACGACCGACGTCTTAGAGTTTATTTTTTAGTTTTTAATTTTTAAATGTTAGAAAATTTTATTTCAAATTAAATTTAGTGTCTCGGGGATGATTACTTAAATAACTTCTGCTCAGAAAAAAAAAAGAAAAAAAAAGAAAAGAAAAGTTAGTGAAAAATTTAAAGTGTGAAAAAAGAATTATCCGTGTGTGAAATTTTTTTTGTAGTTCTTCTAAATAAAATATAATTGAAAAAAAAAAGTGAATTAATCGAAAAATAATTTTAAGTGAAGCAAAAAAAAAAATTTTTTTTTTTTGTTACTTTTCGAGAAAGAAGTGCTTCTTAGCTTAGATTTAAAAAAAATATAAAAGTGAAAAAAAATTGTGTGAATTTGTGGAATAAAAAAATTAATTATAGTTTAATGCAATCATGTCGCAGCCAAACAGTTTTAATAAAAGCACGCTGCAAAGTCAGCAGCAGCAGTTTATTAGCCAAGAACAACAACAACAATATAGTGAAAGGATTAGCCGATCGGAACAGCATACAATGAGCCGTCAAGTAACGTCAAGCCAACAAAGCCAACAAAGAGGTCAGTTTAAATTTTTTTTTTTACATTTTTAGAGATAATTTTTGTTCGCTATACAGAAAAACATATATGTATCTTGTTTGAAAACTGGAAAATTTATGAATGAATAATTTGCCAAGGTTGTTCTAAGTTTCTATTTATGGATAAGATTTACGTGAAAAATCAACTTTTTATTTCATCCCAAAAATGGTTTTATTCAAAAAGGCAAAACCTAAAACTTTTAATAATTCCGCTTAAAGTATAAATTTTGTTTAATTAAAAAAAAAAAAATAATAAAAATAATTAATTATACTTATAATTAATAATAAAAAAAATAATAAATTTGTGATCCGTTCTATGCAAAATTTGATGATCGACTAAACTCTGTTACTCCTAAAATGGTTCCGCGTAACGTGATCTCTTATAATATATCGTGTATTCTGAAAATAGCACGGATGAATCCAATAATATAACGATGGTGGTAGTCATAGTATTTGTATATTATTATTATTATTATTATACTATTATTCACTATTAGTATGCTCGGAACTGTTGCCAACAAATTTATTTTTATCGGAAAAAATTTTTTTTTTTTGTATGTGTGAACGAAAAAAAAACCCAAAACGAAATCTCGAAATTCTTTTAAGCCTCCTCCATATACCCGACCAAAATATTTTACTTTTACTAAATTTAAATTTTATTATAAATGATTTTTATTTTTTTTTAATTTTAATTTTAAAACGAAAATTCAAAAACAAAAATACGAATTTAATATTTTTTTAGTACAAGGTAGTACAATGTTGCAACCGCACCAGCAACAACAGCAATTACAACAAAGCCAACAGTACCACCAAATACAACAATCGCAACAACAATATCCTGTGGATGTGCCACAACATGGTGAATTTTCACCACCAATCTTTGAGCAAATTTTCAAAAATACTAGATTTGCTCAAGGTGGCAACGCTCTATTTGAGGGTAAATTAAGAGGTAATCCGAAACCAGTAGTTTCATGGACTCGACGAGGCGCACCACTCATCGAGTCACAAAAATATAGTACAACCTATAATGAAGTGACTGGCGAGGTTTCCCTATTAATTACCAAAATAGGACCAGGAGACGAAGGCGAATACACTTGTATTGCACGGAATCAATATGGCGAAGCAATATGCTCCGTCTATATACAACCAGAAGGCTATCCTGGACCACCACAAACACAAACACATGCTACTAAAATCACACAGCAGCAGCAACAAGTAACACAACAACAGCGCCAACAGCAACAACAGCAAGTAACACAACAACAACAGCAACAAGTTAGCCAACGCTATCAGCAACAACAGCAATATTTACAACAACAAGAAAAACAATTATATTCAAATGGCTTCTCAAATGGCTATGAAGATGAATTTAAAGTTGATACATTCGAATATAGATTATTGCGTGAAGTATCATTTCGTGAATCAATTACACGCCGCTTAATCGGCGAAATTGATAGCCAAATAACAACAATTGTTGATCGCAATTTAGGTCCAGCATCACCGCCACAAGTTTTACAGAAACCACGAAACTCAAAATTAATCGAGGGTTCAGATGCTGTATTTACATTAAAAATTGGTGGAAATCCAAAACCACGTTTAACCTGGTTTAAAAATGGCCAACGCATTGTATCGAATGAAAAATATGAAACGACTTATTCAAATAATCAGGCAACATTACGTATTAGAAATGCCAATTATACAGATTCGGGCCATTACACCCTTTTAGCTGAAAATACACAAGGCTGTGTTGTATCATCGGCCGTACTAGTTATTGAACCAGTACAAGCAACCGTCATTGAATCACGTCTTGAAGATGAAACAGCTGACGCAATGTCTGCTGGCAAATCGTTAGCACCAAATTTTGTAAAAATATTTCATGATTGTGAAGCAACTGAAGGTAAATTGACACGATTTGATTGTCGTGTAACTGGCCGTCCATATCCAGATGTAACATGGTATATTAATGGGACACCAGTTAATGATGATGCAACACATAAAATTTTGGTAAATGAATCTGGAAATCATTCGTTAATGATAACAAATGTTAGCCGTTATGATGCTGGTACTGTGACCTGCGTTGCTAGAAATAAAGCAGGCGAAATTGCGATTGAAGCACGATCAATTGTTTTAGAAAAAGAACAAGTTGTTGCACCAAAGTTCGTTGAAAGATTTACTACGGTAAATGTTAGAGAAGGCGAACCTGTTACATTAGATGCAAGAGCTGTTGGCACACCAATACCACGTATTACATGGCAGAAGGATGGTGTACCACTTTCATCATGCTCTGACATACACATTTCTATAGAAGGAGGAGCAACTACATTAGATATCCCACGAGCACTGGCGTCGGATGCGGGCTGGTATCAGTGCACCGCACAAAATATCGCTGGCTCAACAGCAACAAGGGCTCGTCTTTTTGTCGAAACTCCAAAAGGACCAGCCCCTGAACAAAGACGATTACATTTGCCACGTCCATCAAAAATTATTGAGCCAGAGTAAGCAACAAACATTTAATTTTAACTGTTAACTGTTCAATTATTTATTTATTCATTTATTTTTTTTTTTTTTGACAGACCTGAGCCGGAACCAGAAATTATTTATTTACGACACGTTCAACGTGCACGACCAAGTGCACGGCCTGAAGAAGATGATAGAGCATATCCACCACCACAATTTATTGTCCCTCTTCGAGATATTCAACAAATTGAAGGTGGAAAAATTCATTTCGAAGCTAGAATTGAACCAGTTGGTGATCCAACAATGCGTGTTGAATGGTTACTTAACGGTCAATTACTTACAGCAAGTATGTAGTAGAATTATAAATCATGCCTCTCTTTATAAATTCTAATAAATTTTCTCGTCCCATTTTTTAATTACAGGTTCTAGAATAACAAACACTTTCAAATTTGGATTTATAGCCTTAGATATGCTTAGCGTCACTCTTTATGATATTGGCGAATATACATGTCGTGTGATTAGCGCAGCTGGTATTGCAGAATCTCGAGCCATGCTCAGTGTAATCACACGCGCTTCAATTGAACAACAATCACAACATCCAAGCAGTCTTCAACAAATTCAACATCTTGAAGACTATTCAAAGTACCAACGACAAGAAAGTATTGAGGAATCAATCAATCAAAAACCGGTATTTATTCGTCCACTACTCGAGCTTGGTGAATTTGAAGAAGGTCGAAATGCTCATTTCGAAGCCCAATTATCACCAGTAAGCGATCCAACAATGAGAATTGAATGGTACAAAGATGGTCGTCCAATAACGGCGAGCTCACGAATCACTGCAATCTTCAACTTTGGTTATGTCTCCCTTAACATCTTGCACCTACGGGCTGAAGATGCTGGTTCGTATACAGTTCGTGCAGTTAATCGACTTGGCGAAGCCATTAGTACCGCTTCAATTTCAATAAAAACACGAAGCACCGTTACTGGTGATTTGGGTATACCAGAGCAACAGCGATACATTGAAAGTGTTGAAGAGTTTGAAGCATATCGAAAACAACAACAAGGACGTTATGTCCAAGAAATACCAGAAACAACTCAACCACCAGAATTTAAGACACCAATTAAGGATCAATTAAATATTCGTGAGGGTGGATATGCCCATTTTGAGGCACGCCTCGAACCAGTTGGCGATTCAACAATGAGAGTCGAATGGTACAAGGATAATAGACCAGTCGAAGCAAGTTCACGTATTACATCATTCTTTAATTTTGGTTATGTTGCTTTAACTGTTAAACAAGTAACAATTCATGACGTTGGTAATTACACTTGCCGTGCATATAATGCACTCGGCGAAGCAGTCACAACAGCCCAATTAACTGTTGTGACCAAGAAGGATATTGCGTACGATTCACAACATCCTGATGGATTACAAAAAATTCAACATTTAGAAGACTCATCCCGTTATTCTCGAACTGTTGAAGAAGATACCTATGTAACACAACAACCAAAATTCTTAGGGCCACTTAAAGGAACGACCAAAATTGTGGAATTACAACGGGCTCACTTTGAAGCACGAGTTGAACCTCAAAGTGATTTATCAATGAAAGTTGAATGGTATCACAATGGTAAACCAATTACAGCTGCTAATCGTATTCAAACATATCATGACTTTGGTTATGTAGCGATTGATATTCATGCAGTACGTGCAGATGACGCAGGTGTATACACGGTCATTGCCAGAAACAAAGCCGGCGAAGCACAAATTTCAGCTCAAATGATTGTAGAAAGTAAGTAAACCAACATCTTTTCTAATCTGATATATTGTATAAATCCCTATAATAATTTTAGCACGCTCAAGCATCGATACATCAAGCATGCATAGAGGAGCGATTGAAAAGACTCAACGCATCGAAGGGACAAAATTTGTAGAACCACAATATGACATTGAAGAGTTATCAAAATCAAAACCAATTTTCACAACTCCATTGCACGATCCAAATCCAATTCCAGAAGGTAGAAATATTCACTTGGAATGTCGATTAGAACCAATGGGTGATCCAACAATGCGTGTCGAATGGTTCCATAATGGACGACCAATTACTGTAGGATCACGTTTCCGAACTTATTATGATTTTGGATTTGTTGCCATTGATATTATTCATGCAACAACACTTGACGCTGGTGAATATACAGTACGCGCGACAAATCAATTAGGATCCGCTCATACTTCGTCTTGTGTTCGTGTTATTACTCGTTCGGATATTGTGACAGATACCCAAAATGAGATGTCACTAGAGCAAATTCAACAGCTAGAAGACTCATCCCGTGGCCGCCGTCAAATAACCGAAGATGTTACCGTAATGCAAGCACCACAATTTACTCGGGCCCTCCACAATATTGAAACTGTTGAAGGAACTAATATTCATTTAGAATGTCGATTACAACCAGTCGGCGATCCAACAATGCATGTTGAATGGCTTGTCAATGGATATCCAATAAAAACTGGTCATCGTTTCCGGCCCGCTCATGAATTTGATTATGTTGCTTTGGATTTGTTAAGCGTATACTCTGCCGACTCCGGCGTGTATACATGCCAAGCACGCAATCAATTAGGTGAAGCTGTTACATCATCATCGGTTCGTGTGATTGCCAAAAAAGATTTAATTCTTGATACACAACATCAACAGAGTTTGGAAAAGATTCAGTATCTTGAAGACGCTTCACGTTATCAACGTTCAGAGCATGTTGATGAAATGGTTAACATTATGCCAAAATTCAAAACAAAGCCAAAGGATTTGATGAACATGCGTGAAGGTCAACATGCTCATTTCGAGTGTAAATTGGAACCGGTCACCGATTCCAATTTGAAGGTGGAATGGTATAAGAATGGTAGACCAATTACGGTTGGTCATCGTTTCCGCCCAATTCATGACTTTGGATATGTTGCTCTTGACATTATTGATTTGATTGCGGAAGATTCAGCTACTTACACATGCAGAGCCGTCAATTTAGTCGGTTCTGATGAGACAAGCTGTACGCTTACATGTCGCAGCAGCCAACAAATTCTCACCGAAACACAAAACGAAGCTGGCTTAGAACAAATTCAATATTTAGAAGATAAATCACGTTACAATCGTACCGAAATAATCGATGAAACCACAAAGCAAGCACCAATATTTACAACTTCATTGAAAAATGTTGATATTAAAGAGGGTCAACGTGCCCACTTTGAATGCCGATTAATTCCAGTTTCTGATCCAACCCTTAAAGTCGAATGGTACCACAATAATGTACCATTAAAATCTGGATCACGTTTCACTGAAACCAATAATTTTGGTTTTGTCGCTTTGGACATTTTGGGATGTTTACCAGAAGACAGTGGAACATACACATGTCGTGCAGTTAATGCATTAGGTGAAGCGGTTACTTCGGCTGTTTCAAATATACACAGCAGGAAAGCAATTTATTTGGACTCGCAACATGAAAGTGCCTTACCAAGATTACATCAATTAGAAAATGCGTCACGTCACCAAAGGGAATTTGTGGTCGATGAATCAGTTACGCAAGCACCAGTTTTTACGTTGCCATTAAAAGACATACGTGTAGCCGAAAATCAAGCAGTACACTTTGAAGGTCGTCTCATCCCTGTGGGAGATCCAAAATTACGAGTAGAATGGTTACGTAATGGTGTCCCAATTACGGCATGTAAGTTTCGATCAATAAATGTACCCGTCATTGCTATATACTTACATTTATTCTAATTTATTCCAGCAAATCGTATTACAACAATGAATGATTTTGGATATGTTGCATTAAATATGAAATATGTGAATCCAGAAGATTCCGGGACATACACATGCAGAGCAATTAATGAATTGGGTCAAGCAGTTACATCTTCAACCTTAATAGTTCAATGTATAAAGAAATTGTTCCGTAAGAAACCCGAAATAACATTACTAACAAACAATTTATTTTACCTTACAGCTAAGGCCGCATTGCAATTAGAGACCCAACATGAAGGTGCTTTACAAAAAATTCATCATTTAGAAGATAGTTCTAAATATCAACGAACACAAGAAGAAGAAACTACTGTAACTCAAGCACCAAGATTTACAACACAATTGCATGGACCAACAAATCTAGCCGAAGGTCAAAGTGCACATTATGAATGTCGCATTGAACCATACCCAGATCCACACTTGAAAGTAGAATGGTTCCACAATGGTAAACCATTAACCACTGGACATCGTTTCCGAACAACAAACGACTTTGGATTTGCGTCACTTGATGTTCTCACCGTTTACGGTGAAGATAGTGGACAATATACATGTGTTGCTACAAACCGATTGGGAACAGCACAATCTAGCATTAACTTAAGTGTGCAACCAAGGGCTGGAATTATACGCGATACACAACATGAAGGCGCTTTAGAAAAACTTCACCTTCTCGAAATTGATCGTAATCAGAGACGCGAAGATGATGATGGTTTTATTCTTGAAAAACCACAATTTGGTAGACCACTCAAAAATGTACATACCGATGAAGGTACACCAGTACATCTTGAAGCAACTTTATTACCAGTTAATGATCCAACAATGAAAGTTGAATGGTATTGCAATGGGCGCCCAATTCAAACAGGCCACCGTTTCAAGACTACATACGATTTTGGATTTGTTGCTTTGGATATATTGTATGCCTATGCTGAAGATACTGGCACATACATGTGTAAAGCAAAGAATGCCGTAGGTGAAGCCGTTACAACATGCTCTGTAGGAGTATCTCGTAAGTCAAGTTGATATTTCCGAAATACGCATTTCTTGAATTAAACGTTTCCCTTTTTCTATTATTTTATATAGCTAACTCCGGGCTTTATTTGGACACCTTAGATGCCGATAGATTACAAAAGATTAGAGAATTAGAAAACTACGAAAGACCATTGCGCCAAGAAGCAGAACCAGTTGGACAAAAACCAATATTCTTAACACCTTTACAAAGTCTCGAAAATCTTAAAGAAGGTGACCATGCTCATTTGGAGTGTCGCGTTGAACCAATAAATGATCCTAACTTAAAAATAGAATGGTTTATCAATGGAAAAGCCATCCGCGCTGGGCATCGTTTCCGTACAACACACGATTTCGGATATGTTGCACTTGATGTCTTGTATGTCTATGGTGAAGATACTGGCACATATATGTGCAAAGCTACAAATCTTCTCGGAGAAGCTGTTAATACATGCAGCATTCGTTGTGTTAATCGACGTAGTATTATTCTTGATTCACAACATCCTGATGGTCTCGAAAAGATCCAAAAATTGGAATCACGTGCCGCACCTAGTCGCCCAGAAGTTGATGAATTACCACTTTCACCACCCAGATTTGTCACAGAACTTCGCGGAACAACTGAATTATACGAAGGACAAACTGCTCATTTCGAAGCCCAAGTCCAACCAATTCACGATCCAAATCTTCGTATTGAGTTCTATCATAATGGTAAACCATTGCCATCAGCATCTCGTTTCCATATTACATTCGATTTTGGTTACGTTGCGTTGGATATACAGAAAGTTGTCGCTGAAGATGCCGGAGAGTATACCGTTCGTGCAGTAAACGCACTTGGACAATGTAAATCATCAATCAGCATGCGAGTAATTGTTGGTGATAGTATTATTGTGGAGCCACAACATCCAGATGGTTTAGAAAAAATCAGACAACTTGAATTACATCAACCATACAGACACCCAGAAGGGCCTGAACCAGTTACAATGCAAAGACCTGTATTTACACAACCCTTACAAAATATTGATCTTATCAATGAAGGTCAAACTGCTCATTTCGAATGTCGTCTTATTCCAGTTGGAGATCCAACTCTCCGCGTTGAATGGTACAGAAACGAAAAACCACTTGAAGATAGTTCAAGAATACGTAAGCAACATGACTTTGGTTTTGTTTCAATGGATATAACACATATTCGCGAAGGTGATGAGGGTGTTTATATCTGTCGCGCTGTTAATCCTCTTGGCGAGGCTGTAACAACAGCTTCAATGCGAATTAAAACACAAGGAGGAATTATTTTCGAATCACATCATCCAGAAGGCATGAAGAAAATCATTCAATTAGAAAAACCAACTCAACGTCGCCCAGACGAACCTGAGCGCTTATTTGAAAAACCAATATTTACTCAATTATTAACTGGGCCATCCGAATTGTGGGAAGGACAAAATGCTCACTTTGAAGCACGCGTCGTTCCAGTCGGTGATCCAAGCCTCCGCTATGAATGGTATGTCAATGGTGTCGAATTAAAAATGGGATCAAGAATACGTACAACACATGATTTTGGATACGTATCATTGGATATAACTTCGGTCGTTGCAGAGGATAGTGGTCTTTACATGTGTCGTGCTTACAATGAAAGTGGTGAAGCTATTTCATCGATTGCTATGAAGGTAAAATCTCGATCATCAATTCAAGGAGAAAGTCTTTTACCAGAATCATGGGAACAAATTAAATTGAAGGAAGCAGCCATGAATCGTGTACCACAAATGTTTGTCGACACGGCACCACAACAAGCGCCCGTATTTACAACTCATCTTCAGAGCAAGGATAATTTGACTGAAGGACAACACGTTCATATAGAGGCACAAGTTGAACCAAGAACCGATCCAAATCTCAGAATTGAATGGTTCAAAAATGGAATGACACTGACAACTGGTACTAGACTACGTAGCACATTCGATTTCGGCCTTGTAACATTACAAATCAATGGCCTTCGTGCTGATGACTCGGCAATTTATACTTGCAAAGCAACAAATCTCTTAGGTGAAGCTGTCTCAACGTGTACACTCAAAATTGCAGATCGTCATTGGTTGATTGGAGATTCATTGCATCCAGATTCGTTACCACGTATCCGTGATCTTGAAGCACCACGTGCTGGTCGCCCAGAAGAACCTGAAACTGCCTACGACACACCAGTAGTTATCACTCATCTCAACAATGTTGAATGTAAGGAAGGTGATAATGTTCACTTTGAATGTTCTGTTGAACCTTCAAGAGATCCAACTATGCAAATTGAATGGTTCGTGAATGGACAACCACTTTCCGCTGCTGCCCGATTTAAAACAACATACGACTTTGGATATGTCGCTCTTGATCTTACTCACGCTTATGCCGAAGATTCTGGAATTTATACATGCAAAGCCACCAACACCAAAGGATCCGCTTCAACATCGGGATCGTTACGCTGCACAAGCACTGAAACAATGTTCTTGGATACACAACATCCACAAGGTATTTCAGGTTTGGAAGCTGTTCAAGATGCTGAACAAGCCGTTGCAGACAAATACAAGAGACAGGTTTCACAACCAGAAAAGGCTTATCCTAAACCAGAATGGGTTGTTCCATTTGCGCCCGAATTACATTTCACCGAAGCTCAACCACTAAGATTAGAAGGACAGGTAGAACCTAAAGAAGATCCTAATCTTAAAATCGAATGGTACTTTAACGGTAAATTATTGCAACACGGTTCACGATTTAAGATGACAAAAGACTTTGGTTTTGTTACACTCGATTTGATTGAAGTTTATGATCGTGATCAAGGCATTTACACATGTAAAGCATTCAATAGAGCCGGAGAAGCATTCACGTCTACAACGGTGTTCTGTACAAGTAAAGAAAATCTTATTGAAAGAACTCAACATCCAAAAGGAGCTGAAGGTTTGGAAAAGATTCAAGATCTTGAAGAATCTTTACGCCGCCCAGAAGATGGACCAAAAGAATCAGATGCCGGTCATGCGCCAAGATTTACATCCGAATTTGTGCCATTACCTAGCATTACAGAAGGTGAAATTGCTCATTTCGAGGCATCACTTATACCAACTGGAGATCAATCAATGATTATTGAATGGTTCTATAATGGTAAAACTCTTGATGCTAGTCACAGATTTAGAACAGTATATGCCTTTGGCATGGTTGTTCTAGAAATTCTTGGCACCAAAATTGAAGATTCTGGCACATACACGTGTAGGGCAACTAACAAATGGGGAACAGCCGAAATTAGTGTTGATCTTGGATGCGTTGATAAATCAGCTGGCCAAAAACCAAGATTTACAACACAAATCCAAAGCTTAGAAGGATTGAAGGATGGTCAAGCGGCCCACTTCGAATGTACACTAGTTCCAGTTGGCGATCCCCTAATGAAAGTCGAATGGTTCCATAATGGACAACCAATGCGTCATTCAAATCGTATCAAACCCGTTTCAGACTTTGGTTATGTGTTACTTGATATTTCATATGTTCAAAGCCATGATTCCGGTGAATACGTATGCCGGGCATCCAATAAATATGGTGAAGATTTTACTCGTGCTACATTGAAATGCTACGGCAAAAGTGGTGTATTGCGTGATACCCTTCAACCAGATTCTTTGGCTAAAATTTTGGAACTTGAAAGTGCATTTGGCCAACAACCACATGTACCACAAACACCAACCGGTGAAGCACCTAAATTCACCACGCACATTACAGATATTGCCCGATTGGTTGAAGGACAAAGTGCTCACTTTGAGGCGAGACTTACTCCAGTTACTGATCCAGATCTAGTAGTTGAATGGTATTACAATGGACAAAAATTACCTCACGGTCACAGATATCGTACTTTCCACGACTTTGGTATAGTCATTCTCGACATTTTATATTGTTATGAAGAAAATTCTGGCGTTTATGAATGTCGTGCTGTCAACAAATATGGAGAAGATACTACAAAAGCAACAATGAAATGCTTATCGAAGGCAAACTTAATCTTGGACTCGCAGCTGCCGCGAGTAAGTATTATTTCTGAAAACGTTGTTGCTACCGCCGCCGTTTGATTACATTTTAATTTTATTTCTTTTCTAGGGCATGGAAGGTGGATTAGAAAAAATCCAAACACTCGAAGATTCCCTAGTTCGGACAAGAGACGAACGTACGGAACAATTTGAAGGCCGGGCACCTATGTTCACAGTTCCACTATCAAATATCGATAGTTTACGAGAAGGTGAAAATGCTCACTTTGAAGCACGACTTATTCCTGTTGATGATCCAAAACTTAAAGTTGAATGGTACTGGAATGGTAAACCACTTAAAGCTGGTTCAAGATTCCGTACATTCTGTGACTTTGGATTTGCAATTCTCGAAATATCACCCGTTTATCCAGAAGATTCTGGTGAATATTCATGTCGTGCTACAAACGATTATGGTGAAGCTGTAACAACAGCTTCCATGAAGGTACAAGGAAAACGTAGTATCATCCTTGAATCACAATTACCAAAAGGTATGGAAGGTACAATTGATCGTATTGCTGAATTAGAAGGTTATGGCGTTGCACCCGGACAATATATTCAAGAAGATGATTCTGGTAAACCACCAGAGTTTATTACCACACCATCTGATCTTGTTTTAGCCGAAAATTCATTGGCTCACTTTGAATGCCGATTGACTCCAATTAATGATCCAAGCATGAGAGTTGATTGGTTCCATAATGGAAAAGCTTTATGGTCTGGTTCACGTATTAAGACTATTAATGACTTTGGCTTTGTAATTCTTGAAATTGCTGGATGTTATCAACGCGATTCTGGATTATACACATGCAAAGCAACAAATAAACATGGTGAAGCATCTGTTTCATGTAAATTACAAGTTCGTGGTAGACAAGGTATTATTGTTGAGCCACAATTACCATCGAACTTCCGTTCCGGCACTGAAAGTATTCAAAAATTGGAGGAGAATTTATACAAACGGGAAGAAATTTATATTGATGAAGAGCAACCACAACCACCTAAATTCGTTGTTGAAATTTCGGATAATGAAGATGTGCCCGAAGGTGGGCCAGTACACTTTGATTGTCGCGTTGAACCCGTTGGTGATCCATCAATGCGAATTGACTGGTACCAAAATGGACGTCCCCTTGCAACCGGATCAAGAGTACATATGCTTAATGATTTTGGTTTTGTTGCTTTGGACATTGATTACACGTATGCTCGCGACTCAGGAGAATATGTATGCCGTGCGATTAATAAATGGGGATCAGCTACTACAACCGCTAAGGTAACATGCAAATCGCGCAGAAATGTTATCTTTGATTCTCAATTACCTGATGGAATGTCCGCTGACAGATTAAAGGAATTGGAACGTGGCCCCATTGTGGCTGCACCACAAGAAGAGAAACATTTTGCAGCACCTAAATTTATTACACAAATTGCATCGCTAACCATCGATGAATCAGAATGTGTACGATTTGAATGTCGCGTTGAGCCAAAAGAAGATCCAAAGCTACGTGTTGAATGGTATCGCAATGGTAAATTGTTACCATCAGGACATCGTTATCGTACAGTTTATGATATGGGATTCGTTTCATTGGATATTTTGTATGTTTATGCCGAAGATTCTGGTGAATATGTATGTCGTGCCGTAAACAATGTAGGAGAAGATACAACCAGAGCTACAGTATCATGCAAACGTAATATTAGCTTTAATATTTTTTTTTTGTAACACATCAATTGATTTTCCATATGATTTTATAATTTCAGAACTTCCATCGATTATTCTACAAAATCAAATACCCAAGGGATTACAGAGATCTGAAACACTTATGCAAATGGAGGCAACAATTAAGAAATATACATCTGAAATATTCTTGACTGAAGATGATTTGTTTGATCCCGATAGAAAACAACCACCTCGATTCGTAACACAAATTAAAGAACAAACTAAATTAATTGAAATGCAATCTACTAAATTTGAATGCCAATTGGCTCCAGTGGGTGATCCAAATATGAAAGTTGAATGGTTCTTTAATGGAAAACCATTACCATACAGTAAACAATTATTACAATTATTATTTAATTTCAGATATTATATAGAAATTATTTTTTGCAGAAAATCGCTTCACACCAATTTATGACTTTGGTTATGTTGCAATGAACTTTGGATGGATTTATCCCGAGGATAGTGGAGAATATGTATGCCGAGCCACTAATTTGTATGGTATGGATGAAACACGTGCGATTATTAAAACAACTGGTAAACCAGGTATTATTTATGACTCGCAATTACCGAAACACATGAAGAGTATCGAACGAATTCGTGAAATGGAAGCAGCATGGCAAGTGTAAGTATCTTCATTAGTTATAAATTATAGCACCTTAGTTATTTTATTGATGCTTCTTGATTGTATTATAATATAGGGCGCCTGAAGCACCAGATGAGGATGCTAAGCCTAGACAACCACCAGTATTTGTAAGCCAACCAGAAAACATTACGGTTGAAGAGGGTGAATGGGCTAGATTCCAAGCTCGTGTAACAGGGCATCCACGTCCACGTGTCATGTGGCTCGTCAATGGACACACCGTTGTTAACGTAAGAAATATTTTAAGCAGCGCTCTAAAAATATCGTTTGATATTAAATTTATTTTTTTAGGGTTCACGTTATAAACTAACATACGATGGTATGTATCATTTAGATATTCCAAAGACACGTCAATATGACACCGGCAAAATTGAGGTCATTGCTCGTAGCTCAGTAGGAGAAGCTCTTGCGACTGCCGATTTGAACGTTGTACCACGCAAAGATGATTATCGCGGTGTCTTGAAGAATTCACCAAAACGTAAGTGGTTTTATTCTATCGTACACATACAAATATTTTTCACAACAATAAAATTTTCACTGTACAAAAAAAAAATCACTCACGAAATGATGGCTTAAGGTTTTTACTCTAACACAAAGTGGTTCAAACTAAAAAAAATGTAATATTTTGCATTTTGTAGTTTAGTGATTTGGAATGTCCGCAAAATATGTGGACAAAGCAGATCTCTTAAACTGCTATAAATGCAATGTTCAAGAGATTAGTTTGATTCACTGTTCTCTAACACATTTTTAAATATACATAAAACTATTTTATATTCACAACACGCTAAATAATAACAAGAATCACGCAGTTTTTATTTTATATCAATCATAATGCACTTGAACTTTAATATACAAACAAAACTTAAAACTGTCCTGATTACCTTTTGAACCTCCTTTTATGAATAAATATATAAATGAAAATTAAAGACTGCTCCTATTGCTTCATTGCGTTGTTTGTGCTGCAAGATATATCAACTGTAATAAGTCTGATTAAGAGTAATGTATGTAATCATCAGTTACTACTTAGAAATAAGTATAACGCTTATCTTAAGATATAAAAAGAAAATCAAGGTATGAATTATTATCATATTCCCATCTCTCTGACTGTTGTATTCTCACCGTGGTGCACTTTACAATTACGTATGGTGAACTATATTAAATAACAATTTTTTTTAATTTTATTATTTTTATATAATTAAATAATTACTTAGTATTAAGTTTAATATGATTTTAAATTTTAAAATGCATGTGAAATCTCCGATCATTTTCGTTTAATATAATATATTGAACAAATCAATTTTTTTTTATATAAAACCCTATAATTTTCTACCCGAATAACTATAAACGACAATAGCATGGTATGATCATGAGCTAGCACAATACCAACAGGAACGTGTCGACAACGAATTGGAAAAAACATTTGAAGAACGTAAACAACATTTAGCGCAACAAGAAGGTGTTAAATTGAGCGAACATATGCGCACCAAAATACAAAAGCAACAGGAAACGGAATGGCAAAGGGCTGTAAAAACTAAGAAAAATGAAGAGTATTACAATAAATTGGCTGATTTGGAAAGTGAACAGGTCACCAAAGAAACAAAATTACGCGAAAATACTCATCAATCTACGGTACCGGGAGAAAAAATTGCCACAAGTTCGGTAGCCAAAGGAATGGCGCAAAAATATCAAGATACACTGTAAGTAAAAGATTAATTACTGTATTATGCACATAACACTAATATGACGACATGATTATTTTATTTAATTTATCTAGAGAAAAAACCGAAGAAATAACTGATTTTACAAAAATGCAAAAGGTTCAATACCAAAAGAGGGTTATCCCAAAACCAGATCCATCTGAATCGGCTGTACATGGTCGCGAAGTCTACGTAAATAAACAATTACAAACTCAAAAGGAGGTAGTTGGTGATAAGGAAATAACCCGAAAGATTACAGCCACCGAAACAACTGAAGTTGAACATCACGGTAAAACGCAAGAACGTGTTGTAGAAGGGCCAGTACAACCAGCTAAAGCACCTTTCTTCACGAAAAAAATTCAACCATGTCGCGTATTTGAAAACGAACAAGCTAGATTTGAAGTTGAATTCGATGGTGAACCATTGCCAAAGGTTAAATGGTATAGAGAAAATTTCGAAATTCATAACTCACGTGATATTCAAATTCATACATTCGGCACTAAATCAGTTTTAATGATTCGTCAAGTATTACTTGAAGATTCAGCTGTGTTTGCTGTTATTGCCGAAAATCGTGGTGGTACAGCTAAATGCAGTGCTAATTTAGTTGTTGAAGAACGTCGACGACAAGGAAAAACCAATTTAATTCCACCAAGTTTCTTAACAACAGTTCAAAATACAACGGTTAATGTTGGCCAATTGGCACGTTTCGATGCCCGCATTACAGGTACACGACCGCTAGATGTATATTGGTTAAGGAATGGAAAGAAAATACCACAAAACATTAAAAATAAAATGGTTGAAGAAGATAACACCTTTACATTATTAATTATTGAAGCTGAACCAGAAGATGCTGGTAAATATGAATGTGTTGCTGTAAATAGTGCAGGAGAAGCAAGATGCGATGCTGAATGCTTTGTTTTATCGCCAACATCGCAGAAACGTGAAAAACCAACAACACCCGGTGTAGAAAAATCACCCACAATTATTGAACCGCTTAAAGATCAAAGAGTACCGGAAGGACAATCAGTGATCTTCAAATGTCGTGTCATTGGTAAACCAAATCCAACCGCTAGATGGCTTAAAGGTGAAAATATTATAAAACAATCGAAATATTTCCAAATGATGAGAGAAGGAGAATATTATACACTACGCATCTCCGAAGCATTCCCAGAAGATGAGGGAACATACAAATGTATTTTAGCAAATAATATTGGTGAAATTGCAACAGCAGCTAAATTAAAAGTGATCGCCCCAGGGACTCAAGATCAATTACCAACTTTGACACCATTAAAAGACTTGACCGTTGAAGAAGGTGCACCAGCTCAATTTAAAACCATCGTTTCTGGAAAAGTTAAACCGACAATACAATGGTACCGTGAAGGTGCTTTGATCCCAATCTCACCAGATTTCCAAGTAAGTAAATTCCTATATACATATTATAATTTCATTAAGACGCGAAACAATATTAATGCAACACTCTGCAACTTGATGAAACATTTTTTTCCATCAAAAAGATAAAATTATAACTAATTAATAATTCGCTTAACACACACGATTCGTTTCTCGGTATTTTGTCTTTTTTTTTGTATTCTAGAAGTATTTTTAATTTCCCTGATATATTTCGTTTTGGATTCTAGCCCATTTGGTATGAACACATTTAGATGAAATACAAAAAAAAATATAAACAGGTGTAACGCAGAAGATTTTCTTGAAAGCGCTTGAAAACGATATTTTAATTTTAGATTTGTACAAAGTTTTTTTTTAATATAAACGATTAATAAAAAGACAGATTATAAAGACTTTAGGTGTCTATAGTGTATAGCTGCACATATATTTTGCCAAACCACCGAAAGTAGTTTAACTTTTGAAATCAAGCAAGTCATTAAAATATGAATCGGTTCTGAATCACCGTGTGGTGGGTGACACATCAAAGAGTGTACCTATATAAAGCGGAGCCAAATATAATATAAATTAATCATACTTTAGTTTATAGAATACCATTTCCACCTGTCTCACCTACATTTTTCACCTGAGTAAAATATTTTCTCAAAATAAATATGTTAATGTTTATTTTAAAATTTTTAAATATATATTTAGACCTTATTGTGTAAAGAATACACAAAATTACATTATTCTAAATTTACTTTCGAAAATGGTGTCACGGAATGCATTTTTATAATTTAAACAAAACGAAAAGAAAATTTGAAAAATACAAAGAACCAATTTTTATTTTTTTTTTTGTTGAAAATTCACCCACATCGTAAATTATTGAAACAAAAAAAAAATAATAAAATCATAAATTTTAATGTTTGAACATTTTCTTTTTTTTTTATAATTAACAGGCCCCATGATTTTCAATATTTTCGTTTATTCTACATATTTTACTTTTATGAGAGGCAATATGGAAATTATCTATCAAAATTCAAATTAGTAATTAAATATAAATTTTGTTTAACTAGCTGTACAATGAAAAAATTTTTTTGAAAATATAAATCGCATATTTTAGCTAGCTAGTAGTTACTCGTATTAGAATAGAAGTAACAAAAATTATCTGTTTATCGAATATTGTCAGACAAAGTATTTAATTTAAATTACCTGAAAACATACACAAATATTATTTTTTTTCATGTGTTCTAGTGCCAAAGCCCACAGCTGTTTATATATCATTCTATAGATAATAAAAACAATAAAATAACGACGAGTAAGTCATTCAAATTTTCACATGGCCGTTAAATTGTGACGCCTTTGAATTTGTAAGTTTACATATTTACGCTCGGGAGTCATTTTGTGTGTGATTCAAAACTTACGAGTTGTGGGTTGTTTCTTCCTACGATTTTCTTATGCTACATTGGAATCTTATTATATATATAGAATATTTGTAAAAAAACAAACGAAATGTTGATTTCATCAAATTATGTGATTAAGCAATTATTATCAGATCATCAGATCAAACTACTCTCTTCATAATAAATATGGGCATAATGTTAACCATTCAATTTTTATTTATTCTCTTCAGATGGTACAAGAAGGTAACAATGCCATCCTAATTATTGGTACAACATTTGAGGAAGATACAGGAATATTTACATGCCGTGCCAGTACATCAGCTGGTGTTGTTGAAACATCAGGAAAATTAACTGTCAAAAGTAAGATTAGTTTCAAACCAAAAAAGAAATAAAACTCAAACGTAGAACCGAACCGAATTTTTACACACCCCCAAAAAAATAAAAAATAAAACTTTTAAAAAAAAAATTAAAAAATTTTAAAATTACAAAAAAAAATAATTAATATTTATAATAACATTTTTAATTTTTTGCCTTAATTTAATATTTTGCCAAAAAAAAACGACAAAAAATACAACAAAAAAAACTACATATATATAAATATTTATTTATTTATTAATTACATGAGTGTTTAATTTTATTATTTAATTATTAACTAGTCGTTTTTCGATAAGAAAAGAAAATTTACAAAAAAATATATTTTTTCTTTTTTGAATCATGTTTAATTTACAATAAAGATCAGGCCCCGCTTCAGACTACACCTTATAGTCTGTAGTACAACACAGATCAAAGAACCAACCGAATTTATATTTGGATATATTTACAACTGAAGCCAGGTCTCGATAATGGTGCATGTATTTTCTATTGTAAATTAAACTTAATTCAAAAAAATAAATAATTTAGATATTTTGCTTATTTATTTATTTATTTTTCATCCAAAAAAAAAATTCAATGAAAATAAAATTAATTAATCATTTGAAAAGAAATTAGAAAAAACAAATCATTTAATTTTAATTTAATTTATAAATTTATGTATTACGAGAGTGCAATAAAAAAAAAAGAACATCTTAAATATCATAGTTATTTTTTTCGTGCTAAATGATGAATTAATTTAAAAAGAAAATTTTATGAAAGAAACACAAATAATTAAATTTTTCACTCTCAATATAAAAAAAAAAAAAAGAAAAAAGAAAAATAATAATAATAAAGGGACTGATTGTTATTTTAAAATTGAAAAATTTTCAAAGTAGAAAATTTATGAAATTTTAATTTTATGTTGAAGATGGTCTTTTGAAAACACAAAAAAAAAAATCGTTTACAGTTGAAAATGTGAAGGTCAAAAAATAGAAATCAAGCGCGATGAGCGCAAAACACGAACCGACAGACTCCCGCGATCTAATTATAACTTTCTATAATTCTATTTTTTTTTTTTAATTTGTTTTATTTTTTTATTTTTAATATTCGAGAAAGAAACGCTACATAATATCTCTATGTAGGATTGAATTACCAATCTAAATTTGGAATGCCAGCTTACCTTTATGATTCATTTTATTTTAGAAATAAAAATTCATTGAAAACAATATTTTGCTTTATTTAATTTATTTATGATGTTAAAAAAAAAATTTTTTTTTTTTTATATATTTTCAACATAAAATTAAAATTTAATATTTAGTTAATTATTAATTTTACAAAAATTCAGAAAAATCGAAGACAATTATTTTATTTTCATTATTTATATTTTTGTTTGTTTTTGTTTTTTTTTATACTTTTATTTTGTTTTGTTTTACTTCAAGTTGAAACAATCTATCAAAAATGTGATCAATAAGCATGTAAAAAAGAAATGTTGCGCGGAAAACTTTGATTTCTAATTTTCATGAATATTATGCCTTGATCATTTTTTTTTTTTTCATCCATTTTCATGTAATTTGCTGCCGCTATTGCTTTTTTGTGATGATTTTTTATTAGCTGCCAGCATACTGTTTACATCTGCCAAAAACCTATAACACAAAGAATTATTAGTATAAAACACGTTTAAAAGATCCTCGTAAAATAGTATTTATGTAAATTTATGTTAAACATAACTAAATACATAAATTCTATTTAACTAACTTTATTTATTATTATTTAGTTTAACATTACTATTGTAATTGTTTTTTTGTGTTTCTTACATAAATTTTTATTTTTTTTGTTAATTTCCCTTTATCAACAGAACAACAACCAACCAAAAAAAAAACACCACTAATTTCCTTTATTTCCACACAGAATTCGATTGTCACAGAACTTAATCCACCAATTTTCAAAATTTCACTAAGTAGTAATGAATACTTCACTTCACAAAACCAGGTACACGACTAAATTGTTATAATGAACGACGAAAAAAATATTAAAAAAAAGAAAACTTGCGAGAAAATATTTTTTTGAAAGAAAATTATTTTTCTCAACCTCACAAATACAAACTTATTACAAATTCTATACTAACACAACGAACTATTTATAAAAATCTATTCCCACGAAGTAAATTAAACTATTAAAGTGATACATTAAGTATACGTACTTAGAAATACACAAGCACACACACACACACTTTTCAACTTTCTTACAGTTCCAGATTGAATCATTTTCCCCGTTCCCTAATAACCACACAGAATTTTTTTTTTCTCCTTGAGATGTGGTGCATCACATATCGTCCTACCACGTTCAAAACTGAATCATCCGAATTTGAAACAAATTTTGTATACCAAAAATAACTTTTTGATGAATAATTATTTTACCTTTAATTATAATTTATTAGTAATTTTCGGTGTTATGTATTATATACTATGTATATTGTGTTTTGTGTATATACCTGTAAATGAGTTGCCGATATGTCCTGTTTGTGCATCATATTTGTGAATTGTATGTATATTAATATAAAATACTGTAAGTTGTTAATCTGATAATTTTTGATATTTTGCCAAAAACAAAAGTAAATTAAAACAATTTTTGATGCTTTAAGATAATTATTTAGTCATTGGTCTGATGTTTAATTTATATAAGCAACGGGTAAAATTATTGTTAAAATTTAATCAAATATAAATCACTTACCAAATTTACATATTGCATTTAAAAAATTTTTGGTTGATCATCCATCTGCAATGATTAAAAATATTTTTTGATGTAACAATAATTCAACCTACTGTAATTTCATAATGACTCTGCTAGTATTTAGTCATCGTTGTTAATGTTTTAAAATATATGTGATGAGAAAAGCATAAACAAACATACATACTTAAATTTAGTTTGACACCTATAACGCAATCACAAACAATAAACAGATGATTCATACGGCTAATTATTTTTGTTTTTAGGACGTAGAAAAACATCACGAATTATTTTAAGTGAAATTAAACAACAACAAGATATAAATTATTTACAAGAGCAACATGAAAGAAGGCAAAGATCACAATCGACCACACGGAGCGACAGCCAAGCAAAACAAGTACAATTTAGTGATACAGTTCAACATGCAACCATACTCACTACTGACTTACCAGATGGGGATGAAAAACTTCCGTGGCGTCGCCCGAGGAGTAGTAGTTTGCAGCCAAGATCATCAAAATTGCCATGGGTACAAGCCACCCGGGATCGATCATTGGATGCTCCACGAAAACTATCAAATATTTATCGTGACGTACCAATAAGTCCATGGGCAGCATCAGTTAAGCTGAAAAAAGCACCAATAGAAATTAAAGTTATTGAACAACCTAAAATTGAGGAAACTGTTAAATTACGACCGGCAAAAATTGAACGATATGAATTTGCTAAAATGGCTATGCAAATTGTTGATCTTAAATCTGTGAGAGAAGATGCCATAACCCTACTTTCGGAACTTCAAGATATTCAGGCACAGGCTGGTTACTATGAATTAGATGAACAACAAAGACAAGATGATATTATTGCAATTGAAAGAATCAAGACTGAAGAAGATATTTCAATACTTGAATTGACTAGACATGTTGAGGAAATTATTAAGCGTGACACACAACGTGCGCAAACCTCGAAAGAAAACAAAGAGGAATTAACAACCCGCCTAAAACGGGTCGAACAAAAATTCGAAGAACGGAAGGAAGATTTGAGAAAGAAACAACGGCAGATATCAGAACTTCACCAAGAAATGTATAAACAATCTGTTACAGATGTTGAAGATACAATAATCTTAAAATTAGATCAAAACGAAGAATATGCTGAGCTTATGAAAATGAATGATCAACCAACGTTCTGGCGAAGAGTTCAAGAGCAAAAGCAAATGATTTCTACCGGAGAATATCGTGAACCAACTGAAGAATCAGAACCAAAACCACAAACAATTCGTGAGTCACGTCAAACGCAAAGAAAAGAGCACGTAAAAAGGCAAACTAAAACACAAGCTCGCAACCAAACAGAACTTACACAACAAAATCTACAACAATTTACTCAACAACAACAACAATACGAACAGAGTCATACAGAATCTGAACACTTGATTCAATCGTATCCACCGCAAGAGGTGCCAGTTAGCTGGAGAAAACCTAGACAAACTCAACAAGTCGAACAATTGACAGAACAACAAATGATTCACACTGAATCTGAACATTTTATTCAGTCCTACGTGCAACAAGAGCCACAACCAGAAGTCCCTGTCAACTGGCGTAAGCCCAGACAACAAACTCAACAATTTGTAGAGCAAACTAAACAACACACTGAATCGGAACAACGTATTACAACTTATGATGAACAAACCATTCAACAAGAAAAACCTGTTAATTGGCGCAAACCAAAACAACAACCACAGTATGAGCAGCCAGAACCGGTTCACACCGAATCATCCGAATTTATACAACCCTATGCTCAAGAAGATGTTAAAGAAGAAGTTCCGGTTAGTTGGAGAAAACCAAGACAACCACAGCAACAACAAGAGCCAGAGAAAACTCACACAGAATCATCAGAATTTATACAACCCTATGCTCAAGAAGAAGTTAAAGAAGAAGTTCCGGTTAGTTGGAGAAAACCAAGACAACCACAGCAACAACAAGAGCCAGAGAAAACTCACACAGAATCATCAGAATTTATTGAACCACGCCCAGTGGAAGAAATTGAAGAAGAGCAACCTGTTAACTGGCGTAAACCAAGACAACCGGAAGAAAAACCAAAACCAAAGAAACAGGTTATAAAGCCAGAAGAGCCAAAGCAGCCTGAACAAGTTAAACTGAAACCAACACCAAGACGTAAACAACCAGAACCAAAACAACCGGAAGAAGTGGCACTAAAACCCACTCCACGAAAACAATCGGTACAAAAGGATCTTCTAGATGAAACCGTTAGATCAAGCACAATAATTGAAAAAGTAATAAGCGAAGCGCTTTCGGTTGAAAAGTCTGAGGAAGTGCCAGTTATTGAACAATTTGAAGAGGTACAAGAAGATGGAAACATCAAACGTATCACACGAGTAACTAAAAAGGTACGAAAACCTAAGCCTAAACAACCAACAATTGGCGACGCAGTCCAACCAGAAGAATCACCTCAAGAAGTAATTCCCGAAGAGAAACCACAAATAGAAGAATTAATTGAAATTCAGGAGGATGGAAAAGTTAAGAAAATTAAGAAAATTACAAAGAAAATACTAAAACCAAAAACTAAAACTCATGAGGAAGATGAAACTGAAGTTACGGAATATCAAGAAGTGGTACCACAACAGCCGGAAGAAATTGAGGAAAAACCCGAAGAGAAACCTAAACGGCAGATTGTTAAACCAAAAGAACCGGAAAAACAACCAGAGGTTGTTCAATTAAAACCAACACCAAGGCGCAAACAGCCAGTAATTGAAAAACCTGAACAAATTCAACTCAAACCAACTCCTAGAAAACAAATTGAGGAACAAACCACTGAATTGATTGAATCAACAATAACAGACAAATTGGTTCACGAAACTCAAATTACACAACAACCGGTTGAAATACACAGTCAAGAGATTGTTGAAATTCAAGAAGATGGTAAATTAATAAAGGTCAAGAGAACAACCAAAAAATCTAAGAAGCCTGCAGAAGAAAGTGTCGTAGAACAACCCAAACCGGAGGAAGTAATAAGTGAAATTATCCCAGAAAAACCGACATTTGAAGAGCATATTGAGGTGCAAGATGATGGCAAAATTAAAAAAGTTCGAAAAATCGTCAATCAAGTGAAGAAAATTAAACAAATGGTTACAGAGGAAATTCAAGACGACCAAGAAATTACGGAAACTAGTAAGGAAGAAATAATTGAAGAAAAAGCAACTGTTCAAGAAGTAATTGACGAACACGACGACGGCAAAATAACGAAAATTAGAAAAGTTACCAAAATAATTCGAAAACCCAAACAAAAAATAATCGAAGAAGTAGTAACTACGGAAGAGATTACGGAAGATAAACCCGAAGAAATGCCCGAAGAAATCATTCAAGAAAAGCCCGTCATAGAAGAAGTTACAGAAATACAAGATGGGGTAGTAAAGAAAACAAGAAGAATTGTAAAACGAAAGCCAGAAGAGCCTCAAAAGGTTGAAACCGTTCAACTAAAACCTACACCGCGCAAGAAAGCTCCAGAACCTGAACAACCTGAACAAGTTCAACTAAAACCTGTTTCTAAAAAGAAACAACAAGAAGATGTTCCAGAAATAATTGAATCAACTACACTACAAACTATTTCTCATGAAACACAAATATTGGAACAAACTGAGGAAGAACCAATTGTTGAGGAAACCGTTGAAGCTGGTAAAGTCAAGAAGATTATTAAAAAAGTCAAAAAAATTAAACCAGAAGAAGTACCAGAAGCTAAACCTGAAGAAATTGTGGAAGAACAACCGACCATCGAAGAAACCGTCCAAATAGAAGAAGGTGGCAAATTCAAACAAATAAAAACGACCACCAAAAAGGTTAAGAAAACGAAAGAAATCGTCGAAGAAGTGATTGACAATAGACCACAGGAAGAAATTCCAGAAGAAAAACCTGTTGTCGAGGAAACCGTTGAGGTACAAGAAGATGGAAAAGTCAAGAAGACCAAGAAGGTTATCAAGAAAATCAGAAAACCAAAAGAGAACAAGGTGGTCGAAGAAACCGAAATCACAGAGGAAATCACCGACGAACAACCTGAACAAATTGAAGAATTCCCTCAGGAAGTGTATGACGAGACCGTCGAAGAAAAACCAACCGTTGAGGAAACTGTTGAGGTTCAAGAAGATGGTAAGGTGAAGAAAACTAAGAAGATCATCAAGAAGATCAAGAAAGTCAAACCTCAAGAGATTATCGAAGAACCAAAGGAAGAAAAGCCAGAAGAGGTACCAGAAACTAAACCTGAAGTTGTGGAAGAACAACCTACAATCGAAGAAACCGTCCAAATTGAAGAAGGTGGAAAATTCAAACAAATTAAGAAAACCACCAAAAAGGTCAAGAAAACAAAAGAAATCATCGAAGATGTCGTTGAAACAAGACCACAGGAAGAAATTCCGGAAGAGAAACCTGTCGTCGTGGAAACCGTTGAGGTACAAGCAGATGGAAAAGTCAAGAAGACGAAAAAGATTATCAAGAAAATCAGAAAACCAAAAGAGAATAAGGTGGTTGAAGAAACTGAAATCACAGAAGAAATCACCGACGAGCAACCTGAACAAATTGAAGAATTCCCTCAAGAAGTGTATGACGAGACCGTCGAAGAAAAACCAACTGTTGAGGAAACTGTTGAGGTTCAAGAAGATGGTAAAGTTAAGAAAACTAAGAAGATCATCAAGAAGATCAAGAAAACTAAACCTCAAGAAATTATCGAAGAACCAAAAGAAGAAAAGCCAGAAGAGGTACCAGAAGCTAAACCTGAAGTTGTGGAAGAACAACCTACAATCGAAGAAACCGTCCAAATTGAAGAAGGTGGCAAATTCAAACAAATTAAGAAAACCACGAAAAGGGTCAAGAAAACAAAAGAAATCATCGAAGATGTCGTTGAAACAAGACCACAGGAAGAAATTCCGGAAGAGAAACCTGTCGTCGTGGAAACCGTTGAGGTACAAGCAGATGGAAAAGTCAAGAAGACGAAAAAGATTATCAAGAAAATCAGAAAACCAAAAGAGAACAAGGTGGTTGAAGAAACTGAAATCACAGAAGAAATCACCGACGAGCAACCTGAACAAATTGAAGAATTCCCTCAAGAAGTGTATGACGAGACCGTCGAAGAAAAACCAACTGTTGAGGAAACTGTTGAGGTTCAAGAAGATGGTAAGGTCAAGAAAACTAAGAAGATCATCAAAAAGATCAAGAAAGTCAAACCTCAAGAAATTATCGAAGAACCAAAAGAAGAAAAACCAGAAGAGGTACCAGAAGCTAAACCTGAAGTTGTGGAAGAACAACCTACAATCGAAGAAACCGTTCAAATTGAAGAAGGTGGCAAATTCAAACAAATTAAGAAAACCACCAAAAAGGTCAAGAAAACAAAAGAAATCATCGAAGATGTCGTTGAAACAAGGCCACAGGAAGAAATTCCGGAAGAGAAACCTGTCGTCGTGGAAACCGTTGAAGTACAAGCAGATGGCAAAATTAAGAAGACCAAAAAGATTATCAAGAAAATCAGAAAACCAAAAGAAAACAAGGTGGTTGAAGAAACCGAAATCACAGAAGAAATCACCGACGAACAACCTGAACAAATTGAAGAATTCCCTCAAGAAGTGTATGACGAGACCGTCGAAGAAAAACCAACTGTTGAGGAAACTGTTGAGGTTCAAGAAGATGGTAAAGTTAAGAAAACTAAGAAGATCATCAAGAAGATCAAGAAAACTAAACCTCAAGAAATTATCGAAGAACCAAAAGAAGAAAAGCCAGAAGAGGTACCAGAAGCTAAACCTGAAGTTGTGGAAGAACAACCTACAATCGAAGAAACCGTCCAAATTGAAGAAGGTGGAAAATTCAAACAAATTAAGAAAACCACCAAAAAGGTCAAGAAAACAAAAGAAATCATCGAAGATGTCGTTGAAACAAGACCACAGGAAGAAATTCCGGAAGAGAAACCTGTCGTCGTGGAAACCGTTGAGGTACAAGCAGATGGAAAAGTCAAGAAGACGAAAAAGATTATCAAGAAAATCAGAAAACCAAAAGAGAACAAGGTGGTTGAAGAAACTGAAATCACAGAAGAAATCACCGACGAGCAACCTGAACAAATTGAAGAATTCCCTCAAGAAGTGTATGATGAGACCGTCGAAGAAAAACCAACTGCTGAGGAAACTGTTGAGGTTCAAGAAGATGGTAAGGTCAAGAAAACTAAGAAGATCATCAAAAAGATCAAGAAAGTCAAACCTCAAGAAATTATCGAAGAACCAAAAGAAGAAAAACCAGAAGAGGTACCAGAAGCTAAACCTGAAGTTGTGGAAGAACAACCTACAATCGAAGAAACCGTTCAAATTGAAGAAGGTGGCAAATTTAAACAAATTAAGAAAACCACCAAAAAGGTTAAGAAAACAAAAGAAATCATCGAAGATGTCGTTGAAACAAGACCACAGGAAGAAATTCCGGAAGAGAAACCTGTCGTCGTGGAAACCGTTGAGGTACAAGCAGATGGAAAAGTCAAGAAGACGAAAAAGATTATCAAGAAAATCAGAAAACCAAAAGAGAACAAGGTGGTTGAAGAAACTGAAATCACAGAAGAAATCACCGACGAACAACCTGAACAAATTGAAGAATTCCCTCAAGAAGTGTATGACGAGACCGTCGAAGAAAAACCAACTGTTGAGGAAACTGTTGAGGTTCAAGAAGATGGTAAAGTTAAGAAAACTAAGAAGATCATCAAGAAGATCAAGAAAACTAAACCTCAAGAAATTATCGAAGAACCAAAAGAAGAAAAGCCAGAAGAGGTACCAGAAGCTAAACCTGAAGTTGTGGAAGAACAACCTACAATCGAAGAAACCGTTCAAATTGAAGAAGGTGGCAAATTCAAACAAATTAAGAAAACCACCAAAAAGGTCAAGAAAACAAAAGAAATCATCGAAGATGTCGTTGAAACAAGGCCACAGGAAGAAATTCCGGAAGAGAAACCTGTCGTCGTGGAAACCGTTGAAGTACAAGCAGATGGCAAAATTAAGAAGACCAAAAAGATTATCAAGAAAATCAGAAAACCAAAAGAAAACAAGGTGGTTGAAGAAACCGAAATCACAGAAGAAATCACCGACGAACAACCTGAACAAATTGAAGAATTCCCTCAAGAAGTGTATGATGAGACCGTCGAAGAAAAACCAACCGTTGAAGAAACTGTTGAGGTTCAAGAAGATGGTAAGGTTAAGAAAACTAAAAAGATCATCAAGAAGATCAAGAAAACTAAACCTCAAGAAATTATCGAAGAACCAGAAGAGGTACCAGAAGCTAAACCTGAAGTTGTGGAAGAACAACCTACAATCGAAGAAACCGTTCAAATTGAAGAAGGTGGCAAATTTAAACAAATTAAGAAAACCACCAAAAAGGTCAAGAAAACAAAAGAAATCATCGAAGATGTCGTTGAAACAAGGCCACAGGAAGAAATTCCGGAAGAGAAACCTGTCGTCGTGGAAACCGTTGAGGTACAAGCAGATGGAAAAGTCAAGAAAACCAAAAAGGTTATCAAGAAAATCAGAAAACCAAAAGAGAACAAGGTGGTTGAAGAAACCGAAATCACAGAAGAAATCACCGACGAACAACCTGAACAAATTGAAGAATTCCCTCAAGAAGTGTATGATGAGACCGTCGAAGAAAAACCAACCGTTGAAGAAACTGTTGAGGTTCAAGAAGATGGTAAGGTTAAGAAAACTAAAAAGATCATCAAGAAGATCAAGAAAACTAAACCTCAAGAAATTATCGAAGAACCAAAAGAAGCAAAACCAGAAGAGGTACCAGAAGCTAAACCTGAAGTTGTGGAAGAACAACCTACAATCGAAGAAACCGTTCAAATTGAAGAAGGTGGCAAATTCAAACAAATTAAGAAAACCACCAAAAAGGTCAAGAAAACAAAAGAAATCATCGAAGATGTCGTTGAAACAAGACCACAGGAAGAAATTCCGGAAGAGAAACCTGTCGTCGTGGAAACCGTTGAGGTACAAGCAGATGGAAAAGTCAAGAAGACGAAAAAGATTATCAAGAAAATCAGAAAACCAAAAGAGAACAAGGTGGTTGAAGAAACCGAAATCACAGAAGAAATCACCGACGAACAACCTGAACAAATTGAAGAATTCCCTCAAGAAGTGTATGATGAGACCGTCGAAGAAAAACCAACCATTGAAGAAACTGTTGAGGTTCAAGAAGATGGTAAGGTTAAGAAAACTAAAAAGATCATCAAGAAGATCAAGAAAACTAAACCTCAAGAAATTATCGAAGAACCAAAAGAAGAAAAACCAGAAGAGGTACCAGAAGCTAAACCTGAAGTTGTGGAAGAACAACCTACAATCGAAGAAACTGTTCAAATTGAAGAAGGTGGCAAATTCAAACAAATTAAGAAAACCACCAAAAAGGTCAAGAAAACAAAAGAAATCATCGAAGATGTCGTTGAAACAAGGCCACAGGAAGAAATCCCGGAAGAGAAACCTGTCGTCGTGGAAACCGTTGAGGTACAAGCAGATGGAAAAGTCAAGAAAACCAAAAAGGTTATCAAAAAAATCAGAAAACCAAAAGAGAACAAGGTGGTTGAAGAAACCGAAATCACAGAAGAAATTACCGATGAACAACCAGAACAAATCGAAGAATTCCCTCAAGAAGTGTATGATGAAACCGTCGAAGAAAAACCAACTGTTGAAGAAACTGTAGAGGTTCAAGAAGATGGTAAGGTCAAGAAAATTAAGAAGATTATTAAGAAGATCAAGAAAGCTAAGCCTCAAGAAATTGTTGAAGAAATCAAGGAAGAAGTACCAGAAACAATACCTGAAGAAATTGTGGAACAACAACCTACAATCGAAGAAACCGTTCAAATTGAAGAAGGTGGCAAATTCAAACAAATCAAGAAGACTACCAAAAAGGTCAAGAAAACAAAAGAAATCATCGAAGAGGTAGTTGATAATAGGCCACAGGAAGAAATTCCTGAAGAGAAACCAGTTGTTGAGGAAACTACTGAGGTGCAAGCAGATGGAAAAGTTAAGAAAACTAAAAAAGTTATCAAGAAAATCAGAAAACCGAAAGAGAACAAGGTGGTTGAAGAAACTGAAATCACAGAGGAAATTATCGATGAACAACCAGAACAAATTGAAGCATTCCCTCAAGAGGTATATGAAGAAACGACGGAAGAAAAACCAACTGTTGAAGAAACTGTTGAGGTTCAAGAAGATGGTAAGATCAAGAAAATCAAGAAAATAACAAAGAAGGTCAAGAAGGTTAAACCAGAGATTATTGAAGAAGCAGCAGTGGAAGTTATTGAAGAACAACCAGTTGTCGAAGAAATTGAGGAAGTACAAGAGGACGGTAAAGTTAAAAAGGTTAAGAAAATAATTAAGAAGATTAAGAAACCAAAAGAACCTAAGGCTATTGACGAAACTGAAGTCACAGAAGAAAAACCAGAGGAACAAACAGTTATTGAAGAAATCGTTGAAGTTCAAGAAGACGGCAAAGTCAAGAAAACTAGAAAAATTATTAAACGAAAACCAGAAGAGCCTCAAGTACCTGAAGTTATCCAACTTAAACCAACTACTCGTAGGAAACCAGATGAACCTGAGCAAGCAGAACAAATACATTTGAAACCAATCCCCAAGAAGATCATACAAGAGGATACCATCGAAACTAAAGAATCAACTTCTCTGGAGTTTGTTGCTCATGAAACTCAATTGCTGGAACAAACAGAAGAAGAAGCAACTGTTGAGGAAACTGTTGAGGTTCAAGAAGATGGTAAGGTTAAGAAAACTAAAAAGATCATCAAGAAGATCAAGAAAGCTAAACCTCAAGAAATTATCGAAGAACCAAAAGAAGAAAAACCAGAAGAGGTACCAGAAGCTAAACCTGAAGTTGTGGAGGAACAACCTACAATCGAAGAAACCGTTCAAATTGAAGAAGGTGGTAAATTCAAACAAATTAAGAAAACCACCAAAAAGGTTAAGAAAACAAAAGAAATCATCGAAGATGTCGTTGAAACAAGGCCACAGGAAGAAATTCCTGAAGAGAAACCAGTGGTCGAGGAAACCGTTGAGGTACAAGAAGATGGAAAAGTCAAGAAGACCAAGAAGGTTACAAGAAAAATCAGAAAACCAAAAGAAAACAAGGTGGTTGAAGAAACCGAAATCACAGAAGAAATTACCGATGAGCAACCAGAACAAATCGAAGAATTCCCTCAAGAAGTGTATGAAGAAAACATTGAAGAAAAACCAACTGTTGAGGAAACAGTTGAAGTACAAGAAGATGGTAAGGTGAAGAAAATTAAGAAAATCATCAAAAAGGTCAAGAAGGCTAAACCTCAAGAAATTGTCGAGGAAGCACCGAAAGAAATACCTGAAGAAGTAATTGAAGAGCAACCTACCATGGAAGAAACAGTTCAAATTGAAGAAGGTGGCAAATTCAAACAAATTACGAAAACTACGAAAAAGGTCAAGAAAACGAAAGAAATCATCGAAGAGGTGGTTGATAATAGGCCACAGGAAGAAATTCCAGAAGAAAAACCAGTTGTTGAGGAAACTGTCGAGGTTCAAGATGATGGAAAAGTTAAGAGGACCAAAAAAATTGTCAGGAAAATCAGAAAACCAAAAGAGAATAAGGTGGTTGAAGAAACTGAAATCACAGAAGAAATCACCGATGAACAACCTGAACAAATCGAAGCGTTCCCTCAAGAAGTATATGAAGAAATCACTGAAGAAAAACCAACTGTTGAGGAAACTGTTGAGGTTCAAGAAGATGGTAAAGTCAAGAAAATCAAGAAAATCATCAAGAAGGTCAAGAAGACGAAACCTCAAGAAACAGTTGAAGCGGTACCAGAAGAAATGCCTGAGGAGGTTGTTGAAGAACAACCAGTTATTGAGGAAATTGAGGAAATACAGGAGGATGGTAAAGTCAAGAAGATCAAAAAGATTATTAAAAAAATTAAAAAACCAAAAGAACCTAAGGTCACTGAAGAAACCGAAATCATTGAAGAAAAACCAGAGGAACCAACAGTTATTGAAGAAACCGTGGAGGTCCAAGAAGATGGCAAAGTCAAGAAAACTAGGAAAATTGTTAAGCGCAAACCAGAAGAACCTCAAGTACCTGAAGTTATTCAACTTAAACCTACTACTCGTAGGAAAGCAGAAGAACCTGAACAACCGGATCAGATACATTTAAAACCAATCCCTAAGAAATCCACCGTGGAGGACACCGTTGAAACTACTGAATCTAAAAGTTTGCAATTTGTTGCCCATGAAATTCAAATGCTAGAACAGACGGAAGAAGATGCAACTGTTGAGGAAACTGTTGAAGTGCAAGATGACGGTAAGGTGAAGAAAATCAAGAAAATCATTAAAAAAGTTAAGAAATCTAAGCCTAAAGAAGTTACCGAGGAACTCGATGAACTAAAGCCTGATGAAATTGTTGAAGAACAGCCAACTATAGAAGAAACCGTACAAACTGAAGAAGGTGGTAAATTCAAACAAATTACGAAGACTACCAAAAAGGTAAAGAAAACAAAAGAAATCATCGAAGAGGTGGTTGAAAATAGACCACAAGAAGAAATTCCGGAAGAGAAACCAATTGTTGAGGAAACCGTTGAGGTACAAGAAGATGGAAAAGTCAAGAAGACCAAGAAGGTTACCAGGAAAATTAGAAAACCGAAAGAGAACAAGGTGGTTGAAGAAACTGAAATCACAGAAGAAATCACCGATGAACGACCAGAACAAATCGAAGCGTTCCCTCAAGAAGTATATGAAGAAATTATTGAAGAAAAACCAACCGTTGAAGAAACTGTTGAGGTTCAAGAAGATGGTAAAGTCAAGAAAATCAAGAAAATCATCAAAAAGGTCAAAAAGGCTAAACCTCAAGAAATTGTCGAAACAGCGCCGGAAGAAACACCTGAAGAAATTGTGGAACAACAACCTACTATCGAAGAAACCGTTCAAATTGAAGAAGGTGGTAAATTTAAGCAAATTAAGAAGACTACCAAGAAGGTTAAGAAAACCAAAGAAATAATAGAAGAGGTGATTGATAATAGGCCACAGGAAGAAATTCCGGAAGAGAAACCAGTTGTTGAGGAAACCGTTGAGGTACAAGAAGATGGAAAAGTCAAGAAGACCAAGAAGGTTACAAGGAAAATCAGAAAACCAAAAGAAAACAAGGTGGTCGAAGAAACCGAAATTACAGAAGAAATTACCGACGAGCAGCCAGAACAAATTGAAGAATTCCCTCAGGAAGTGTATGAAGAAAACATTGAAGAAAAACCAACTGTTGAGGAAACTGTTGAAGTTCAAGAAGATGGTAAAATCAAGAAAATCAAGAAAATCACAAAGAAGGTCAAAAAGATTAAACCCGAGCTTATTGAAGATAAACCGGAGGAAGTTGTTGAAGAAGAGCCGGTTATCGAAGAAATTGAGGAAGTACAGGAAGATGGTAAAATTAAAAAGATCAAGAAAATTACTAAGAAAATCAAAAAACCAAAAGAACCTAAGGTCATAGAAGAAACTGAAATTATTGAAGAAAAGCCAGAAGAACAGACAGTTATTGAAGAAACCGTTGAAGTTCAAGAAGACGGCAAAGTCAAGAAAATCAGAAAAATTACGAAACGGAAACCAGAAGAGCCTCATGTACCAGAAGTTATCCAACTTAAACCTACTTCACGTAAAAAAATAGTAGAAGTTGAGGAAATGGAACAAGTGCAACTAAAGCCAATTCCTAAAAAGACCATCGAAGAAGAATCAATTGAAACTACTGAATCTACAAGTTTGCAATTCATTGCTCATGAATCTCAAATACTAGAACAAACTGAGGAGGAACCAACAATTGAGGAAACTGTAGAAGTACAGGAAGATGGTAAGGTGAAGAAAATCAAGAAAATTATTAAAAAAGTTAAGAAAACTAAACCTAAAGAAGAGGTGACAGAAGAGATCCCTGATGAAACCTATATCGAAGAAGTTCCCGAAGAAAAACCGATTGTCGAAGAGACTGTCGAAGTTCAAACAGATGGTAAAATAAAGAAAACTAAGAAAACTACTAAGAAAATTAAAAAACCAATGGAGGAGCAAGATGTCGTTGAAACTGAGATTACTGAAGAATTTATTGATGAACTACCAGAACCTGAAAAAATTGTCCCAGAAGAAATTACGGACGATACAGTTACTGTAACTGAACAAGTTGTCGAAGTTATTGAAGATGGAAAGGTTAAAAAAGTTAAAAAGGTTAAGAAAGTTAAAAAGACTGAAGAAATCCAAGTGCAGAAAGTTGAAGAACAAGTTGAAGCTACTGTGGACGAAGAAACAAATGAAATTTCATCAACCAAAGTTACACTTAAACCACTTGAACCTAAACCCGTCGATGAAGAAAGCGATCTTGAAGAACAACCTGAATTTACAAAAGACATTACAATCAAAACTAAATCAAATATTATTAAAAAAGACAAAAAGAATAAGTTTATTGATGAAGGTCAATTATTGCCTGAGCTTGAATTAATTACACAAAAACGAGTCCAAGAAGGTATTGACAAAATACCTGATGAGGAACTTATTGAAGACAGTGTCGTAAGTGAAAAGACTGAACCAAAGGTGGTAGAAGTTGGTGAAAAACCGAAGAAGAAAGTCAAGAAAACAACTGCTAAACTTAAAGCACCTCGCTTCATCGAAAAATTAAAACCAGCCATTTGTCAACCAAAACAACCAGCCATTCTACAAACAAAGGTGGACGGAAATCCATTCCCAGAAGTAAAATGGCTATTCAATGAAGTTGAATTATTTGCCAGTGAAAATTATATCATGACTGTCACAGAAAATGTGGCTACTTTGGAAATAACAGAAGTTACTACAAAGGAAATAGGTGTTTACTCATGTGTTGCGTCGAATGAAGCTGGCATTGCCACGTCTCGTGCCAATATTGTGCTAGGTAAATATAATGCTTATTTTTTGGCCTCACAGATTTTTTATGTAAATATATTTTGATTTTGCTTTAAATGTTTCATTTATTTTATTCATATTTATATATGTACATATTATGTGTTACAGTCATTTCATCATTTCATTCTAAACCCGATACCATTAATTCATTTATTAACATATTCATATATAATTATACTTCAACTGTTAAATAATTTAACGAAACCAGGTATTAAAAGTCTATCTCCAGTTTTTATACGTATTGTCGCTATCTTATTGTATTGGATAAAAAAAAAAGTTTTGAATGAAATGATAGAATCACAGAATAAAATGTCTGTCCCTTTACACGCACTATTACCTTATTTATAGAACAACCCAAAGAAGACTACTATGAAGTTCCAGAAATTTTAACACCGCTCGATGCTAAAATAATACCTATTGGAAATGACTTAATATTTAATATAAAATACAAAGGTATTCCACAACCAGAAATAACTTGGCTCCGAAATGGTAAAGAGATTTTACCTGACGAATGTACTACCAGCACAATCCACAAAAATATTGCAACTTTAAAAATTACCCGAATGGATAAGAAGAAAGTTGGTAAATATGAAATTGTCATTAAAAATCCATACGGTGAATGTAAATCATCTGGATCTGTGATAGTAACCGATAAATTGGTTACGAATGACCTAAGAGCACCTAAATTTATTGAACCATTAAAACCAAGGCTAGTGCACCTGAACGAAATAGTGATTATGGAAGCTGAAGTTGATTCATATCCCATATCATCATTCCAATGGTTCCTACAAAATAAACCCGTCCAAAAAACAGAACAAACTCGTATCACAAATAATGAAAATAAAACAATCCTACTAATAAATGGATTCGATGAAAATCTTATTGGTTCATACACTTGCCGTGCAGAAAATGTGGCAGGAACAACAACATCAACTGCTACGATCCAAATAACGCATGAGGGCGATATAATTGATGGAACACCACCAAAGTTTATACAAGAATTAAAACCAGTACTTGTAATGGATGGTGAACAATTAGTATTGTCTTGTGAAGTACAAGCTAGTCCTATACCAAAAGTGGAATGGTATCATAATGATGAAAAAATTAAAATTGAAAAAGACATAAATATATCACAGAGCACAAATGGAATTTGTACTCTTTCCATTGCAGAAGTATTTCCAGAAGATGCTGGCGAATATGTATGCCATGCAACTAATTACATTGGTGAATCATTTTGTATGGCCATCGTCTCAGTTGAAGGTATACTTATATATGGTTATGTAGCACTCACTATAACTCACCGTTAGAATTTATATTTAATTTAATTAATAGAGCATCTAGATTTTAGTTGGGGTAGGCATGCAACTAAAAATCACAATCTATATATACTTTAAATAACAATTACAAAATTATTTGTTATTAAATCAAACACACTTATAATTTACAGCATACGAATACGTGCCAGATTCTGAAATAACTGCAACGGCAGGTTCCGAAGAGGATTTATTAGAAAAGGTATGTATATTGTATAGCATAATAATCAAATGGAAAAAAATGTAATTTTCTATATTAATAACTTTTGAAAAGATTCCATCAATTGAGGAGCCGGCTGAAGGTTCGCCACCGAAAATTGTCAAAAAACTACCGAAACAAGTTAAGCCAAAAGAAAATCAAGCAACAAAATTGGAGGTTAAAGTTAAAGGTAAACCAAAACCAGAAATTAAATGGCTCAAACAGGGTAAAGAGATTCATCCATCTGATGAGTATACTATTGAAAATTTCGAAGATGGTACATCAATATTAGTTATAAACGATGTATATCCAGATGATACAGGGGACATAACGTTTGAAGCATTTAATCCTCTAGGGACAGCGGTTACAACAACAGAATTAATTGTCGAAGGATTAGGTACATATACTATTGATTATGATAAAAATATAAAAAATAAATTGTTCTTTTCGTTTAAAGGATTTATTAAATTAAGATTAATTTCAGAGTGTATACTATGTATATGGAGCAGACGTATTTACCTATCCCAAAATTCCAAACCAAATACTATCTATTTATACACGAAACAAAAATGTTTAAACTTTAAACACAAATAAATTTTTTCTTTTTGTAGCGCAAAATCGATGTGTGATTTGTGCCAAAAATATTGATACCCAACATTTCTCATTGCAGGTATTGTGGGAACGAAAGACTATAGAAAACCAGAATGGGTCACACAAATGGAAGAAATGCAAAAAGTGTTAGCAGGTAATTATTATAAACCTATATTTAATTCATTGTTTTTTTATAAAAGATTGTTTTCGATAAAAAAACAAACATTTTCTAAATTGTTCGATTTCTGGGTGGAATTTTTATCAAAACAAAATTTTTTAATTAATTTTCATTTTTTTATTCCATAAATACTATAATTGTGATTTTTAAGTCTAGTTTTTACTTTTTTTTTATTTTTGAAAAAATGCTCACGATTTTTTTATATGTTCACGATTTTTTATTTTTTATTTTTTACTTTGGTTTGAGTTTTCTAAAACCGTGTTTTGATTTATATTTTTATTTAAAATATATAAAAAAAGTCGAACAAATTTTTTTTTATCAGATTTTTGTTTGTTATAAAAGCCAAAATTTCATTTATCATATTAGCATAAGAAATTTACGAAATTATGTAGTTTTAAGAATGCTTTAAGCTGCTTCAATCAACAACCAATACCCCGTATACAATCCATATATAATTTATAATAACAAAAAATTGATGATTATACCTTTCTTTTTCATTACTAACAAACCAATATAAAACTAATCATTTAAAATATTTTAATGATATTAATCAAGAATACTTACAATAATTCATTCAGTCAATATAAAATATTTCTCTATAATATCAAAGGTAGGAGATGGTAAAGTAAATTATTGCATATAAATGTAGTCTTTGAATTTCAAAAGAGCTCCATTTAATTATCAATTCACATATAAACGGCATAATCTGCAATTACAAAAATATAGATAAACTCTAAAGTATAAATTAAATTCCAAAACATGTGTTTCATACATTACATATAAAAGCAGTCATCTGGAATGTTTCGGCATAATTTTCTGCCATCATAATTATTAGTCCATTCCGATTTCCATGAAAAATTTTTGTCCTAAAATTTAAAAAAAAAAACAACTGATTGATAATATGATTGGAGTCTTCTTAATGGTATTTTTTTAAGCATAAAAACTAAAACTAAATAGGCATTATTTGCGAAAACTAATTGCTTTCTCGCTTTCACTAACCCAAATGCTTTACAAAACTAAATTTCAGCTATCAAATGTTCGCCATCATTCTTTGATGAAATTGTCAATAAACGACCAGCTTTAGAAGAAAATACAACATTTAAATGCCAATTTGCTGGCAATCCTGTTCCAGGTAAGAAAACTCAAATAAAAATCCTTTTCCATACGCTTTTTTTTAGTTACGTAATACTAATAAGTAAAAACCGTGCAAATTTTAGAAATTGAATGGCTCTTTAAAGACAAAGTAATTAGTAGTTCCGATAAATATAAAATAGTTACAATAGAAAATCGTAGTTCTTTAACGGTATTTAATGTTAGTTACGATGATGAGGGATGGTACACTTGTAGGGCAACAAATGAAATAGGAATGAATGTATCAAGGGCAAAACTAATTCCAACAGCCAAAACTGGTACGCCACCACCACCACCACCATCATCAAAATCGAAAAAAACAACAAAAATTGCCGCCAAAAAAACAATTGAGGTACAAGAATATTATTCAGAAAGTGAGGACGAAATAATACGGTCAACGACGCCCAGCATCATCATTGAATCACACGACCTAAAAACAATGGACGAGGATGAAGAACAATATGCACAGGAAACCACATCCGAAAGTGTTGTTATTACCCAAGTTGAGGTAGAAACCGTTTATACAAAAGAAGAATATAATGTTGAGTACACTTTTAAATTGGTCAAAAATATTGAGGAAACAAAATATTGCAGTGAAGTAAACGATATGTTGACAATTATTAGAGCCACAGAATTTGGTCCCGGTGAAATGGCGCTACGTGAATTGGTGACAATTGCCTATTTAATTAAAAGTGGCGTTACAATAACCGTTATAACTCAATTATACAATGAGAATAAATTTGCCGCATTAAAATTACCTGAATCACAATCAGCATTAGTGCAATTGGTTGAACGTGAAGGACATGCAAAAATTATAAGCGAATTACTAACCGAAGTAAGTGAAGAGGAAACTATTTTGGCATCGACGGTAGGTTTTCGGGCATTTCTTCGTATGATCGAGCTGAAACATACATCGATCGAAGAGGTGATAACCCATTTTATACGTGAAGATTTTTTAACGCAAATATGGAAAAGTGTACACATAACAGAGGTTTGACATAACTGATTATTTATTTCACACAAACTAAATAGTAACAAATGGTACTTTTAGACTATAGCCGAAGAAACTGTTACCGAAATAATTGAATATAAAGAAGAAGAAGAAGAAGACCATATCATTGGTAAGTTAACATAGCGTTGTTCTACGTTGTTTTAGCAGTTCCTTATAAAACTATTTATTTATTATGTTAATTCGGCACAAATATTTATTTTTATTTAAAACTAATAAAAAGAATTTTATTTAGATTTAAATTAGTATATTTTTTTATTTTGAGACAACAAAGTAAAATTTTTGCATAAAAGCATTTCATAATTTAGGAATATTAGAATTAGAGATAGATACCTGCATTATTTTATCCTACCATTTGCTATCATTTTTCAGAAACATCTACGGAAACCGTTATTAGATTACCACCAAAAGTTTTACCAATATTAGTTACAGGTTTGAATGAATTCAATTTTAATACTTTTATCATTTATATTATTTTAAGCAACTAAAATTTAACAAGCTTTCTGTTATCGTTAAGCCACTGATAATTTTTTGCTGCACTTACCATTATTATTATAAATTTTTTTTTTTTTGTTGACTTGCTCGGCTTAAGTGTTACAGTGTTTTGAAAAGTGAATTGATTAAATATGCTATACAGAAAATATTGTAAATATAGTAAATATCTACGAATTACATGGTAAGTACTCTTCACACCTCCTCCTCCTCTCTTTTTGTAAGCGAAATATTGTATAAATAAATCTTAGACCTGGTTTAAAGATCAACAGAGACCACTAAATCGATTATCAAATTAAATTAATGCAAGCAAATCACGGAAACCAAAATCGAATTAATAATTCAGTTCAGTATCTCTGTGATCTTTCATAAAATTGTATATTATAAAGAATAATATTAATAAAAAAAGCACTAATTCGAGCAACCTGCAACTATCAACATAATATAACGATAATTAATCGTTAAAAATCCCGTAATCTAATTAACTCCTCCGAAACCTTCAAAAATAATTAGGGTAAACTCTCAAAATATAGGTGTACATAACCTGTTATTTAGTTTAAAAGACAAATTTTATTGTTATCCCATTCCTATATAAAACCATTCACAGAAACCGTTGAAGTTCAACAAACAACTAGTAAAACCACTAAACAAACTATTTCCAAAGTGAAAATAGAAAAGAAACTTAAAGAAACCAAGGTAGAAACCATTGAAAAGGAAATCGAAACAATCAAAAAACTTGAACTTCGACCAATATCAATGAAAGAGGAAATTATTGATGAAGAAATAACAAGTGAACTTATAACCGAATTACCAAAGGTTATTAACCAAATACCATTAGAAACTTATATGGAAGATGGTGAAACAATCGTTACATCAATCACATCCAATTTAGCTCCTGAATCTCTGCGCGATGCTAAAGCTAGTATTAATTTGTTACCACAACAGTCTATTGTTACGAAAGAAGTAATCGCATCCGAACACGAAACCGACCTTAACGAATTACGAATTCCAAATAAAGTTATTAAAAGTGAAATGACTACAAACAATTTAAAACATGTAATCGAAATTACTGAAACTGAAACATTTGAATCAGTGAATCGTATGGCCAAAGACATAATACCCGAACAACGTCAACCAGATTCGTCTGTAATTCCAAATCAATCCGTTGAAATAACTGATTCGATTATAAACGATACATTAGGTGAATTGAAATCACCCGAGATTGTGGAACAATCAAATGCAACTGTAGAATATTTAACATACAAGGCAAAGATTGTAGAAGAAAACGCGGCAAGCCAAAGTGAAGTGGATTTTAATAAAATTGTGCCTATTAATGAAAAAGCAAATCCGATCGTGTCACCAACACATCCAATTGAAATTACCGAAACAATGAAATCTGAAAAAGAATCCGAATTTATACCAACCAAAACAGTAACTGTAAATCCTAAATTTACAGTTTCGGAAACCGAAAGTGTTGAAGTTAGTGAAGTTAGATCGGAAATTTCATTTGGAAAATTCTATCCAGAAATTATTGTTGCAACGGAAATTGCAAATAAATCAATTATAAAACTTCAACCATTTGTCGTGGAAGAAATACTACCACTTGAAGAAGAAGGAGTTTATGTCAGTCAAAAAGCACCCATCTCTCAAAATGCAACCGTTGATGTTGAAAAAGCTATACCAGTCACAGTAACAGAAACCAATTCAGAAGAAATAGAAAATAATTTCGAAAACGTAACCGCGCATAGTGAAATGTTTGCAAAAACGGTAATACCAATTAAGGAATCATTAACAACACAAGAAGTTACTACCGAAATGTATACAGAAAATTTGGAAATTCTAGAAAACAAAGCTGATAAAATTATGGTGCCCGACACAATTTTAATTACAAATGAATCAATTGAAAATGTTGTTGTCATACCAAATGAAAAGGAATCACCATTTTCATTAAAAGATGTGACAGAACAATTTCATGCAAAATCGGAATATTCTCTGCAACAACAATTTGAAACAAATCAACAACAAATAATGGAGACCACAAGTATATTTAGTGATAAACCAAAACCACAATTAACAACAGGTACTGAAAATATTTTACTTGAGCGTTCAAAAGAAATTAGTGAGGTGATGTTACATGAAAATGAGAATGAAATTCCAGATAGAATTATGCCAATTATGGATTGTGCACAAACCGGATTTAATACGTACAATTCATTAGACGTATTACAAGATCAACTACTTGAAATGACTAAAATGATGAAAGAAGTAGAATCGGCTGTACATCAAAAGGCTTTAACAATTCAGCCGGGTGATTTAAAATCGATTATTGTTGAGGAAACAGAAACAAACGATGTACCAGCTTATCTTGAACCGTTTGATAAAAATGAAAAAAATGCGAAAACAGTTGAGTTTATTAATCAATCGACAGTGGTGGAGGAAATTTTAATATTCCAAGAAACCATTGAAAAACCAGAATACCCATTAACAGGATTGGAGACGAAGACCTGTAATGTTGAATTTACTGCAAAGGAAGGTTTACAACAAGCAATACCACATGTATTTGACAGCGAAACTAATATATCTGAAAGTCCCGTTAAACAAGAATCAGCTAAATCAGCATTTGACACTTTACATCCGTTGGATGTTTCGATGGATGAACCTCTGGAAATGATAAAACAGCTTAAAGAGCGTGAAAATGTCCCTACTGAAAAAGCAACAAAAGTACAAAGGGATGAACTTAAATCTATAATTGTCGAAGAGGCGGCTACAAATGAATTACCAGAAGATCTCAAACCATTTGAACAAATATCAAATACAGCCAAATCGATAGAGTTTATAAATCAACCTACGATTGTACGCGAAACATTAATATTTCAAGGTACAATCGAACAAGAGGAAACTGATTCAAAGATAGTCTCTAAATTTTGTGAAATCGAATTTACACCAACTGAAGGGATTCAACAAGATGTAACAAATGTATTTGAAAGTGAAACCAGCATTATTGAGATTTCACCACAATTCAGCTCAGCACAATCCGCCTTTAATACTTACCAACCATTAGGCGTGTCCATAGACGAGGCACTGGAAATGATTAACCAATTAAAAGAAAAGGAAATCATTCCATCTCAAAAGGCATCGCATGTTCAACTTGATGAGTTAAAATCAATTATTGTCCAAGAAACTGAAACAAATGACGAACCAACCTGTTTGAGTACGACTGAACAACCATCAAGTTATGCTAAAACCATACAAGATGTTAATCAGTCTACCACCGTAGAAGAACAATTAATATTCCAAGAAGTAATACCTAAATCGGATTCTCCGGTCAATTTAAATAACAAATTTTGTAACGTTGACATCATACATATTGAGGGGATTCAACAATCATTTACAAATGTTTTCGAACATGAGAGCGACCTTACTGAGAATTCATTTTTACAAGAATCGGCCAAACCATCTTATAATACATTCCAATCAATAGACGTCTCTATTGATGAACCACTCGAAATGTTTAAACAGCTGAAAGATAAAGAAGTTATTCCATCTCAGATCGCGTCTAATGTACAACCCGATGAGCTGAAGTCAATCATTATTGAAGAAACTGAAATAAATGATTTACCAGATAATTTAAAACCATTCGAGCAAATTTCAAATAAAGCTCAATCTATTCAATACATCAATGAGTCGACCACCGTAGAAGAGACCATGGTGTTCCAAGAAACCACTGAAAAATCGATAAATATTCCAGGTCAGGGAACTAAAATATGTCACATAGAAATTACACCAAATGAGAGTATACAGCAGGTGATACAAGGTATATTTGAAAGTGAAGCAAATTTGACAGAGCCTGTAGTAAAAGAAGATTGTGCAAAACCAATGTTTAACTCATTCCAACCACTTGATGTATTAATAGACGAGCCCCTTGAATCGGCTAATCATCTAAAAGAAAAAGAATTTATAAAACCACAAAATGCATCAAAAGTTCTACTCGATGAGCTTAAATCAATAATTGTTGAAGAAGCTGGAACGCATGATGTTCCAGGAAGTTTAGAATCTTTTGAAGAAAATCATAACTTTGCTAAATCAATCCAAATGGAAAATATATCGACAAACATTCAAGATGTACTTGTATTCCAAGATACAGTCGATGATGTACAAGAATTCACAGCAACTAGTCAGTCTAAAACGTGTAACGTTGAATTGATATCGACGGATGGTATACAACAAGAAATCATAGAGATTTATGAACAAGAATCTCATCTACCAGAAAAACAACCTACATCGTACCTTCAAAATGAAGCGAAACCTGATGTGCCGGTAAATCTTGGAATTTTAACAACCGAAACACTATGTCTAGAAAATGAAACAGACTATAAATCACTTTTAGAAAATATTACAACTAAGGTTAATATTACCCAGAGCACCTCTAAATATTTACAAACAGAACAAACCAGTATTATGGAATCAGAATTGGATTTAGAAGAGTTTACTAAACCTAAACAATCAATAGCTGGTGTCTCTCACGTAACTCATGAAGGATTGGAAACAAATGAAAACATCGTAAATGAATCCGAAAAACCATTCGATGGCATTCAAAAACCGATCTCAACTGAAGCTTCTTTAAGCACAGCTCTTGTAGAGGGAATTCAAATTGAATATCCTAATATAAATGAGAGTGAGGTAGAGTTCGAAAAGTCTGACAAACCATCATCGTCAGTGGCCAATGTCACATCCAGTCTTAGCGAAGGAATTCAAGTTCAAGAAGTTCAAACTATTGATTCGGAAGGCACGTTCACGGACAAATTCACTGCAACTACCTCGAAAGCAAATATTTCACGGTTACCTTTTAACGAAATTGAAATACAAGAGGCAAATTCACTCGAAAGAGAAGTTGACTTGCCCAATCAATCAACAACCACAGTACGAGCAACCGCTGTAATTAAGCCTAATGTGACTGAAGGTTTGCAAGTCGAAGAAGTTTTGTTAGGAGAAAGAGAAAATTTATTTGAAACCAATTTCGAGACAAGTTTTGGAAAAACAACGATTTCATCAAATCTGGTTGAGAGTATGCAAATTGAAGAAACTCAAATATTAGAGAAGGAATGCAATTTTGACAAAAAGCCCAGCATAATAAATCCACAAGCAAACGAAAGTCATATACCTCTACATGAATATTCGGTAGATGAGCCGCACACTTTCGAACAGATTGAAAATTTAATAAATGCAGACAAAATAAAAACGGAAAAAATTGTTGCCAACCGTGTTCCAATAGAGGAAACACTGGAAAATCAGCAAGTAAATATTTATGAATCTGAAGTTGAACTAAACGAAAAGACTAAGCCTTATTCAGCGCAAGCTAAAATAGCTCAACCACTTCATGAAGCTATTCAAATACAACAAAATGAGATTAGTGAAATTGGTGATCAATTCGAGTTTGATTTTAAACCGCAGGCAAGTAAAGCAACTAGCCAACATATTATGCAACATTATATTAACGAAGAACACATCGAAATCAATGAATCTGAATGTAAGTTAGACATGCGCGAGACAACTAAATCACACGCAACTGAAAAATTGTCTTTCAATGAAGGACTACAGATTGAATTAACAGAAAAATTAGATACCAACCAAGACTTACCCGATCAAATCCCTTATCCTACTTCGGTTACAGTCACATCTGACGTAACAATAGAACAAAGTGGTATACAAATTCACACCGTAGATTTAGTGGAAGAAGCAGCATTTAAACCCATTTCTGAAAAAGAAACATTCTACAATATAATACCTCGCGAAAATGAAAATTTCGATGACATTAAAAACCTTATCATAAGTACCCCCAATAAAATTGAAAAACAAAAGCATATTTCAACAGAAGGTAAGTCATTCATTAGAAACCACCACATTAAACATACTAAACTAACACAAAAACAACACAAAACACTATACACATACTACACAAAGCCACTCACTTAGATTCCACACCACACACAACAATACACGAAGACACACAAGAAATCGAGGAACTACCTGAACAAGTGTTTATCAAGGAAACTATTGAAGACGGTCAGCCAAAAACGACCATCATCAAAAAACGTATCATCAAGAAAAAGAAAGGACCTAGAGAAGAGGTCACTGAAATCCAAACTGTTGAAGAAGATGGTAAAAAACCGGTAATAAGTGTGACTGTTAACGAAACTGTCATGCCGGATGAGCCGAATGACGATTTCGAAGAACTGCCTGAACAAATAAATGTCACAGAAACTGTGGAAGATGGTAAAACAAAAATAATTACAATCAAGAAACGTATAATTAAGAAAAGAAAAGGACCAAAGCAAGAAATCACTGAAATTGAAACCATTGAAGAAGATGACAAAGAACCCGTTACTACTGTCAAAGTCAAAGAGATAGCAAGACCCGAAGAGAAACCTGAAAAAATTGAAGAATTACCTGAACAAATATTCACGAAAGAAACAATGGTAGATGGTCAACCGAAAACTATTGTAATCAAGAAACGAGTAATTAAGAAAAAGAAAGGACCAAGACAGGAAATTACTGAAATCGAAACAGTTGAAGAGGATGGTAAAGAGCCAATAACCACTGTAAATGTTGCAGAAACATATAATCCCGAAGAAGAGGAGCCAGAAGATATTGAAGAAATGCCGGAACAAATATTTGTCAAACAAACCATTGAAGATGGCCAACCAAAAACTATTACAACCAAAAAAAGAGTAATAAAGAAAAGAAAGGGGCCAAAACAGGAGACCACTGTAATAGAAACCGTTGAAGAGAAAGATAAAGCCCCAATAACTACAGTCACTGTTCAAGAGACAGATATTACTGAAGAAACACCAGAGGATAACGAAGAACTTCCCGAACAAACATTTGTTAACGAATCAATTGTGAATGGTAAAACAAAAATAATCACTACGAAAAAACGCGTTATTAGAAAAAAGAAAGGTCCCAAAGAAGAAATAACAGAAATCGAAACTATCGAAGAAGATGGAAAAGAACCAGTTGTGACGGTTGAAAAAGTTTTAGTCCCCGCAGAAGAACCAGAAGAAATTATTGAGCTTCCAGAACAAGTAATAATCAAGGAAATTGAAGAGGACGGACAACCAAAAACAATAACTATTAAGAAACGTATTATAAAAAAGAGAAAAGGTCCAAAACAAGAAGTGACAGAAATTCAGACTATCGAAGAAGATGGACAGTTACCTGTAACAACAGTAACCGTCGAAGAAACTACCGGCCCTGATGAATTACCAGAAGAAATTGAAGAAGTTCCTGAACAGGTTCACATTAAAGAAACGTTTGAAGATGGAGAACGGAAAACAACAATTACTAAGAAGCGTGTAATCAAAAAGAAGAGAGGACCAAAACAAGAGGTTACTGAAATACAAACCGTAGAGGAAGAAGGCAAATCACCCGTGACTACTGTAACAGTGGAAGAAACAGATACTTCGGAAGAACAACCTGAAGAAATCAAAGAGATGCCTGAACAAGTAACTATAAAAGAAACTATCGAAGATGGTAAACAGAAAACCGTCATAACTAAAAAGCGAATTATAAAGAGAAAGAAGGGTCCTGTTCAAGAGATTACAGAAATTGAAAGTGTACAGGAAGATGACCAGGAACCTATTGTTACGATTACAGTCGAAGAACTTCCAAATCAAGAAGATATAATTGAAGAAATTGAAGAACAACCTGAACAAGTGATTATTAAACAAACGGATGAAGAAGAAGGTCCAAGAACAGTAATCATTAAGAAACGAATAATTAAAAAGAAGAAGGGACCGAAACACGAAATCACTGAAATTCAAACTGTTGAAGAGGAAGGCAAAGAACCAATTAAAACTGTAACAGTGAAAGAGGTTCCCGCGACAGAAGACCAACTTGACAAAACAGAAGAACTTCCAGAGCAAATAACTATCCATGAACATTTAGAAGATGATCAACCCAAAACCACAATAACCAAAAAACGTATCATAAAGAAAACAAGGGGACCAAAACAAGAAATTACTGAAATTGAAACGACCGAAGAAACAGGCAAAGAACCTATCACAACTATCAAGGTTCATGAACAATCAGAACCAGAAGAATATCCAGAAGAAATTGAAGAGTTACCTGAGCAGATACATGTTAAGGAAACCGTAGAAGAAGGACAACCAAAAACAACAGTAACAAGAAAACGTATCATTAAGAAGAAAAAGGGGCCAAAGCAAGAGGTTACAGAAATAGAAACTGTTGAAGAAGATGGCATGGAACCAGTAACCACCGTTACCGTTGAAGAATCTATAATTCTTGATGAACAACCAGAGGAAATAGAAGAGCTTCCTGAACAAATAACCGTCAAAGAAACCATCGAAGAAGGTCAACCAAAAATGACTGTAATTAAAAAGCGAGTTATCAAAAAAACTAAAGGACCAAAACAAGAGATCACTGAAATTCAAACAATCGAAGAAGATGGTAAAGAACCAGTAACAATAGTTAGCGTTGAAGAAAAATCTTTCCCCAAAGAGACACGTGACGAAATTGAGGAAATGCCAGAACAAATATTTATTAAAGAAACTATTGAGGATGGCCAACCAAAAACAACTGTTATCAAGAAACGAACAATTAAGAAAAAGAAGGGTCCTAAACAGGAAGTCACTGAAATTGAAACAATCGAAGAAACCGGTAAAGAACCTGTTACAACTGTGACAATAAAGGATACTGACAATGAAGAAGAAGAAGAACCGGAAGAAATTATGGAAATGCCAGAAAACATTGTAATAAAAGAAACAATTGAAGATGGTAAACCAAGAAAAACAATAATAAAGACTAGAACAATTAAGAAACGGAAAGGACCCACTCAGGAAACTACAGAAATACAAACAACAGAAGCTGATGGGTCAGCACCAACTACACAAGTAACCGTTGAAAGTATCCCTATACCTGATCAAGAACCCGAAGAAATTGAAGAGCTACCTGAACAAGTATTTATCACAGAAACTGTTGAGGAGGGTCAACCCAAAACCACTGTTATTAGAAAACGAGTGATCAAGAAAACAAAAGGACCAAAGCAGGAAATTATAGAAATTCAAAGCACACAAGAAGACGACCAAGTCCCAACCAAAACTGTTACGATCCAAGAAAAACCCGTTTCAGAAGAATATCCAGAAGTTATTGAAGAGCTTCCCGAACAAATTATAGTGAAGGAAACTTATGAAGATAACCAACCAAAAACAAAAGTAATTAAAAAACGTATAATAAAGAAGACTAAAGGACCTAAACAAGAAATTACTGAAATTCAAACAACAACGGAAGATGGAGAGGACCCCATCACAACAGTTACCGTTGAAGAAACGGAGGAGGAAGCCCAACCCGAAGAAGTAGAAGAACTTCCAGAACAGATATTTACAAAGGAAGTGGTCGATGGTGAACAAACTAAAACGATTGTTATTAAAAAGCGAACAATTAAGAAAAAGAAAGGACCGAAACAACAAGTGACTGAGATTGTAACTACAGAAGAAGATGGTAAAGAACCGGTCACTATAGTCACTATTCAAGAGGAAACCACTCCTGTCGATGAAAGAGATGACATTGAGGAACTCCCTGAACAAATAACAGTCAACGAGTTAATCGAAGATGGACAACCCAGAACAATCGTTACTAAAAAACGTATTATCAAAAAGCGTAAAGGTCCAAAAGAGGAAATCACGGAAATTGAGACAGTTGAAGAAGAAGGAAAAGAGCCGATAACAACAGTGTCCGTTAATGAACAATTAACTTCCGATGAAATAAGTGAAGATGTTGAAGAACTTCCTGAGCAGGTGATTATTAAAGAAACCATAGAAGATGGGCAACCAAAAACTACGACCATCAAAAAACGTATTATCAAGAAGAAAAAAGGTCCTAAACAAGAAATTACCGAAATACAAACCGTCGAAGAAGAAGGCAAAGAGCCTTTAACAACGGTAACCGTAGAAGAAATAACGTCTGACGATGTGCCCGAAATAATAAAGGAACTTCCTGAATTTACAAATATTAAAGAAACCGTTGTAGATGGTGTGACAAAAACAATAACAACCAAGAGACGTGTTATCAAAAAACGAAAAGGAGACAAAGAGCAAGTCACCGAAATCGAAACGGTCGAAGAAGATGGCAAAGAACCAGTCACATCTGTCAAAATAAATGAAATAATGGAGCCTGAAGAACAACCTGATACGGTTACAGAACTGCCCGAACAAATACATATTAAGGAAACAATTGAAGATGGAATACCCAAGACCATCATAACAAAAAAACGGACTATCAAAAAACGAAAGGGTCCGAAAGAAGAAGTAACCGAAATTCAAACAACCGAAGAAGATGGCAAAGAACCTGTTACTGAAATCACGGTTGAAGAGTTTACAATTCCTGAAGATGAGCCAGAAGAGCAGGAAAATATTCCAGAAGAAATATTTACACATGAAACAATCGAAAAGGGCCAACCAAAACGAACAGTTACTAAGAAAAAGATAATAAAGAAAAAAGTTGGCCCAACACAAGAAGTTACAAATATTGAGACGGTGGAAGAAGAAGGAAAGCCAACAACTACCAAAACAACCGTTGAAGAAATGCCAAAAGATAGTCCAAAGGAAATCGAAGAGCTTCCTGAACAAGTAACAATTAAGGAAACGGTTGATGAGGACGATCATGTAAGAACAGTCACCATCAAAAAACGTATAATTAAGAAACATAAGGGACCAAACCAAGAGGTCACTGAAATTGAAACAACTGAAGAAGACGATAAAGCACCAGTCACAACGGTCTTTGTCAGAAAACCACAAAAAACCGAAGAGCAACCCGATGAAATAGTTGAATTACCAGAACAAGTAACTGTCATGGAAACTGTAGAAGAGGGTCAACCAAAAACCGTTACAATTAAAAAACGAACAATCAAAAAGACTAAGGGTCCCAAACAGGAAGTCATTGAAATAGAAACCGTTGAAGAAGACAACAAAGAACCAGTCACAACCGTTACAGTAGAAGAAATGCCAATATCAGAGTCAACAAAAGAGACAACTGAGGAATTGCCAGAGCAAGTGACTATCAAGGAAACAATTGAAAATAATCAACCAAGAAAAACTGTGACAAGAAAGCGGGTCATTAAGAAAACAAAAGGTCCAAATCAACAAATAACCGAAATTGAAACTCTCGAAGAAGATGGAAAAGAACCAATCGTTACAGTGACCACGGAAGAAATCGCCACCCCGGAGGAACCTATACAAAAAATTGAAGAGCTCCCAGAATCAGTGCATGTTCGAGAAACAATTGTGGATGGTAAATCAAAAACCACTATCGTTAAAAAAAGAGTAATAAAGAAAACTAAAGGACCAAAACAAGAGATCACTGAGATAGAAACAGTCGAAGAAGAGGGCAAAGAGCCAGTAACATACATAACAACAGTAGTAATTTGGGCACCCGAGGAACCATCTGAGGATACCGAAGAACTACCAGAAGAAGTGTTCGTGAAAGAAATAGTCAAAGACGGTGAATCTAAAAAGATAGTTACCAAAAAACGAGTAATCCGGAAAAAGAAAGGTCCTAAAGAAGAAATAACGGAAATAAATACTGTAGAAGAAGATGATAAAGAGCCGGTTACTACGGTAACTGTTAAAGAAGTGGATGCTCCACGTGAAGAGCCGGAACATATTGAAGAATTACCTGAGCAAATAACCGTTAAAGAAACAATTGAAGAAGGTAAACCAAAAACCACTATCGTTAAAAAACGAGTAATAAAGAAAACTAAAGGACCAAAACAAGAGGTCACTGAGATACAAACAGTCGAAGAAGAGGGTAAAGAACCAGTAACTTATATAACAACAGTAGTAATTTGGGCACCCGAGAAACCATCTGAGGAGCCTGAAGAAATTGAAGAACTCCCTGAACAAGTAACAGTAAGGGAAACTATTGAAGATGGCCAACCAAAAACAACAGTTACCAAGAAACGGACAATCAAGAAAAAGAAAGGTCCCAAAGAAGAGATTACCGAAATACAAACTGTACTGGAAGACGGAAAGGAGCCAGTTACAACAATAGTAAGTGAATCGTCTTATGAACAACCGGAAGAAATAAAAGAACTGCCCGAGACCGTAATTGTAAGAGAAACCATAGAAGACGGTCAACCGAAAAAAGTTGTTATTAAAAATAGAATTATTAAAAAGAAAAAAGGACCAAAGGAAGAAGTCACTCAAATTCAAACTATCGAAGAAGAAGGTAAGGCACCTATAACAAACATTACGGTACATGAAGTTAGTACTCCTGAAGAAGAACAAGTGGAAGAAATCGATGAATTGCCAGAACAAACATATATTAAGGAAACTACAGAAAACGATCAACCCAAAACTACTGTCGTTAAGAAACGAGTAATTAGAAAAAAGAAAGGTCCAAATGTAGAAGTAACAGAGATTGTGACTACAGAAGAAGATGGGAAGGAACCTGTCACAACGGTAACCGTAAAAGAAGGTGTTGCGCCCGAAGAACAACCCGAGGAAGTTGAAGAACTTCCGGAACAAATATTTGTCAAGGAAACCACAGAAGAAGGTCAACCAAAACGAACTGTTATAAAGAAACGAGTTATCCGAAAACAAAAAGGACCAAAACAAGAAATCACCGAAATCGAAACTGTTGAAGAAGATGGTAAAGAGCCAGTAACAACGGTTACTGTTAAAGATACTCCAGAACTAACAGAGGAAATTCAAGAACTTCCTGAGCAAGTGACAATAAGGGAAACTGTAGAGGACGGACAACCCAAAATAACCATTACCAAAAAACGTGTAATTAAGAAACAAAAAGGACCAAAACAACAAATCACAGAAATTGAAACCATAGAAGAAGATGGTCAAGAACCAATTACAACAGTTACAGTTCTAGATGATGTTCCGCAATCTACGGAAGAGCCAGAAGAAATCAAGGAACTACCGGAAATGGTATTTATCAAGGAAACCACTGAAGAAGGCCAACCTAAAACAATTACAATTAAAAAACGAGTTATTTCCAAAAAGAAGGGGCCTAAACAAGAAGTCACTGAAATCCAAACTATCGAAGAAGACGGTAAAGAACCAATTGTAACTGTAACAGTAAAAGAACAAGAACCAATTTCAAAAGATAAACCTCAACAAGTGGAAGATCTGCCAGAAGAAGAAGAAGCTCCAGAAGAACAAACAGAAAATATCGAAGAAGAGCTACCACGGGAAGTTTTGGATGCAACAAAGACAATAAAGAAAACAAAATTAGTAAAGAAAAAGAAAACGCCAAAAGAAGAAATTCTTGATGACGAACCTGTGGAAGAACCTACTATTCCGGAAGAATTACCGGAACCCAAAAATGTCGAAGATTTTAACTTGTTCGGTGGACTTCTTAAACATATTGTGGAGAATGTACCACAACAAACAAAAACGACAGAGACTAAGAAAAAAATTATTAAGAAAAAAGTAATCAAGAAACACGACGTCCCTGAAACTGATGATCAGCCTGAAGAAATCGAAGAACTTCCGGAGCAAGTATTTGTGAAAGAAAGTATTGAAGACGGTGAAACTAAAGTAATTGTAACGAAAAAACGTACAATTAAGAAAAAGAAGGGACCACGACAAGAGATAACTGAGATTGAAACTATTGAAGAAGATGGTAAAGAACCTGTTACAACCGTTAAAGTAGTTGAAACCGGTGTAATCGATGAACAACCTGAAGAAATTGAAGAATTACCTGAACAAGTTTACGTCAAAGAAACTGTCGAAGATGGTGAACCAAAAACAACGATAATTAAAAAGCGAATAATAAGAAAGACAAAAGGACCGAAACAAGAAATTACCGAAATCAAAACTGTTGAGGAAGAAGGTAAAGAACCCGTAACAACAGTTACCGTTAAAGACGAACAACAGCCTGAAGAAAATGAAGAACAACCCGAACAAATATTTATCAAAGAAACAGTTGAGGATGGACAACCGAAAACTGTTGTCACGAAAAAACGAGTAATTAGGAAAAAGAAAGGTCCTAAAGAAGAAATTACTGAAATTGAAACAATAGAAGAGGATGGTAAAGAGCCAATTACAACAGTAACTGTTCAAGAAATTCCATATCCAGACGATGAACTAATCGAAGAATTACCAGAACAAATATTTGTGAAGGAAACTATTCAAGACGGTCAACCCAAAACTACTGTTATAAAAAAGCGTGTAATAAAGAAAAAGAAAGGACCAACTCAAGAAATCACTGAAATACAAACGGTTGAAGAAGATGGCAAAGCACCAGTTACTACAGTAACTACAAAACATGTGGCCATGCCTGAAGAACAGGAACCCGAACGCATAGAAGAATTACCTGAACAAGTGTCAGTGAAAGAAGTATATGAAGATGGCCAGCCTAAGGCAACAGTCATAAAGAAACGTGTCATCAAGAAAATCAAAGGGCCAAAACAAGAAATAACTGAAATTCAAACCATTGAAGAAGATGGTAAAGAACCCGTTACCACGGTCACAGTTACAGATAACAGTATTCCTGAAGAACAACCGAAAAAACGAATAACTAAGAAAAAGAAAGTACCATTAGAAGAAGTTATTCAATTAGTCGTCGATGATACTGATCAAACAGAACACGCCAATGAACATATAGTAGATAACGTATCTGAGTTATTAGATTCAGATGATGATGTTATCAATGTCAGTGATCTAGTCGATTTTATTCCTGAAATACTCACCACTTCAAATGAAAACTTAGAACACATAATTACACCACAATTTACACAAGACACAAAACACATTCACACCCATGAAAATGGTAAGAGGATTACACACATAATTTATCAAATACAAACACCTAATACAAACAGATTAGTGTCAATTGTAGGTTACACCTATAGCAACATTTTACTTAAAACCATTTTTGTTTAATTTTAGAAAAAACTGAATACGTAACAACGTTTGAAAGCCAAACGGATGATGCGACCGGTGCAATTAAAACTAAAAAGAAAAAAATTACAAGACGTGGAACTGCCGTTATAGAAGAGGATTTGAGTGATACGGAAAAACCAGATGAGTTCAAAATTTCACCACAAACTACGGTGAAAATTGAAGAGGTCGATGATTTCGAAGGTAAATATTACATGTTTTACTATAAGCCAATGTTTCAAATTTGGTTTATTGGATTCGGTTGATGTAGCGCCACTGTAAGTATCGAAGTGCTCCATTAATTTGAAATGAAGGGTAACAGAATATTATGTTAGTAATAATTCAATTTTTCTAAAACTTTCCACTTGCTTAAAATTTTAGGCCAATATATTCCTTACGTTTTAAAATAAAACAACCTGATAGTAGTCTAACTATCGAATATTTTTTATTTACGCCAAACACTAATTGCTACAGATGAATGTTAATTTTACTGTCAAACAGTATCAAGCAATTAATTAAATGCAAACACAACACCAAAAAAATAGCGTTACATTTTCACAATGCGTAATTATATCAATGAGAAACTAACATGCATACATGTCAATAATATAAAACAACAAAATTCAAACACATGGCCAAAAACATACACTTAATATACATTAATTTTTCACACAGAACAAATTCCACAACCTGAAACTCAAATACACGAAACAAAACCAAAGAAAAAAACAAAAACACAAAAAACACAAGAAGTGAAGGAAACAGAACCGATAGTTGAAGAGGTACCCGATGAGGAAATTCCGGAACCGAAAAATATTGAAGATTTCAATTTATTCGGTGGTCTTCTAAAACAAATGGTTGGAAAAGTACCAAAAACCACAGAGAAAACAAAAAAGATAATCAAGAAAAAGAAAAGACCTGTAGGAGAAATTATCGAATCAGAAACCATAGAAGACGAAGAACCAATAATTGAATTCGCTGTAGAGCAACCGGGTGAAGAAATAGAAGAGCTTCCCGAGCAAGTAACTGTAAAGGAAATGGTAGAAGATGGTGTAAGCACAACGACAGTAACCAAAAAACGTACAATTAAGAAAAAGAAAGGACCTAAACAAGAAATAACTGAAATAGAAACGGTAGAAGAAGACGGTAAAGAGCCGATTACAACCGTCACAGTAGAAGAAACAACTGAACCTGAAGAAAAGCCAGAAGAAATAGAAGAGCTTCCCGAACAAATTTATGTCAAAGAAACTGTAGAAGATGGAAAACCCAAAACCACAATCACTAAAAAGCGGGTTATAAAGAAAACCAAAGGACCAAAACAAGAAATTACTGAAATCCAAACGGTTGAAGAAGATGGCCAAGAACCTTTAACCACAGTAACAGTTACAACTGATGAAACACCAGAAGAACAACCAGAAGAAATAGAGGAATTGCCAGAGCAAATCCAAATCAAAGAAACTATCGAAGAGGGACAACCAAGAGTCACGATAACAAAAAAACGTATAATTAAAAAGAAGAAGGGACCAAAACAAGAAGTAACTGAAATTGAAACGATTGAAGAGGATGGCAAGGAGCCTGTAATCACGGTTACCGTACAAGAAGATTCTCCTCAAGAAAAACCTGAAGAAATTGAAGAGCTTCCTGAACAAATAACTATTAAAGAAACTATTGAAGAAGGCCAACCTAGAACAGTAGTAATTAAAAAACGAGTTATCAAGAAAAAGAAAGGACCCAAACAAGAAATAACCGAAATAGAGACGGTGGAAGAAGAAGGAAAGGAGCCAATAACTACCGTAACAACGGAAGAAATTATTGAGCCAGAGCAACAACCCGAAGATTTCGAAGAACTACCAGAGCAAGTATTTGTCAAAGAAACCATTGAGGATGGTCAATCCAAAACAACAACAACCAAAAAACGAACAATAAAGAAAAAGAAAGGGCCAAATCAAGAGGTAACTGAAATTCAAACGATTGAAGAAGATGGAAAAGAACCCGTTACTAGTATAACAGTTAAAGAAGTAACAACACCTGAAGAACATCCCGAAGTAATTGAAGAGCTTCCAGAACAGATATCCGTTAAAGAAACAATTGAAGAGGGACAACCAAAAACAGTCACCACAAAGAAACGAACCATTAAGAAAACTAAGGGACCAAGACAAGAAGTAACTGAAATTCAAACAGTTGAAGAAGAAGGCCAAGCGCCCATAACAACAGTTACTGTTGATGAAATAATAACAACCCCTGTTGACGAACCCGAAGAAATAGAAGAATTGCCTGAACAAGTGTTTATTAAAGAAACAATAGAAGAAGGACAACCTAGGACCGTCGTAACGAAAAAACGAATTATTAAAAAACGGAAAGGACCTAAACAGGAAATTACTGAAATTGAAACGGTTGAAGAAGATGACAAAGAACCAGTAATTACAGTTACCAAACGAGATTCAATAGTTCCCGAAGAACAGCCCGAAGAAATTGAAGAACTTCCAGAACAGGTGACTGTTAAAGAAACTACTGAAGATGGCCAACGGAAGACAACGGTTATTAAAAAACGAACCATTAAGAAAACAAAAGGACCAAAGCAGGAAATAACTGAAATTCAAACTGTCGAAGAAGATACAAAGGAACCAGTCACTACAGTTACAACGGAAGAAATCTCCTTACCAGAAGGTCGAAATGATGAAACAGAAGAATTACCAGAACAAATATTTGTAAAAGAAACGATAGAAGATGGGCAACCAAAAACGGTAATCACGAAAAAACGAACCATTAAGAAACATAAGGGACCAAAACAAGAGATAACCGAAATACAAACTGTTGAGGAAGACGATAAGGAACCAGTGACAACGGTTACCGTTGAAGAAATTATAACGCCTGAGGAAGAGCCAGAAGATACTATAGAATTACCAGAACAAGTATTTGTCAAGGAAACAATAGAGGATGGGGCAGTGAAAACTGTTACAACTAAAAAACGAATTATCAAGAAAAAGAAAGGACCAAAACAGGAGATTACTGAAATTCAAACTGTTGAAGAAGATGGTGAAGAACCAGTCATAACCGTTGAAATAAACGAGGTAGAATTGACTGATGATAAACCTGAGGAAATAACAGAACAAGTTTTCGTTAAAGAAACAGTAGAAGATGATAAACCTAATGTTAAAGTAACCACACGAAAAATTGTGAAGAAGAAAGGTCCAAAACAAGAAGTAACTGAAACTAAAACTATCGAAGAAGAAGGTAAAGAGCCTGTAACTACTGTATCAGTTGAAGAAACATTCGTTCCTCAAGAAACTCCTGAAGATTTCGAAGAACTTCCAGAACAAGTGGTTGTTAAAGAAACAGTGGAGGAAGGTCAACCAAAAACCGTCACAATCAAAAGGCGTGTTATCAAGAAAAAGAAAGGACCCAATCAAGAAATTACTGAGATTCAGACAATTGAGGAAGATGGAAAAGAGCCTATTACAACTGTTACAGTAGAGGAAAGTCCCACTATAGAAGAAAAACCAGAAGAAATTGAAGAGCTTCCTGAGCAAATATTCGTAAAGGAAACAATTGAAGATGGTAAACCTAAAACAACAATCACTAAAAAACGTGTTATTAAGAAAACGAAGGGACCCAAACAAGAAATAACGGAAATTCAAACTGTAGAAGAAGATGGTGAGGAACCGGTAACAACTGTTACCGTTGAAGAAATATCAGCACCAGAAGAACAACCAGAAGAAATCGAAGAGCTCCCTGAACAAATTTTAGTAAAAGAAACCATTGAAGATGATCAACCAAAAACCACGATAACTAAAAAACGAACCATAAAGAAGAAGAAAGGTACAAAACAAGAAATAACTGAAATTCAGACAGTCGAAGAAGAAGGCAAGGAACCTGTAACGACAGTTACTGTTGAAGAACAACATGTACAAGATGATCAACCGGAAGAAATTGAAGAACTTCCGGAACATGTTCTAGTAAAGGAAACTATTGAAGAAGGTCAACCAAAAACCACCACAACTAAAACTCGCGTTATTAAAAAGAAAAAGGGACCCAAACAAGAAGTCACTGAAATTCAAACTGTTGAAGAAGAAGGAAAAGCACCAGTTACAACGGTTACAGTTGAAGAAAGCGTAGTCGATGAAGACCAACCAGAAGAAATTACTGAACTTCCCGAACACGTATTTGTTAAAGAAACCGTAGAAGAAGATCAACCAAAAACCACAATCACTAAAACGCGTATTATTAAGAAAAAGAAAGGCCCTAAAGAGGAAATAACCGAAATAAAAACAGTCGAAGAAGAAGGTAAAGAACCAGTAACTACTGTAACCGTCGAAAAGACTGATATTCCTGATGAAAAACCAGAAGAAATTGAAGAATTCCCAGAACAAATACATATAAAAGAAACTATTGAAGATGGTCAACCAAAAACAGTAATCACCAAAAAGCGGGTTATTAAAAAAACCAAAGGGAAAAAACAAGAAGTAACAGAAATTCAAACAGTAGAAGAAGATGGTCAGGAGCCTGTAGTAAGTGTTACTGTTGAAGAAATCGTTGCTCCTGAGGAAAAACCAGAAGAAATCGAAGAGCTGCCCGAAGTAATTCACACTAAAGAAACGGTAGAAGATGGCAAACCGAAGACAGTAATCACTAAAAGACGGGTTATTAAGAAAACCAAAGGCCCGAAACAAGAAGTAACTGAAATTGAAACAGTAGAAGAAGAGGGAAAAGAACCCATTACAACCGTCAAAGTGGAGGAGACCGTAACTCCTGTGGAAGAGCCCGAAGAAATAGAAGAACTTCCTGAACAAGTATCTGTGAAGGAAACTGTCGAAGAAGGACAACCAAAAATAATTGTTACGAAAAAACGCGTCATCAGAAAAACAAAAGGACCTAAGCAAGAAGTAACTGAAATTCAAACTGTTGAGGAAGACGGAAAGGAACCAATTACTACGGTAACCGTCGAAGAAACAGATGTCCCAGAAGAAAAACCAGAAGAAATCGAAGAACTACCTGAACAGGTTCACATCACAGAAACAGTTGAAGATGGTGAATCCAAAACAAAAACAAGCAAAAAACGAATTATAAAGAAAAAGAAAGGACCCAAACAAGAAATTACCGAAATTGAAACAATTGAGGAAGATGGTAAAGAACCAGTAACCACTGTAAAAACAGTCGAATCGGTGATAGAAGAAGACGACCAGCCAGACACTACCGAACTCCAAGAACTTCCCGAACAAATTAAGGAAGTGGAGATTCCACAACAGGATGGTACCACAAAGAAACAAACCATTAAGAAACGGGTCATCAAAAAGAAAACGGGTGACAAAGAACAAATTACGGAAATTGTTACAGTTAAAGAGGATGACAAACCGGAAGAAACAACAGTTACAGTGACTGAATCTACCGCCCCTGACGAAGAACAACCAGAAGAAGTTGAGGTTGGTGATCAACCTAAAAAACCGAAGAAGAAGAAAACAATTAAAAAGAAAACTGATGAACAAGATGATATTATCAAAAGGCTTCTGGAAATGGAGATTACTAAAACCGAATTGGAAACATACGAGAAAACTGATTTTGAACCAGAAAAACGACGAAAACCATCTAAAGCAACAATTGAAGAATTGCCAGAAGAAACTACGGTTAAAGAAGTACCTCAAGAAGATGGAACTGTCAAGAAACAGGTAATCAAAAAACGAGTAATTAAAAAGAAGGTCGATGACAAGGAAGAGGTAACTCAAATCGTAACTGTTAAGGAAGATGACAAACCAGAAGAAACCACAATTACAGTTACTGAACTTCCACTAGAGGAAGAAGAGGAAAAACCAGAACCACTAAAAATTGAAGAGTTACCAGAAGAAGTAACTGTAACCGAGGTTCCACAAGAGGATGGTACCGTGAAAAAACAAATCACCAAGAAGCGCGTCATCAAAAAGAAAACAGGTGGTAAGCAAGAAACTACTGAAATCGTGACTGTTAAAGAAGATGACAAACCGGAAGAATCCACTGTTACAGTTACTGAACTTCCATTAGAGGAAGAGGAGGAAAAACCAGAATTCCAAACCGAAAATGTAGAAGATTTCAATTTGTTCGGTGGCCTTCTTAAACAAATGATTGGTGAGACTCCGAAATTACCAAAAACTAAAGTAGTTAAGAAAAAGAAAGTTAAAGAAGAAAAGCCATTAGAGAAAGAAGAAAAGCCAGAGCCAACCGAAACGGAAGAAATACCAGAAGAAATTAAAGACACAGAAGTCCCTGAAGAAGAACAACCGGAAGAGGAAGGTCCTGAAGAAACAGTTGAGGCTGGTGAAAACCCAAAGAAACCGAAAAAGAAGAAGACAATTAAAAAGAAACCCGATGAGCAAGATGAAATAATTAGAAGACTCCTCGAAATGGAGACTTCAAAAACCGAATTGGAACAATACGAGAAAACTGATTTTGAGCCAGAAAAACGACGAAAACCATCTAAAGCAACAATTGAAGAATTGCCAGAAGAAACTACGGTGAAAGAAGTACCTCAAGAGGATGGCACCATAAAGAAACAGGTAATCAAAAAACGAGTCATCAAGAAGAAGGTTAATGACAAGGAAGAAGTTACTCAAATCATAACCACTAAAGAAGATGACAAACCAGAAGAAACCACTGTTACGGTTACTGAACTTCCAATAGAGGAAGAAGAGGAAAAACCAGAACCAACCAAAATTGAAGAGTTACCAGAAGAAGTAACTGTAACCGAGGTTCCACAAGAGGATGGTACCGTGAAAAAACAAATCACAAAGAAACGTGTCATCAAGAAGAAAACAGGTGGCAAGCAAGAAACTACTGAAATCGTGACTGTTAAGGAAGATGACAAACCGGAAGAGACTACTGTTACCGTAAGTGAAGCTCCAGTGGAAGACGTTCGAGTTGAAGAAATGCCAGAAGAAGTTAAAGTCACAGAGATTCCACAAGAAGATGGAACCACGAAGAAACAAATTATTAAGAAACGTGTCATCAAAAAGAAAACTGGTGACAAAGAAGAAGTTACGCAAATCGTAACGGTGAAGGAAGACGACAAACCCGAAGAAACCACTGTGACCGTAACTGAAGATACTGTTTCTCCAGAAGAGTTACCAGAATTCCAACCCAAAAACGTCGAAGAATTTAACTTGTTTGGAGGTCTTCTTAAAGAAATTGTTGAGAAAATACCAAAACAACCTAAAACAAAGGTAATCAAGAAAAAGAAAACTCCATTGGAGGAAGAAGAGAAGCCAGAACCAATCGAAGTTGAAGAAATGCCAGAAGAAATTAAAATCACAGAAGTTCCACAAGAAGATGGTACTACAAAGAAACAAATCATTAAGAAACGAGTAATCAAAAAGAAAACTGGGGACAAAGAAGAAGTAACCCAAATCGTAACCGTTAAGGAAGACGACAAACCGGAAGAAACTACTGTTACCGTGACTGAGACTCCATTAGAGGAAAGGGAGGAGCCAGAACCAATTCAAATTGAAGAAATGCCAGAAGAAATTAAAGTGACAGAAGTCCCACAAGAAGATGGCACCATAAAGAAGCAAATCATTAAGAAACGGGTCATCAAAAAGAAAACTGGTCCAAAAGAAGAAGTTACGGAAATAGTAACCATTAAGAACGACGACAAACCAGAAGAAACAACTGTCACCGTAACTGAGACTCCATTAGAGGAAAAGGAGGAGCCAGAACCAACTCATATTGAAGAACTCCCTGAAGAAATAAAGGTGGTAGAAATCCCATCGGAAGAAGGTAAACCTACAAAGCAAGTAACTAAAAAGCGAGTTATTAAGAAAAAGACTGGTGACAAGGAGCAAGTTACAGAAATTGTAACTATTCAAGAAGATGACAAACCCGACCAAACAACTGTCACAGTAACCGAATCTATCGTTCCCGAAGAAGAGCAACCGGAAGATGAAGAAGGTCCAGAAGAAGTTGTTGAGACTGGCGATAAACCAAAGAAACCGAAAAAGAAGAAGACAATTAAAAAGAAACCCGATGAGCAAGATGAAATAATTAGAAGACTCCTCGAAATGGAGATTTCAAAAACCGAATTGGAACAATACGAGAAAACTGATTTTGAACCAGAAAAACGACGAAAACCATCTAAAGCAACAATTGAAGAATTGCCAGAAGAAACTATGGTGAAAGAAGTGCCTCAAGAGGATGGCACCATAAAGAAACAGGTAATCAAAAAACGAGTCATCAAGAAGAAGGTTAATGACAAGGAAGAAGTTACTCAAATCATAACCACTAAAGAAGATGACAAACCAGAAGAAACCACTGTTACGGTTACTGAACTTCCAATAGAGGAAGAGGAAAAACCAGAACCAACCAAAATTGAAGAGTTACCAGAAGAAGTAACTGTAACCGAGGTTCCACAAGAGGATGGTACCGTGAAAAAACAAATCACAAAGAAACGTGTCATCAAGAAGAAAACAGGTGGCAAGCAAGAAACTACTGAAATCGTTACTGTTAAGGAAGATGACAAACCGGAAGAGACTACTGTTACCGTAAGTGAAGCTCCAGTGGAAGACGTTCGAGTTGAAGAAATGCCAGAAGAAGTTAAAGTCACAGAGATTCCACAAGAAGATGGAACCACGAAGAAACAAATTATTAAGAAACGTGTCATCAAAAAGAAAACTGGTGACAAAGAAGAAGTTACGCAAATCGTAACGGTGAAGGAAGACGACAAACCCGAAGAAACCACTGTGACCGTAACTGAAGAAATTGTTTCTCCAGAAGAGTTACCAGAATTCCAACCCAAAAACGTCGAAGAATTTAACTTGTTTGGAGGTCTTCTTAAAGAAATTGTTGAGAAAATACCAAAACAACCAAAAACAAAGGTAATCAAGAAAAAGAAAACTCCATTGGAGGAAGAAGAAAAACCAGAACCAATCGAAGTTGAAGAAATGCCAGAAGAAATTAAAATCACAGAAGTTCCACAAGAAGATGGTACTACAAAGAAACAAATCATTAAGAAACGGGTCATCAAAAAGAAAACTGGGGACAAAGAAGAAGTCACCCAAATCGTGACCGTTAAGGAAGACGACAAACCGGAAGAAACTACTGTAACTGTGACTGAGACTCCATTAGAGGAACAGGAGGAGCCAGAACCAACTCAAATTGAAGAACTCCCTGAAGAAATAAAGGTGGTAGAAATTCCGTCTGAAGATGGTAAACCTACAAAGCAAGTAACTAAAAAGCGAGTTATTAAGAAAAAAACTGGAGACAAGGAGCAAGTTACAGAAATTGTAACTATTCAAGAAGATGACAAACCCGACCAAACAACTGTTACAGTAACCGAATCTATCGTTCCCGATGAACAGCAACCGGAAGATGAAGAAGGTCCAGAAGAAGTCGTTGAGGCCGGAGATAAACCAAAGAAACCGAAAAAGAAGAAGATAATTAAAAAGAAACCCGATGAACAAGACGAAATAATTCGAAGACTTCTCGAAATGGAAATTTCGAAAACCGAATTAGAAAAATACGAGAAGACTGACTTTGAACCAGAAAAACGTCGGAAACCATCTAAACCAACTATTGAAGAATTACCAGAAGAAATTACTGTTAAAGAAGTGCCTCAAGAGGATGGAACTGTAAAGAAACAAGTTGTGAAAAAACGTATCATTAAAAAGAAGGTTGATGACAAAGAAGAAGTTACAGAAATCGTAACCGTTAAGGAAGATGACAAACCGGAAGAAACTACTGTTACCGTAACTGAGGTTCCAATAGAGGAAGAAGATATACCAGAAGAACCACAAACTGATGAAGTAACAGAAATTACTCCTGAAGATGGAACTGGTGATAAACCAAAGAAACCGAAAAAGAAGAAACAAGTCAAAAAGAAACCTGACGAGGAGGATGATATAATCAAGAGGCTTCTTGAAATGGAAATTTCAAAAACCGAGCTGGAAAAATACGAAAAAACCGATTTTGAAGCAGAAAAACGCCGAAAACCATCAAAACCGACAATTGAAGAATTGCCAGAAGAGACTACGGTTAAAGAATTGCCTCAAGAAGATGGAACTATTAAGAAACAGGTGATCAAAAAACGAATCATCAAAAAGAAGGTTGATGACAAGGAGGAGGTTACTCAAATCGTGACCGTTAAAGAAGATGACAAACCAGAAGAAACTACTGTTACCGTAACTGAGGTTCCATTAGAGGAAGAAGAAAAGCCAGAACCAATCGAAATTGAAGAAATACCAGAAGAAATTAAAGTGACAGAAGTTACACAAGAAGATGGTACTACAAAGAAACAAATCATTAAGAAACGGGTCATCAAAAAGAAAACTGGTCCAAAAGAAGAAGTTACGGAAATCGTGACCGTTAAGGAAGACGACAAACCAGAAGAGACAACTGTCACTGTGACTGAGGTTCCAATAGAAGAGGAAGAAGATAAACCGGAGCCCGTTCAAATCGAAGAACTCCCTGAAGAAATAAAGGTGGTAGAAATTCCGTCAGAAGATGGTAAACCTACAAAGCAAGTAACTAAAAAGCGAGTTATTAAGAAAAGGACTGGTGACAAGGAGCAAGTTACAGAAATTGTAACTATTCAAGAAGATGATAAACCCGACCAAACAACTGTTACAGTAACCGAATCTATCGTTCCCGAAGAAGAGCAACCGGAAGACGAAGAAGGTCCAGAAGAAGTTGTTGAGCCTGGCAATAAACCAAAGAAACCAAAAAAGAAGAAGACAATTAAAAAGAAACCCGATGAACAAGACGAAATAATTCGAAGACTTCTCGAAATGGAAATTTCGAAAACCGAATTAGAAAAATACGAGAAGACTGACTTTGAACCAGAAAAACGTCGGAAACCATCTAAACCAACTATTGAAGAATTACCAGAAGAAATTACGGTCAAAGAAGTGCCTCAAGAGGATGGAACTGTAAAGAAACAAGTTGTGAAAAAACGTATCATTAAAAAGAAGGTTGATGACAAGGAAGAAGTTACTGAAATTGTAACCGTTAAGGAAGATGACAAACCAGAAGAAACTACTGTCACCGTAACTGAGGTTCCAATAGAGGAAGAAGATATACCAGAAGAACCACAAACTGAAGAATTACCTGAAGAAGTAACAGAAATTACTCCTGAAGATGGAACCGGTGATAAACCAAAGAAACCGAAAAAGAAGAAACAAGTCAAAAAGAAACCTGACGAGGAGGATGATATAATCAAGAGGCTTCTTGAAATGGAAATTTCAAAAACCGAGCTAGAAAAATATGAAAAAACCGATTTTGAAGCAGAAAAACGCCGAAAACCATCCAAACCGACAATTGAAGAATTGCCAGAAGAGACTACGGTTAAAGAATTGCCTCAAGAAGATGGAACTATTAAGAAACAGGTGATCAAAAAACGAATCATCAAAAAGAAGGTTGATGACAAGGAGGAGGTTACTCAAATCGTGACCGTTAAAGAAGATGACAAACCAGAAGAAACTACTGTTACCGTAACTGAGGTTCCGTTAGAGGAAGAAGAAAAGCCAGAACCAATCGAAATTGAAGAAATACCAGAAGAAATTAAAGTGACAGAAGTTACACAAGAAGATGGTACTACAAAGAAACAAATCATTAAGAAACGGGTCATTAAAAAGAAAACTGGTCCAAAAGAAGAAGTTACGGAAATCGTGACCGTTAAGGAAGACGACAAACCAGAAGAGACAACTGTCACTGTGACTGAGGTTCCAATAGAAGAGGAAGAAGATAAACCGGAGCCCGTTCAAATCGAAGAACTCCCTGAAGAAATAAAGGTGGTAGAAATTCCGTCAGAAGATGGTAAACCTACACAGCAAGTAACTAAAAAGCGAGTTATTAAGAAAAAGACTGGTGACAAGGAGCAAGTTACAGAAATTGTAACTATTCAAGAAGATGATAAACCCGATAAAACAACTGTTACAGTAACCGAATCTATCGTTCCCGAAGAAGAGCAACCGGAAGATGAAGAAGGTCCAGAAGAAGTTGTTGAACCTGGCGATAAACCAAAGAAACCGAAAAAAAAGAAGACAATTAAAAAGAAACCCGATGATCAAGATGAAATAATTCGAAGACTTCTTGAAATGGAAATTTCAAAAACCGAATTAGAAAAATACGAGAAAACTGACTTTGAACCAGAAAAACGTAGAAAACCTTCCAAACCAACTCTTGAAGAATTACCAGAAGAAATTACAGTTAAAGAAGTACCTCAAGAGGATGGAACTGTCAAGAAACAGGTAATCAAAAAACGAGTCATTAAAAAGAAAGATAATGACAAGGAAGAAGTTACTGAAGTTGTAACCATTAAGGAAGATGATAAACCGGAAGAAACAACCATAACCGTAACTGAGGTTCCGCTAACTGGCGATGATGAGCCAACACAAACTGAATTACTTCCTGAAGAAATACAGATAACTGAAATCCCGTCTGAAGATGGTACACCTAAGCAAAGAGTTACCAAGAAGCGAGTTATGAAAAAGAAAACGGGCGACAAAGAAGAAGTTACAGAAATTGTAACTGTTCAAGATGACGATAAACCAGCCACGACGACTGTCACCGTTACTGAATCGGTTCCAGAAGAAGATCAACCAGAAGAGGGTGTGGTTGATGATAGTAAGCCCAAGAAACCCAAAAAGAAGAAAGTTATTAAAAAGAAACCGGATGAGCAAGATGAAATTATCAGGAAATTATTAGAAATGGAAATACCTAAAACCGAATTACAGAAATATGAGAAATTTGATTATGAACCGGAGAAACCAATAAAAGAAAGTCCAGTAGAGGAAGAACTTTCTGAAGAAGATGTGCCGAAAGTGATAGAAAAACCGAAAACAACTGAGACTACCAAACCTATCGAACAAGCAGAAGAACCTGAAAAGCCTCAACCTAAAATTAAAAAAATTAAAAAGAAGACAACTGAACCAGAAAAACCTTTGGAAGAGGAAAAACCGGAAGAACTTTTCAAATTACCAAAGAAACCGAAAAAAGAAATTGAACCTATTAAATTAGAAGAAGAAACAGGTTTCATTAGTTTTAATTATTTTTCACTAGGTTCTTTTATACTTAAATATTTTAATTTATATTCCAGAAATAAATGAACTTGAACACAAACACAAAACCCTTAAAAAACACACTATACCAGAACACAAATCACTTGAAGATGAATGTAAGTTTTACATTTACCTACATTTTACATTTCGGCGGCAAATTTTAGCAGGCTTCATACTTTTAACATTAGATTATTTTCAAATACAGATATTAAATTAATTTCAATCACCTAAAATTTATTTAAATTAATTATAGCACAACCAGAAGCGACTGAGACTGTAGAAGAGCCTTTGGAGGATTTAGAAGAAGAAGAAGTAGTACCAGAGGAAGGACCAACGGAAGATAAAGATGGAGTCCGAAAATCCAAAAAGAAGAAGGTAGTAAAAAAGAAAAAGAAAGATGACCAAGATGATATTATTCAAAAACTTCTGGATATGGAAATTTCCAAGACTGAACTAGAGAAATATGAAAAAATTGAACTCGACAAACCAGCTAGAGAAAAATTAGATTTAACGAAATTGGAACCAATAAAAATTGTTCGAAGAGATCAAAAACCAACTAAACTTAAGATTGCAGAGGAACCTAAAGCATACAAATTAAAATTACGTAAACCAAAAACATTGGGACCCTCCGAAGAAGAAGATTTAAGTGTTCCAAAAGTTTTGCTTAGAAGTAGAATGGAAATCGTTAACTATCCTCCACAAGTATTGTATCCAAAACTATCTGAAATAAACGCCGTTGTACACAACAGCGAAATAAGTAGAACTGAAGAAGAGGAAGCTGAAAGGTTAAAATTCAAAAAGAAGAAGTTCAAAGGAATGAAAAAAATTAAAGATGATCTTGAAAAGGTTGAATTAGAAAAATACGAAAAATATGAGAGTAGTTCGGATGAAGCTTCGGAACGTGAAAAATATAAACGAGCAACAAAGGAAAAGGTAGAAGAAGCACCGGATGAGCATACGCTTAAATTAGGAAAAGGCAAAGTCAAAAAACCAGAAGAGGAAGAACCAGAAAATGTAAAACTTAAGAAAATACCAGTTAAACCTAAAGAAATTGAAGAAGAAATTGAACAAAAACCTAAACCAAAACCAAAAGAAGAATCTCCGAAAGAGCCAAAACAAGCCAAGGAGTATCCTGATTTGGATAAATTTGAGCCAACGCCTATTGAATTCCAAGATTATCCTAGAAAATCACCTGAAGTATCAAGCGACGAAGAAGAAATACCTGAAGATAAAGAAAAACCAAAAGGAAAATACATCAGAAAGAAGAAGAAGCAGCCAACACCTGAAGTAATACAAACTCCAATTATACCAGGTGTACCTAAACCAATTGAAGAGGTACCACCAGAAGATGTTAAGTTTAGAATTCCGGAACGGCCAAAACCAGATGAAGAAGGCGAGCCTATTAAATTGAAACCTATACCTAAACCAATAGAGGAACCAAAAGTTGAACCAATCGTTGAAAAAGAAAAACCCGAAGAAGAGCCTAAACCAAAACCAGAAAAAGACGAACCCGAATATGAACTAGATATCAAAGATAAAAAATCAAAGAAAAAGGTCAGTAAACCTAAGAAGAAACCTGAAAAGCCAGAAGAGCCGGAGGAGCAAGAAACACCAATTCCAGAGGAGAGCAAGCCAATTGAAGAGGAACCTGAAGAGTTGCCAAACGTAACCATTACCACACCTGTAAAACCAGAAATACCTGAAGATGTAGAAGAAGAAGTTACATTACAGGAACCCACGGAAAAAGAAGTTGTCGCTGAGCCATTAAAACTTAAAAAGAAACCTAAAAAGAAAACGATCGAGGAAGTTGCAGATGAAGTTTCAGTAGAAGTTCCTCAAGACGAAATAAAGGAAATTGAAAAAGTTGTTGAAGAGGAAGTTATTGATACAGTTGTTAAAAGGAAAAAGAAAGTATTAATTACAAAAGAACCTGAAGAAAGCGAAGAAATTATTTTACAGCGCCCATCTCAAAAAGAAGAACCAGAAGAAGAAGAAATCGGCGCCGCTGAATTTGTTCTGAAAAAGCCTGCAAAACCTGAACCAGTAGATAATGTTGAAGAAATATTCACCATTGCTCCAAAACAAGAACCAGAAGAAGTATCTGAACAGTTGAAACTTAAAAAGAAACCTAAGAAGAAAGTGATCGAAGAAGTTGCAGCAGAAGTTACAGTAGAAGTTCCTCAAGATGAAATAGTGGAAACTGAAAAAATTGTTGAAGAGGAAGTTGTTGACACAGTGGTTAAAAGGAAAAAGAAGGTTGTAACTACAAAAGAACCTGAAGAGAGCGAAGAACTTATTTTGCAGCAACCACGTCCAACTGAAAAAGAAGAACCAAAAGAAGAGGAAACGGTTGCTGATTTTGTTCTTAAAACACCTGAGAAACCTGAACCAGTAGATAATGTTGAAGAAGTATTCACGATTACTCCTAAACAAGAACCAGAAGAAGTCGCTGAACAGTTGAAACTTAAAAAGAAACCTAAAAAGAAAGTAATCGAAGAAATTGCAGCAGAAGTTACAGTAGAAGTTCCTCAAGACGAAATAGTGGAAACTGAAAAAATTGTTGAAGAGGAAGTTGTTGACACAGTGGTTAAAAAGAAAAAGAAGGTTGTAACTACAAAAGAACCTGAAGAGACTGAAGAAGTTATTTTGCAGCAGCCACGCCCAACAGAAAAAGAAGAACCAAACGAAGAAGAAACGGTTGCTGATTTTGTTGTTAAAGCACCTGAGATACCCGAACCAGTAGAAAATGTTGAAGAAGTATTCACGATTACTCCAAAACAAGAACCAGAAGAAGTCGCTGAACAGTTGAAACTTAAAAAGAAACCTAAAAAGAAAGTGATCGAAGAAGTTGCAGCAGAAGTTACAGTAGAAGTTCCTCAAGACGAAATAGTGGAAACTGAAAAAATTGTTGAAGAGGAAGTTGTTGATACAGTGGTTAAAAGGAAAAAGAAAGTTGTAACTACCAAAGAACCTGAAGAGACCGAGGAAGTTATTTTGCAGCAACCAACAGAAAAAGAAGAACCAAAAGAAGAAGAAACGGTTGCTGATTTTGTTGTTAAAGCACCTGAGATACCCGAACCAGTAGAAAATGTTGAGGAAGTGGAAGAACAGTTTACGATCCAAAAAGAACAGCCAAAATCAGAAGATGTCGCACAAGAATTGAAAGTTACAAAGAAAAAGAAGCCTAAGAAACCGACAGAAATTTCTGAGGAAGCCACTATTGAGATTCCAAAGGAAGAAATTCAAGAAGTAGAACAAATAGTAGAAGAAGAAATTATCGACGCGGTTATCAAAAAGAAGCCTGCACCAGTTAAGCCTGCACAAGTTGAAGAGATAGAGGAGGAAGTTATTATTAAACCAAAAGCAGAAAAAGAAAAACCTGAAGACGTCACAGAAGCGATTACCTTGAAAAGACCTAAAAAACCAAAGACTACAGAAGAAGTTGAAGATGTTGAAGAAGAATTTACTGTCACTCGAGAGAAACCTAAATTGGTTCAAGGTGAAGATGTATCAGAAGAACTTCGTATACAAAAGAAGAGGAAACCTAAGAAACCTTCTGAAATATCTGGGGATGCCACAATTGAAGTAACTTTAGAACAAGAGGAAGAGGTTGACCAGTACGAAGAAGAAGAAGTGGTTGATATAGTATATAAGGAAGTGCAACCATCAGAACCAGAAGAAGAAAAACCAGTTGAAGAGATTCAAATTCCAGAAGAAAAACCAAAACCATCCGAAGTTGTCGAAGAGAAAAAACCTAAAAAGAAAACCAAAAAATCGTCTGAAATTTCTGAAGTTGTAGTTCCCGAAGTGCCTAAAGATTCAGTAGAGAAGCCTGAGGTTAAAGATGTTGAAGAACCGATCGAAGCTGTTTTTAAGAAAAAAGTTCCTGAAGAAAAAATAGACGATGAAGACAGTTTTGTCATTAAACCAGTAAAAGCGACTCAAGATGAAGTTGAAGAAGAACTCAAACTTATTAAGCCGGTTACACCAAAAGAACCAGAGGAAATTAATGAAGAGGCTACTGTTCAAATTCCAGAGGAAGTTGTTCAGGAAACTAAACAAATAGTTGAAGAAGAGGTTATAAATACTGTAATTAAGAAGAAGAAGAAATCGAAGGAGACTCCTAAAGAAGAAATTGAAGAGGTCGTTATTAAACCAAAGGTTGAAAAACAAGAGCCAGATCAAGTTCAAGGAGAGTTTACAGTCAAAAAACCTGAAAAACCAGAAGTAAGTGAAATTTCCGAAGAGTTTATGGTTTCTAAACCGCAACCAAAAACAGAAGATGTATCTGAAGAACTTAAAATAAAGAAACCGAAAAAGTCAAAGAAACCGGTCGAAATTTCGGAAGAAAAAACAGTTGAAGTTCCAACGGAAGTGGTGCAAGAAGTTGAACAAATCGTTGAGGAGGATATACTCGATGCAACCATTAAAAAGAAGAAAAAACCTGTTAAACCTGTACAAACTGAGGAAACAGAAGAACAAGCCACTATTAAATTTAAAGCTCCCACCGAAACAGTTGAAGCTTCCGAAACTATTCCACAAATTAAGGATGTACAAACCTATGATGAAGCTGCTATTGAAGAAACTGTACGAAAACCAGAATCTTTCGACGAGGATGAAGACTATATCGTTGACCAGCCTGATGATGAAGAGGATGATGTTGCTGAAGAATTTGTTATTCATAAAAAACAAAAACCTAAACCGCTTGCGCATGAAGAGCACGCCCAAGAAGTGACTATTAAAAAACTTAAGCCAAAAAAGAAACCAAGACAAGATATACCAGAGGTGACAGACGTAGAAAATGTTACATTCCGTCCAAGATCAACAAGAACCAAAGAAGATGTAGATCAAGAATTCAGTATCAAACTTGATTCATACGCTGAGGAAGAAATATCTATGTCAGGTAAAATCAAATTAAAGAAGAAAGCTAAACCGTTGACATATGGCGAACATGCTGGTGAAGCATCAATCAAGATTATGGAAGAATTTGATGATGATGGACCAATAATTGAAGAGATTATTGATGATGATAGCGTAATTTCGGATACAATGAATGACGTCGATGAGCCTGATGAATTTTTCGATAAAATTGAAGAACTCCCGGCCGAAAATGTACAACTAAAACTAAGAAGAAAATCAGAAATTGCAGAAAAACCTAAATATCAAGTTGAAGATATTGAAGAGGAAGTATTAATTGGGCGCCCACGTAAACTACCCGAAAACAGAATCGCTTATGATGAAGATTCATTAACATTTAAATCGAAAATGAAACCGATGACGTCATCTTATCTTCAAGGTTTTTATGCAATATATTCATTTAATTTTTTATTACAAATAAGTTTAAAATTAAAATATAAAATAAAACTTTTTGAATTTTTAACGTAGTATTATTTAGGTGCTTGCTATAACGATAACAGAAGTACAGGTAAATGCTTTACTAATTCTGCCTAATCTCAATATATTATGTGTATTAGATGCGAACCTTAAAAGGGGATTTACTAAAATTCTAATAAAATAATTTGATATTATAATATATGGCAAAACTAGATTACTCTAACTTAACAAAAATATTTTTTTTTTGTGTCCATTTATAAAATGAAATTTTAGAAGAAGCAAGCCTTAATATAACAAAAGAGACGGAGGTTTTCGCAGGCGGTATGTAGTGTTACACCACAATCTAATAAATAAATTAATTAAACGTCGGTTAAATGTCTAATACATACTTAAATATATTTTAGAAGAAGGAGATGCCGAATTAATGTTTGCTATATACACGTATATATCTGAGAATGAAAATACTATAAGTTTAGTAGAAGGCGAGCGAGTATATGTCATAGGTGAATATGCTAAAATAATTTCAAATCGAATTAAATTTATTGAATCAATTAAATTTAGAACGTCATAATGCTGATTGGTGGTTTGTCCGAAAGCATTTAACAGCAGAAAAAGGATGGGTTCCATCACAATACCTCATGGATGAAGAAAACTACGCAATTTATGTGCAAAAGAAACTCAATGAAAAGATTGATAAACTTCCCGTTTTCGAAAGTAAGTGCAAAATCTTTATTATAACTGGAATTTACAAAAAATTATAAATTGCTTAAATATTTTTAGAACCCGGTCCAGATGATCGTAGTATTGCGCCTAAATTTACTGAAAAACTACAACCACAACATTCACCCGATGGCTACACAGTTCAATTCGAGTGCAAAGTTGAAGGTACGCCTAGACCACAAATTACATGGTTCCGGCAAACAGCAATTATAAAGCCATCCCAAGATTTCCAAATGTACTATGACGATGATAATGTTGCAACACTTATTATTCGTGAAGTATTCCCCGAAGATGCAGGTACATTTACCTGTGTTGCAAAAAATGCAGCCGGTTTTGTATCAAGTACAACGGAACTAGTAGTTGAATCGCCGCTATCAGATCACGGATCAGATATGACAGGTTTATCAAGAAGAAGTTTATCTCGAGAATCGTCACTAGCTGATATTCTTGAAGGTATTCCGCCAACATTCTCTAGGAAGCCAAAAGCACAGTATGTCGATGAAGGAACGAACGTGATTTTGGAATGCAGACTCGTTGCAGTTCCAGAACCAGAAATAAGTTGGTTCTATAACGGCAAAGAAATTACAACGGAAAAGAATGTTAAAATAGTGACGGAATCCGATATGCACATGTACTGTAGTGTTGTACAAATAACTAAAGTTAAAAAACAACAAGAAGGAATCTACGAAGTTGTCGCCAAAAATCGTGAAGGAGAATCCAAATTGCCAATTATTCTTAAAGTAAAAACAGGCGATAAAGAGGCTCCACAAATTCTAGAGCCTTTAAGAAATTTAATTATTCGGGAAAGCGAGAGTATTGTTCTTAGCACGCAAATAGTTGGTAATCCAACACCGAAAATAACTTGGTTCAAAAACGACAAGCCAGTGAAAGGAACAATTAAAACGGAAAAGGATATTCATACTTTGACAATAATTTCATCAACGATCAGTGATACTGGAGAGTACAAAGTGAAGGCTACTAATTCAGTTGGTAGCGTAGAAACAACCGCCTATTTGACTGTAGAAGGTAATAAATAATCAAATCAAATTGTTTAGGCAGAACTAACTAGAATTAATTTAAACTAATTTATTTTTCACTTTATAGAACTTGAAAGCGGTAATCCAGAACCACCATTATTTATTGAACGATTCCAAGAACTTAGTGTACCACAAAAGGGAACAATCAAACTATTCGCTAGGGTTACTGGCAATCCGGTGCCTGAAGTTATTTGGTTGCGAAATAATTCACCACTTTTGCCAACTGATAAAGTGAAATTAGCTTATGATGGTGAAAACATCGAATTAATGATTAAAAATGCTGATTCAGAACAAGATTCTGGTGATTATAAATGTATTGCTAGTAATCCAATTGGTAAAGCTTCTCATGGCGCTAAAGTTTCCGTAGAAGTTGATAAGGTGAAATTCACACGGAATCTCAAAAAATCATTTACAATTGAAGAAACTCAACTTCTTACGTTGGAATGCGAAACATCACATACAGTATCAACGAAATGGTATCATAACGATAAAGAAGTTACTGGAATGGATCACAAAATCATCAGTCAAGAAGGAAGAGTCCATAAGCTGATTATTAAGCATACTACACTCAAAGATATTGGAAACTATAAATGTACCGTGAAAGACCAAACTACCGATACTAAAGTCGAAGTACTTGAAAGAAAACCAGAATTTATTCGAGTGTTACAAGATTACGATGCAAAAGAAAAAGAAATCGCTATACTTGAAGTGGAAATCTCATCACAAACGGCTGATGTTACTTGGTTAAAAGATGGCATGGAAGTAGATGAAACGGACAAAAATATTAAAATTGAAAAAGACGGCAATATACGAAGGCTCACTATCAAAGAATCAACTATCGATGATGAAGGCGAATATACTTGTGTTTTACAAGATCAAGATTGTACGGCTGAATTAACAATTATGGAATTGCCACCAAAAATAATTACGCCTATGAAAGATTTAACAATTGCAAGGGGTGAAAAAGCCACTTTTGAAATTGAATTATCAAAGGGAGATGCATGGGTTAAATGGTTAAAAGATGGCGAAGAAATTCAATTATCGGACCATATACAATTGAGCATTGACGGTAAACGTCAAAAATTAAAAATATACAAATCAACGTTGGAAGATGCCGGAGTATATGCGTGTGAAGTTGGCGAACAAATTAGCACCGGTACATTAACGGTAGAAGAACCTGCTGTTGAATTCATCAGAAAATTACCGGATGTTACATTAGTTACAAAGAAACATGATGCAGTATTCACCGTAGAATTATCGCAACCAAATATAGATGTTGTATGGTTTAGAAACGGCAAAGAAATTAAACCATCCGACAAATACATAATAACTAGTGAGAATACAATCAAAACACTTGTTGTTAAAAATTCACAAGATGATGATGCAACCGATTATTGCTGTATCGCTTATAATGTTAAATCATCTACTATTTTGAAAGTCGAAGGTAAATTTAACGTTAATCATTGCAAAATACATTTTTTTAAACAAAAATTTTTTCTTTTTTTGTTAGAATTGAAAATTCCACCAAGTATAACTAACGAAATTAAAGAGTACAAAATCAAACAAGACGACGATGTTACATTTAATATTAAATTTAATGCGTCACCCAAGCCAGAAGTTGAATGGTTCACTAAAGGTAAATTAATTAAGAAAGCTCCAAAAGTGAAATTCACATCTGATGAACAATCAGCAAGTCTTACAATTAAAAAAGTCGTAGATTCTGATGAAGGTGAATTTACTGTTAAAGTTAAAAATGATTACGGAGAAGCTGAAGCAGAACTCACATTGATCATTATGAGTAAGAATTTTTTCCTGTTTTAAATATTAAATGGTCGTTACTTATAGTTTTGCTGATTATTTCTAGAACGTCCATCACCACCTGGAGCACCAGAACTAATTGACACTGCAGATGATTCCTTAACTATTTACTGGAAAGTACCTGAAGATGATGGCAATTCCGTTATAATAGAATATATTTTAGAATATACCGAAAAGATAACAAAGAAGTAAATTGTGTTTAGCCATGATTTGTTGCTTACTATACTATTAAATGTTTATTTAATTTATTTATAGATGGATTACATTTGATGGTATTACAGACACAACATATACCGTACACAAATTGACCAAAAATTCAGAGTACAGCTTCCGTGTAACTGCTGTTAATGCAGTAGGTAAAAGTGAACCATCACCCAACTCACCGTATTATAAAGTTATTGCACAAGCTGTCAAAGAACCACCAACAATTCAGGAACCATTATCTGATATTGTTATTGGTCCAAATAAAAAAATAACATTAAGTTGTATTATCAGTGGTACACCAGTTCCCACGATACAATGGTTTAAAGATGGCAAAGAAATAATAACAACAACAACAACAACTGTTATTTATGAAAATAGAACCGCCAAATTAATTATTGAGAATACAGATGAAACAACATCAGCTAAATATACATGTAGGGCACAGAATGAACTAGGAAATGTGGAAACATCATGCTTTGTCCTTATTCAAGAAAAACCATTAATCACAGTCGATGATAAACTAATTAATCAAACTCTTACAACAAATTCAGAATGGAAAATTGATGCTAAGGTTACCGGTTTCCCTACACCTACGATAACATGGTACAAACAAACCACTAAAATCGAAACATCGGAAAGAATCACACATACATATGAGCAAAATGTTAGCATAGTTCATATAAAAACTGTTACCAGAGATGATACATCTAAATATACAATTGAAGCTAAAAATACATCTGGTGTTTACACAGTGGATTTAAACCTTAAAGTTATTGGTAAGAAGAACATAATTATTAATAACTAATTTGTGTTTACTAAAAGAAAAAAATGTTTGAAACTATTAATTACAGATATTCCAAGTAGTCCTGAAGGACCAATTATTTTGAGAGACATGAAGAAGGATGCTATAACAATAGAATGGAAACCTTCGATTGACGATGGTGGTTTAGAAATTGTGAAATATACCATTGAAAAATGTGAACAAAAGAAAGGTGTTTGGATGAAAGTTGCTGATGTGGACAGGGATATTACATCGTTTGCCATTCAAAAATTATTGAATAATGCTCTTTATCTGTTTAGAGTTATTGCATCGAATCCAATTGGTAGTTCATTACCATTGGACAGTGAACCTGTAATAATTAAGAAACCAACAGGTATTTATTTGTATATTCACATTTCGTTAACTAAAGTGCTTTTTATAAATGTGAATTTGCTTATAGAAATACCATCACCGCCCCTTGGTCCAGTTGAATTTACTGGAATGAGTGACACATCATTTACATTAGTTTGGAATCCATCAGAGTTTGACGGTGGTAGTGAAATTATAGAATATATTATTGAAATTAAAGAATCTAGAAAAACCACATGGACATCATACGGGAATACTGTTGGAAAACAAACTAACATTGAAATTAAAAATGTAATAAAAGACTGTGCATACGATTTCCGAATCTATGCTCGTAACGAGGCCGGAACAAGTTTACCACTAGTTTCTGAGGGTGAAATTGTTGTAGGCCAAAATATAAGTAAGTTAATATTAATATAAATGATTTAATTTATAGTTTTTAATAACTAATGCTTTTTGCTCGACTAAAACAAATTGAATCGCCTTTTTAGAAAGAAAAGAAAAAATTATTTATTGTAAGTTTGCTTATTTGCTTAATTTTCTAAATAAAATTAATTTTAATTTCGTAAACCCATTATTAAAATTTAAATTTATTTTTCTTTCCATTCAGCTCCACCTTCAATTCCACTTAATTTAATCGCTTTTGAAATTACAAGTAGAAGTATAACGTTAAAATGGGAAACACCAACAAATAATGGTGGCTCCGAGATAACAGGTATGAATTGCGTAAAATTAACAAATACTAAAAATTTAATTAATTTATTTTACAATTTTTGTACAATTTTCATCGCAACAGGTTATATAATAGAAAAGCGTATATCGAAATCAACCAAATGGAATAAAGTAGTTACATTAGATGCGAATTGTTTACAATATTGTATAGACCATTTGAAAGATAAATTAGAAATATCATTTAGAGTGTATGCGGAAAACGCTATAGGTTTAAGTCCGCCAGCAATTCTAGAAAAACTAGTATTAAAAACACATGCAAGTAAGTGTATCTCTTTTAAATCCCCTTTATATATGTAGTACACAAACTATATACATTCAACATTTATTTTTAGCTGTTCCATCACCACCGACTGGTCCACTTGAAATTCGAGCGACTGGTTGCAATACTAGTCTAATAGAATGGGGTATTCCTGAATATGATGGAGGTGCGCCATTAGAAGGATACAACATTGCTATACGTGATATGAAAAAGACTATGTGGATTGAGGTTGGTCGTGTTACAGCAGATAAACAGAAATATCAAATTAGGGACTTACAAGAAGATCATAAATATTTAATTCGAATCTTCGCTAGAAATGAAATTGGTTTAAGTGAACCACTAGAATCAGATGAACCATATAAGGTTCTACCATATTTCGGTATGTATTTGGCGCAAATATTTTTGAAAAAATAAAAAAATAAAATATTTATTAATATACGCTTTTTTCCATTTTGAATAAAGGCTCCGAAACAGAAGACGAACCACGAACTGAAAATGAGCATACTGGCTTCAGCACAGAAAATACATCCTCATGGATGAGAGATCATAATATGGATGCTGATATCAAATCATATGCTCGAGCTAAATTATTACGAAAGGATGAATATTTCTTCAGAATTTGGTATAAAGCAAAAAATCTTTTTAAAAGTAAAGATGATAAAAAATCTAAATCAAAGAAATAAAATTATTTAACTTATGTTTGCTATTTATATGTTATATTTAATTCAATTTAATTTTAAGTAAATTATACTACATATTATTGAAAATAATTTATCTAAAAAACAATATTTAATACGTTATATGTAAATTCGAAATTTTTATTTATAATAACTGTGATAAATTATAGTTTTCATATATTATATATTTATTTGTCCGACGAGTTTCAATTGTTATATATTTATTATTATTTTATTTATTAATTGATTTAAAAAGAATATTTTTGTTCTTATCTTTCTATGTAAATTAAAATCATAATAGTTTCTCTAGTTAATGGATTTAAGGATTTTATAGATATTTAATTAATTTGGGAGACATAAATAATATAGGTGCGAAAATATTATTTTATTAAATTGATCGAAACTATTTAATCCAATCAAATCTATTAACGATTAGAAAAAAAATGTTATGATTTAATAATAACGTGTGAAAATTTTTCGATATAATAAAGTTAATTAAAATTAAATGCGATAATTCTTTATTGAAGTGAAACTTCTTTAGCTACGTAGCTGTTTGAAATTTTTGGTTACACCACTTAAAGGGAAACGGTTACACGAAAGAGCAAATAAGAGAAAAATCTTTAGTGCGAGAAATGATGGGGCAACGTATCGAGCAAAACTTTATTTCTATGTATCTTAATCGATTTTGATGAAATTCTGTATGCATGATAAAAATGAGATTCTAAAATGATTGTAAGATAAAGTTCTGGAATATGGCAAATTAAGAAGGAACTTGGGCATTTACATATACATAATGTATGTAATGCGATTTTGGGACTTCGAACTTGTGGGAAACTAGGACTACTTAAACAGATATTAGACATAAAAATGAAAAAGATAGATTTACAAAGGATCATAAGGTAGTTTTTGAAGGTATGGGAAAATTTAAAAGATTTAAGAAATAAAATAATAGAACCACTAATCGAACCGACTCGACGCAATGGGTCAGCAACTTAGAACTTGTTCAGAAATCGAACATAACATTAAGAATGTGCTTGGATCCAAAGTTTTTGGACGAAAGTATTAAGAAAGAGTATTTTGAAATTTCAAAACTTGAGAATTTAGTATCCAAAATAGTTGGTGAACAGTATTTTACAGTACTAGATTTAAATGACGGATTTTACCAAATAGAGCTCACAGAAGAAGCATCTAAACTATGTGCATTTAGTTCACCTTTCGGTTGCTTTAAATTTAGAAGGTTACCGTTTAGAATAAATGTAGCACTAGGAACATTTCAAAGAATGAATAAAAATAATTTCGGAGATATCGATGGAGTAGCAATACCTAGATGATCTATTAATTTATGGACGTAGTGGGGCAGAACATGATGTCAACTTACTAAAAGTTATAAATCGAGCCAAAGAATTAAAAATTAAATTTAATTTGAGCAAAGTTCAAATATAAAGTGGAAGAAGTTAGTTTTCTAGGTTCATATACTCAATAAAAAAGGTATTAGCACAGATCTAGACAGAATTAAAGCGATAATTGAAATGAAAAATCTACAATATAGAAAAGAACTGCAAAGGCTTTTAGGTAAGGTAAATAACCTACGAAGTTTTATACCAAATATGGCAGAAATAACAGAACCGTTTAGACAGTTATTAAAAAAAATGTGCAGTTTGAGTGGTTACCAATACATACCAAAACTGTATTACAGTTAAAGGAGTTAATGACAAAGTCTCCTATATTGCAAAGCATTTGATCCAACAAAGAAAGCAACAATTCAAACGGATGCTAGCAAAAGTGGCATTGGTTGTGTTCTTTTGCAGGACAAAAAAACAATAGCATATATGCTTCAGGGAGTTTGACAGAAACAGAAATAAATTACGCACAAATAGGAAAATAATTGCTGGCAGTAGTATATTCTTGTGTAAAGTTCCACCATTACATTTATGGACACGAAATTGAGATACATTCGGATCATAAGCCACTTGTGAGCATAATGAAAAACCAGTTGTGCAAAATTAATTCATCTCGTCTTCAGCGAATGATGATAAAGTTGTTAGTTTACAATTTAAATTTAAAATACACACCAGGCAAAGAAATGAATTTAGCGGATCACTTGTCAAATGAAACAGCATTATAATTCACTGAATATGAAGATGTGGTGCTTACTATTAATGTAACTGATAAGAAGAAAGAAGAGTTAAAAAAAGAAACAGAATGTGACGATACACTTAAAGCTTTGTTAATGGTTTATCAAAACAGATGGCCAAAATGCAAAGGACAAATTAGCGAAAGTAATAAAACCATATTGGAAGAAAGAATGAGAACGAAAGTGCGAAAGTAATTTGGGTATTAAAGAATACCTACTTAGTTGTAACTGACTATAGAAATTCTTCCATTGATTTCCAAACAAAATTATTCAAAAGTTGAAATCTGGGGTGGGATTCCATAAGGTGATAACTGATAAGTGATAGTCACCTATCACTTTTTCAAAATTGACATTCCGTATGGTGATTATCACCACAATTATCACCTTTTGGCGATCACTTTTTGGTGATTGTGTTTTAGCTATCACTTTCATTATCACCAACCAGAGAACAACCTACAAAAAAATATTTTTTGATTTATTTATAGAAAATGGGTTATTTATGAATATTTCGTTATTTTCTTAATATTATATATTTAAATTTAAAGCAAAACAAATCACAAAAATGTTAATAAAAAACAAGTTTTAACGCAAACGATCCTTAAATAAAATCAGTTGAGTGGCATAGGGTATTTTAAATTTTGAATAAGTAATTTTAATGTTTAATAAAATTATAGCCGAGCCACCAAGCCTAATGTCATTTTCGATTACTATTTTTTTATTATGTCGAGTTTAGTTTTTTTGCACCGAGTTTAGTTTTTTGTGGTCAATCGTAAACGACATAAATAAATATTTCTACCAAATTATTATTTTATTAAAAAAAAAATTTGCCCGTTTAAGATATGGTTAAGTCTGTGTCTCAACCGTTCCACCCCGCGCAGATATGCCGAATGAGGTACATTAATAATTTATTATTATTATTATATGTTCAATTTTATTTCAACCCAGTCAAATTAACATTTCTACTAATCGTTGTTAAAAGCCTTAAAATTTTAATTTCGGTTACTTTTAAAAAGTTGACATTTTATTAACTTTTCAAGTGTTTTGTTGCTCGATACAACACGTTTAGTACTTTTAGTACAATTTTGTAGTGATCACTTTATAAATTACCAATTTAGTTGGTGATCACCCATATGGTGATCACTTTTAGCTATCACCAAAAGAATAATCACCGATCACCTTCTGGAATCTCACCCCTGTTTTTTCCACGCATGGGATACCTAAAGTTATGGTCAGTGATAACATGCCTTTTGCATCTAACGAGTTCAAGTATTTTAGCCTATAGGTGGCAGTTTAAAATAGTAACGTCAAGTCCAATACATCCGCGTTCGAATGGACAGGCGGAGAAGGGAGTTCATATTGCAAAAACTCTCGTCAGAAAATCGATTTATGATCATAAAGATATAGAATATATATGTTACTGGAATATAGAAACCATCCAGTGGCTCATCTTAAAGCTTCACCTTCTATGCTTCTAATGAGTCAAGTAACAAGAACTAAAATTCCGATAAAAATAGCTTTATTGAAACCCAAAATTGAAACGGACGTGCGTGAAGCATTACTTGAAAATCAAGAGAAAGCGAGAACAAATTATGATAAATTGACAAAACCATGGCGTCCATTTTGTAAAGCAGATAATGTAGTTTATAGGAAAGATAGAATTTGAGAACGAGCTAAAATTGTAGACATACATCATAGTCCAAGGTCTTTTATTATTAGGAATGAAGAGAATGGAATACTGAGGAGAAACTTATTTCACAGTCATAATAAGGTTAAATAAAAAAGTGAAATATAATACTAAATGCTTTATTAGTTTTATATTTTATTTATAAAAATATTATAAAATAAAAGATATAAATATAAACAACGAGTAACACAGCCTTTATGGGAACATTTCCATGATAAAGTTCTCTAAAATACTCGAAATGGTACCAAATGTAAACCTAAGCTGACAGTTTTAATTACCGAAATGTTTCCAGAATTTTGAGATTGTTGCATATATTTAATTATAAATCTTTTATAAATAAGGCAAAATGACACTGAAAAGTGTGCGTAAGAAAAAAATTATCAATATTGACTCCCTTTGCTGTCGTATTGAGTTTATACATATAGGTTCGTTGAACGAACAGAGTAATACATAATATACAAGAATATGAAGGAAAAACAAAATTTATTAATTTTCTTTTTATTAATTATATTATCTTTTTTTTATACCGGGTGTTTCTTTTAAACTGAGACGATCAAATATCTCGAAAAATAGCCACTCTACGGAAAAAATGTCCATAATCAAAATTTAATCATACCGCGGGGGAAATACATTAGTGCAAAAAAATAGTCCCCCACCCTCCGCTTTGTAGGTGGGGCGGGGGTAACTTTTAAACTAAGATAGGAAGCCATATTTTTTATTGCAGATACGGATTCTACGACTAAAAGTACGTATGATTTGAATGAAATATTTTGTTCGGTTCATGATAGATGGCGTTGTAATCGACGAAATTCAATTTTTTCAATTTCTTCTTCTTAGAACACACGCATTCGATTCTGCAATACGTTTGAAATAAAAAACATCACGTTTTCATTGGAAATACTCGAAATTCGTCATCAAAACAATTTATTAATGTAAATGGCAGGTGAATAAAATAATTTTAGCTTAAAATAAGTGTTCAAAATGATGGCCTGCGACTTCAATGCACTTAATAATACGCATTTCCAATGATTGTACACAACTGAGAAGTGTGTTTGGTTGAATTTCAGCACACGCATTTCTGATTCGCTCAATCATGTTCTCACGTGTTGTTGGTTCTTGTTTGTAAACTTTGTCTTTGAGATAGCCCCACAAAAAGAAATCTGGCGAAGTAAGATCTGGTGATCTGGCGGGCCAATTTATCGGGCCAGCTCTACCGATCCAGCGACCATTGAAATCACGATCAAGTACCTCACGTGCTACCAACGAATAGTGTGCAGGACAACCATCATGTTGAAACCACATGTTCCGTCTCAATTCTAAGTTCAAATTTTCAAGTAATATTGGCAGTTCATTTTCCAAAAAGTTTCGGTACATTTGACCATTCAAGTTGCCTTCAATAATGTGGGGGCCGATGAGTTGGTTGCCAATTATTCCACACCACACGTTGACAGTCCAAGGGCGCTGATGTTCAACTTGGCGAAGCCAGTGTGGATTTTCAACACTCCAATAATGCATGTTGTGTCGATTAACCGTTCCATGGTTTGTAAAAGACGATTCGTCAGAGAACATTACGCAACAAAAAAAATTGGGGTTTTGTTGTATTTGTTCACGTGCCCATTGACAAAAAGTTACCCGATTTTGGAAATCAGCGCCATGAAGATCTTGGTGTAAAGACACATGATATGGATGATACTTGTGCCGTTTTAAAATTCTCCAAACACTGGTGAGGGACAATCCGGAATCGCGAACTATTTCTCGTGTACTAACATGATGATTATGAGTCGCTGCAGCCAATACATCAATTTCATTATTTTCTAGAGTGACTGTTGCTCTATGGGTCCTCTTTTTCGGTTGAACATTTCCATCAGCAATAAATTGTTTGATAGTACGGCCAAATGAAGCACGTGAACAAATCCTATCCGGAAAACGTTGAGCGTAAATAGCAACAGCATTTTCAAGATTTCTGCCAGCTTCTCCATAAACCAGAACCATTTCAATTTTCTCTGGCACAGTTAAACATTCCATTCTAAAGTATTTTATCGTTTATTTTGCAATTACGAAAAACATGAACATAAGAAATAACACAAACGTTAAATGTGATTTACAAAACTGAATAAATTGTTTTGATGACGAATTTCGAGTATTTCCAATGAAAACGTGATGTTTTTTATTTCAAACGTATTGCAGAATCGAATGCGTGTGTTCTAAGAAGAAGAAATTGAAAAAATTGAATTTCGTCGATTACAATGCCATCTATCATGGACCGAACAAAATATTTCATTCAAATCATACGTACTTTCAGTCGTAGAATCCGTATCTGCAATAAAAAATATGGCTTCCTATCTTAGTTTAAAAGTTACCCCCGCCCCACCTACAAAGCGGAGGGTGGGGGACTATTTTTTTGCACTAATGTATTTCCCCCGCGGTTTGATTAAATTTTGATTATGGACATTTTTTCCGTAGAGTGGCTATTTTTCGAGATATTTGATCGTCTCAGTTTAAAAGAAACACCCGGTATATGAAACTTTAATGAATTCATTTACGATCAAAATCGATGTCCAGTATGGTTCTTTGCTATGGTGGCTGAAAGTTGATATACGACTGGAACGTTAAAACAGCTCTGATGGCTGATAATAGACATACAACCGCTAAGTGTTAGCCATACATTTCAGTGAGGAATTAATCAAAATGACACAAAATAATACCGAAACGTATGCGTTAGGTGACAATTTCCAATAACTAAAATGTAATTTGCGACTTTATGGGAACATTTCAGTGATAAACCTTTAAAAATAATGCAAAATAATACTGAAATATACGCACTTAGGCCCGATTTTATGAACGAGGATAAATGATTAATCCTCTGATTTAGCGTAGTTTGCCTTGTATGAAATAATGCAAACTACGCCAAATCAGAGGATTAATCATTTATCCTCGTTCATAAAATCGGGCCTTAAGGTGAAAAAAATAATATTGAGTTTATGCATACATTTCAGAGCCAACTTAGTCAAAATAACACAAAATAATACCAAAACGTATGCGTATGGTGACAATGTCCAACAATTAAAATGATTTTCGTATTTTGCACCTTTATGCGAACATATCAGTAATAAACCTTTCTAAATAATGCAAAATGATACTGAAATGTGTACTTAAAGTGACAATTAACAATATTGAAATAAATTTAATAATTTGCGACTGTTTTGAGTTTCAAATTTCGACTGTTCCTTAAAAGACCCAGTGTACACACGGAGGGTTAATTAAGTTTATTATGTGTTAATATTAGTCTTCCTGCACTGAAATAATTTTTGTTTTTGTTGTTGTTATTTTCGTTTGTAGGTCGACTAGCACTTATAGCTGTGTATGACCTACTATTGTATTTATATAAAACGGTTAGTCCAAACTTCTAGAAAGAAGTATGGATGTCTCGAGTCTAATTATTTATTTTCACCGAGTCACACTTTGTGATACCTCCGATTTGCACAGATATTATGGGCCTTATACATATAAAAATGCAGTACCCGGAACCACTATCTATTTTATTAAGTTGTATATTGTGATACCCTCGCTCAGTTATACGATATAACGGGCCTTATACGAAAATGCGCAGTACACGGGACCACCAACTTAATAAAGATGTTAACATTACAATATCTATATTGCGACTGATGAAATAAGATTTGTTAACCTAATTTATGCTACCATTTACAAAATATAATTCATCACCGAACAGAATATCATCACGTGCGGTACCGACTTAACCCTTTCCAATACGAAGCCTGCAGCCCGATATTTCGCCATATAGAAATCTCCATTTCCCAGAACATTCCAAAACTAAATCCTCTTTTTTCAGAATTTCTGCAACAGAAAGCTTCAACTCTAAAATATTCTGGAAAATGACGATTTAATTCCGAAACCAGAATAGAAACCTTCACTTTCTTGAACGGTTCAAAATTAACTTTTCTTTCCGGAACTCTAGAAGAGAAAGAATCACTTCTAAAATTCTGGCCAATATTCTGTTTGAAGTGGCTCTTATTTCTTGCAGATGGAAAAGTGTATGCTTCAACCCATTACTGCCCCTTGGCTTTGTTATTGTTTGGAGCGAACCTAATAAACTCTGAAAATTATATTATAGAAGAAAGACTTAGAAGCTTGTATAGCTTCCCACTGCAGAGCAAGCCTCGTCACTATTTCACGGTTCCACCAGAACTCCAACAAACCGTTTGAAAGGAAATTGATGATGACTGACGTTAACATTTTTGAATTATCCCGAACTAGACGCGATCCACAAAGTTTATCTCTTCTTAGCCATGTCATATTAAAAATCGGAATAAGAATATGATATACATAGATTCCAAGATCTTTGTGTGACAACCGTTGACCTCGTTTGAAATTATTAAACCGTGCTTTGAAAACACAATGCATAAACTTACCTGTTGGATATTTTTTCACATTTTAAGCAAACACCTTTTGCATTTTTTTTTTCTAAAAAGACGTTTCTCCAATGCTCCTTGAATTTTTACCAATTGTCCTCCTCAAATCCATTGATGGTCCTGAAAGCTGCATCGTTTGCGGCTACCACCGTTCAAACCACTCACAAAAAGCACTCACTTTTGTATCACTTTCTATTTTCTGTTAACACAGAATACGATCAGTGATCACACCATTTAAAACTATAAAAATCAAAACTCAAATTATTAACTTAATGAAAATTAATTTAGGAAAGAAAACTTGACAAAAAACATCCGTTTGACTCGAAAATCATGACATGCTCCTGTAACGGAATTTTACTGTTAATTACATACATATATACTTCTGCCAAATTTTCAGTTATTTTCAAGGCTGTCTCATGAAATAAATCGGCGAGCGCGACACAACATAACGGAGTTAAAAAATCGTAATTTCGAAATCTAGTACAACATTTCTTATTTTTTGTTTTTGCAAAAATAAGTTTTTAGCCCATTATGTTGAAAATTATTAGTTTCTACGCAGTTGTTAATGCGTAAAAACAAATACATGATTATCAACATAAAGGGCTAAAAACTTATTTTTGCAAAAACAAAAAATAAGAAATGTTGTACTAGATTTCGAAATCACGATTTTTTAACTCCGTTATGTTGTGTCTTGCTCGTCGATTTATTTCATGAGACGGGCTACGGGCATGAAAAACCGAAAATTTGGCAGAAACGGTTTATGTAAATAAAGAATTTCGTTTAGTAAAATATAAAATAAATAAATAGGTCTTTAATTCAGTCATTAATCAAATAAAATAGAAATTCAATTAAATGAGAACTTAAAAACTGGGTAAAAGAAGGAAGCAGGTATTCCATTAATAAATTTGAAAGTTACAAAAACAACTACATATTGTTTACTATTTTATTACGTTTTATTGACATCTTAAAATAAGTATTATATAAAAAAAAGAAATTATATTAACTAACATATATTTTTATATTTTTGACAATTAGCTTCCAAATAATTTTTTTGAATAAGTTGCATCAACATCAAATACAATATCTTCTTTATCCTTGTTCGAAATACTGGTAGTGTTCTCGATGGACATGCGTTTTACGTATCGCGAAAATGTAGTTTTGGGTATGTTATATAAAGCAGCAGCCCGAGTTTGTAACATTCCATTTTTATATGCATCATAGGCTTGATTAATAGTTTCTTGCGTTGTTGACCGTTGCCGATTTTGTAACAGGCAATCTTGTGGTAATTTCCCTTCCAAACATAATTTCTTCTTTTCACGGTATAAAGTTGAAATTGATACTTTATGTTTTTTATAAAGATCTCTTAGATTCAAGTTTCCATTCTGTAGTTCTTGAATTGCCTTGTACTTATTTATATTTGTTATTGTTCGTTCTTCGTTCATTATTGATTTAGCGTTTCGCCAAAGTATTGTAGCTGGAATGTTGTATAATTTTGCAGCTTTCTTATAACTCATGCCATTCTTAATAATTGCATTCATGGCCTCGTTAAGATGTCTATATTTGTTATTAAAAGCGTTTTCTTTTAAACGTAATTGTATACTACATTTCCTTGCACGAAAATATAAAGTTGATCTTGGTATCTTATATTTCAGAGAAACATCGCTAAGCTTTCCACCATTTTTTATTTCTTCAATAGCTTTATCAAACTCCAAATGTGTATTACTGCTGGTATCTTCATCGTAATTTGGTAAATGAGGAACATATTTCTGATGTATAATTGTGTTATAATTTTCGGAAAATGTCTCATTACAATTTGTAGGATGTATAATTTCATTAGCGTTCATTTCATCCTTGTCAATAAGACGATCAAAGCTTTTCAAAGAAAATAAGTTACATATATCCAAAAACGTATTTAAATCGTTTGTACTTATTTCGATTTCGCCCATATAAATAAAATTTATAATTAAATTAACTGAACAGTAATTAAAATCTGGTACATGAATAATTACTTCATCGTCGGAATTTGGAAGTTCTTTAAACATCTTATAGAAATAATCACTTGCCGAGGCTAATATAATTTTATGTGCTTGAATAATTGCCGTAGAATCATTTGGTATTATTTTTACATCATAATTACTATTTTCACATATAAACTTAAATAAATACTCATTATAATTTAAAGATTTAAAATTTGTCATTATTTTTATTTACTTCAAAAACTAATATGACATATTTTGTACATATAAAAATTTATTTCTAAATTCACGGATGTCAACATCGAATTTTGGTTGCAAATAAAATCGATTTTACCAAAGAATCACTGAACTGTAGTTAAACGTAATTTTTGTTCCACCCAGTCCCCAGTTGTAGGAAAGTCATTCCGCTTGTTTAGACGAGTCTTTCTTATGACCTTGCCTCATGCCCCATCATGCCGTCATTCTTTCCCCCTATTTTTGTACGCATTTGTGTAAAATTATTCTCAGTTTTGAGGCACCTGTGCCTGACAAATCATTTTGATTTTGTGTTTGACGTGATACAGTTTAAATGGACTGAGCAATCAATGTCAATTCCATATAGTGTTTAAAAATAAAGTGTAGCCTACAATGTCAACTAGCGACGTCATTTACCTGTGCGCCAAATACTTAAAACAGTCGAACAAATAACTGTAAAAGATGTCAACGTAATGTCGAGATGGAAGATTTATTTTTGACGAATCAGTTAAATATTTAGAATATTTAAAATTTGAAAATGGCGAATTAATTGTCAAGTCGCGTAATAAAACCGGATTTATTGGTTTTATAATAACAATGAAAAATTTTAAAAATATTTTCTGTGAATATATGTACATACTAGAAAAAAAATTAATTAATTATGTATGGGGCTGTTCACAAATTACGTAACGCAATTTTTCTCGTTTTTTAACCCCTTTCCTCCTTCTCGTAACAGATCGTAACAAATTGCGAGGAACCCCCCTCCCCCAAAAGAATAACGTAACAAAAGTTAAAACAATTTTTAAATATTTTTTAAATAAATTTTTTATTCAAATAAATAAAAAAAAATTCATTATAACTTTAAAATAAAAAAGGAAATAATAAATAACTACCCGATTTTCCAGTTGAAAGCGAAAATGTAGGGATCAGACTAAACATTGGCCAAGATTTAAGTCCTAGAGATGCTTTTGATAACTTATTTAGTAAAGAAATAATTGAAAATGTTTATTTTTTGCTTTAAGTACGCAGTAGAAGTTATCTCGAGAACAGTAAAGTTTATTTAATCACTAGACCTAGTGTGTACTGTGAAAAGAAAATTCACTTATAGTTAATTATTATGATGCTTCATTGAATGGATCTCTTTAGGTTAATTTATCAAATTAATGAAAATTTAATATTCAGATTTGGTAAAACAGAAGAAATTGTTTGGTTACGTAACATTTTGAAAAACACCCCCGCTCCCCATCGTAACAAATCGTAAAAAAAAATTCAATACCTCCCCCCCCCCCTCCCCTCCCCTAAGGCCGTTACGTAATTTGTGAACAGCCCCTATTACCAAACAAAGTTGGAAATTATAATAAAACGACCGTGGATTATTTTTTGCTCCTCTTCGTGCTATTTTCGGGCTTCAGCGGTCTTAGTAGATGTGAAATAAAAACACTACAATTGTTTTTTACATCCCGACATGTTTCGGCATTTTTTTATATGCCGAAACATGTCGGGATGTAAAAAACAATTGTAGTGTTTTTATTTCACATCTACTAAGACCGCTGAAGCCCGAAAATAGCACGGAGAGGAGCAAAAAATTAATTATTTATTAACTTACAAATTCTCCCAGGATCACCTGGAAATCTTTTTTCCTGTATAAGATCCATGGGAGGATATAATATTATTTAGTAACCCAAATAGCACACAATTTGCTTCTGCTTACAAAAAGTTGCTATTATGAGGTAAAATCGTCAGCCGAAGCAAATTGTGTATGTAGCCCAAGAACAAACTAACATTCTTACAGTTTCCTCCAGAAGGGAACAGATATCTGATAATGACTGATACAGATATAGAGTGTAATATAATTCCTCTTAGTCTGTATCGATTCATGTCTACAGGAGCCAATAATATGTTGCTGGTTTTATTGAGCGATCGGTGATACAAAAATTTAAATGTGATATATGTGTCAATTTATTTAATGAATGCGAACCGCATGCTCATCATACAAATAAAAAAATTCGGGGTAGGCTGTGTCTTCTACACGGCCGTAGATGTTTTCCGTGATAACTGTTTATCAGCGGTGCAAGAAATGGACGATGTATGGGTTTGTTAAAGTAAATTAATTTAGTAATAGCATCATGTGAAGTGAGAGTACAGGGGTTGTTTGCAAACGATTAAGTACTGTGTGATGGTAGGTACGATAAATACGACATGATATGAAGCGCGGGGTCTCAGCGGTGATTATCCTGACGAATGTGAGGCCCAGACAAGTGCCTCCCAAAGTCGTTGAGGCTAGCGTGTTGGAGACGCAGTCTAGGTCGAAGGTGTTCTTGATGAAGCGCACAAATTCGGTTTAGTGATGACCTCGATGTTGAATTCGCCGCAGAGCACAAGAAGTAGATCGCAGTCTACACTAACATATGGCGGTACGTACTGGCTCCGAGAGAATGCCTCATCAGCTCCTATCAGATGAGGCATTCTCCCTTTACAGTGCTCTCTAGCATTGTAAATCGCCTATTGTAGATCTAAATTTTAATTAAAATTTATGTGAAAATTAATTATTTTAATTTACAATAAATTGAAGAGTGTCTGATCAAAAGTGGCTATTTACGTTATTCGAAAAATATTTTGTAATGATCTGGCATCTGACTGTTTTAAACGCACATTTAAAGATTACTTTTTTATAGCTTGTTTTGACTGTTTCTGATTTTAGGGACATTTTTGATAGAGAAATAGCCACTTTTGGTCCATTCTGATATCGAAAAAAAATTATAGAAAATAAATAATTACTTTTGATCAGACACTCCTCAATTATCTGCTACAGATTCTTTACGCACAAATAGACACCAGAATTGTTCTGATCAGATGAGGCGTTCTCTCGCTACAGTGCTTTCAAGCATTGTAAATCGCTATTTTGTAGTTAGTAATTTTAATTAAAATTTATGTGGAAATTGATTATTTTAATTTAAAATAAATTATCTGCCACAGTTTCTTTATGCACAAATTAACACTAAAATTGCTCCGGTCAGATGATGCATTCTCCCATTACATTGTTCTCAAGCTTTGTAAATCACCATTTTGTAGATTTTAATTTTAATTGAAATTTATGTGGAGTAATTAGCAATTGTTTTATGTCAAGTCAAATTGTCGACTTTGTATCTGAAAAAAAAAAAATAAAAATAAGTTAACTACCACAGTTTCTTTATGTACACATTGACACCAGAATTACTCCGAGGGTCAGATAAGGGATTCTCATGGTTGGTTGTAAACCGCTGTTTTGTACTTTGTAATTCTAATTAAAATTCATGTGGAGATTAATTATTTTAATTTAAAATAAATTATCTGGCACAGTATTATTAAGCACAAATTAATAACCGAATTGCTCCAATCTGATGAGGCATTCTCCCGCTGCCCTCAATCTCTGTAAACCGCTATTTTGAAGTTTGAATTTTTAATTAAAATTTATATGGAGATTAATTAATTTAATTTATCATAAATTAACCACTATTAGTTTTTTACGCAAAAATTAACACTATGATCTCCAATCGGATGAGCCATTCTCTCGCTACACTGGTTCAAGCATTTAAATCGGTCGAAATCAGAGGTTCGCAGCGGGGGTTCCTTTGCCGCCTGATGACGTCATTGCGATAATATTATGCGTGACACATAAAGTCGAAGGACCAATCTAAGCAATCATATCTTTAAATTAAAGGTAATGCTTATAGTAGATGAGTAATTTGCTTACGACCAACGGCTAAATTTCGGGTCAGTTTTCTGAACATGCGGTGTAAAACGTTATCACTCCAAAAATTTACAATAATTTAACAATATTAATTGAAAAATGATTATTTTTCGTTTTTGCCGTTCCCAGAAACGGATTTTGACTTAAATGATTATTTTTCAATTAAAATTGTAAAGTTATTGTAAATTTGTTATTTTAATTAATAATTTGAGTTATTTTATAAATTATTTATCATTATTTTAACCACAAAATATGGAGCCATTTAATCATAAATGGAAAATCCTGCTAGAAAAACGTCTGTAGTTATGTCATGCGGCAATGCTTTTTCTTTGAAATTAATAGCACAGGACAATAATTACAAATTGTGTTAACAAAAATATGCATGCAAGATGCAACGAGAAAACCAGTTATGAAAGAACACGAACACGGTCAACTCGGCGAAACCAACTCGGCGACGGTCAACTCGGCGACGACCAACTCGGCGAATAAAAATCCCGATTTTCAGAAAATCCTGTTTTTTTATTTTTATTTTACTTTAAATTAAAAATCTCCTTCACCAGAAAGGGCGGCTCGAATTAAAAAAAATACGTCTTTCAAAACCAAGATTTTGAAAAGTGGGATTTTGAAAAGCGGGATTTTAAAAAATATCATTTTTATACGAACACGGCCAACTCGGCGACGACCAACTTGGCGACGTTCAACTCGGCGACGACCAACTTGGCGACGGTCAACTCGGCGACGGTAAACTCAGCGACGACCAACTCGGCAACGGTCAACTCGGCGACGACCAACTCGGCGAATAAAAATCCCGATTTTCAGAAAATCCCGGTTTTTAATTTTATTTTACTTTAAATTAAAAATCTCCTTCACCAGAAAGGGCGGCTCGAATTAAAAAAATTACGTCTTTCAAAACCAAGATTTTGAAAAGCGGGATTTTAAAAAATATCATTTTTATTGCTTACTGCTGAGCTGACCGTCGCGTCGCCGAGTTGGTCATCGCCGAGTTGTGCGTCACCGAGGTGGTCGTCGACTGGTTGATCGTCGTCCAATTTGTTGTCGCCTAGTTTACCGTCGCCGAGTTGTCCGTCGCTGAGTTAGTCGTCGCCAAGTTTACTGTCGCCGAGTTTACTGTCGCTGAGTTGACCGTCGCCGAGTTGGTCGTCGCCGAGTTGTCGCGTACCGATTTGTATATCATTTTTATTGCTTACTGCTGAGCTGACCGTCGCCGAGTTGTCCGTCACCGAGGTGGTCGTCGACTGGTTGATCGTCGTCCAATATGTTGTCGCCTAGTTTACCGTCGCCGAGTTGTATTGGAAAGACTTATATTGGAAAGTAATTTCTTACTTTACTACTAAATAAGTACATAATGAATTTAAAAATTTTATAAAAAAATGTATTGTATTCTTTAGTTTGACCAATTAGTAAGCTAATTACCACTAATATGCCATTTTGAGCCTTTCGTCCGCTTAAGGATTGATGTTTGTACAAACCTCCATATTTTTGCTCGACATAAAAAAAAAGAAAGTTATCAAGAAGCAATTACCTAAATAAATTAAAATTAATTCAGTGGAAAATTACAGGAATATCATTTTTATTGCTTACTGCTGCGCTGACCGTCGCCGAGTTGTCCGTCGCCGAGTTAGTCGTCGCCGAGTTTACCATCGCTGAGTTGACCGTCGCCGAGTTGACCGTCGCCGAGTTGTCCATCGCCGAGTTGTCCGTCGCCGAGTTTACCGTCGCCGAGTTGACCGTCACCGAGTTGGTCGTCGCCGAGTTGACCGTCGCCGAGTTGTCCGTCGCCGAGTTAGTCGTCGCCGAGTTTATCGTCGCCGAGTTGACCGTCGCCGAGTTGGTTTCGCCGAGTTGTCGCGTACCGAAAGAACACTCATGTAAACAGACTGGTTGGCCGTATTCACCGGATTTAAACCCCTCTGACTTGTTTATGGGCTATTTAAAAGATATGTTGATAATCCACGAGATGTGAGTGAATTGGAAAACGCGATTCAAACTAACGTAAGTGAAATTATGAGTGATCTCCTCCTCCGTGTTATTAATTTCATACATAACAAGCTAAAAAAAATAATTAATGAAAATGGTAGATAGCTATATCGTATTGTAAATTTGTAACTTTTGTAAAATAAAAATATAGGTATTTATAATTTTCAAATGGGTGCTTTATTGTTTTTAAAAACACGTTAAGTCGTTTTGAATAGGGCACCCTATTATTAAATTAATTTACGGAAATTTAAAATAATTAAGGATGAATCTTCCTCCATTTATTTAAATGCTTCCGTCAGCAGAGATACCAAGCGCCGCCACTGGCATATATGGTGGCATTCAATGTATTAACAATTTTTCACCAATATTTGTCGGTAGGTACGTGAAGGAACGGATAATATAAATCCACTTTTATTGGGAAGATAATAATTAAAAAAATCATTTAAATGTTGTTATTTTATGCTTATTTATTATTTCTTTTTTTCATCACTACATTATTTTAAGATGTCATTGGTGATTTATTACAATAATACGATAAAAAAATGAAACATTTAATAAATTAAAAACATCAAAACAGTTTTTCAATATCTCACATACATAAGACGGTTTTTTTATTTTGTAGTTCCTCAAAAATAATTTTAATGTTTCTAATATCAGGTACAATTTTTAAATAGTTTCAATTAATCGAATAATAATGGTAGAATTAAAATATTTCGTACATAATTATTAAAATAAATTAGAAATTATAAAAAAAATTGAAATATTAAAATGACGCATTTCCTCCCTTTGAATAAAATGTTGTTGTTTGATATGCAAATAATAAGCCAACATTAAAAACAAAAAAAATAATTTTTAAACATACGTACATACATACATATATACTTTCTTTTTTTGCCTCAGAAAATACTCAAATTTCAATTACAGTATAAATTTAATTAATGAAAATATAAACGATTGAACAACTATGAAAAAATAATAAAACATGAAACTGTAAAGTTCAGCCATTAATAAAAATACAATGTTTCCAAAATAATTTTTTAAAATATTTGTTAAGAAAATATATATATGTATATATTATTTATATTTGTAATTTGTATGTTGATTAACAAACTTGTTTTTTTTACATTTAATAACAACATAATTATCTTAGTACACACAAATAATTAATTTAATTATTTATTTTTTATAAACTTTACTTAAAATCTTTTTTTTTCCTAATTACACAAAAGTTAAATTCAAATTTACAAAGATCCAGTTTTTGGATAATGCCTTAACGATGTTTTTGAATCATTATTTGTACCGCTTGTATTTAGACTACCTGTATTGCTACTAGAGTTTCCACTATTATTTATATTACCACCTCCCCCACTCGCAATATTGCTGTTGTCGTTAGCTTGCCGTTCGTGAAATTCTTGAAAACACGGCACAATACACAAATTCGTTTGACATTCTGGACAATGGTACTTTGTTTTACGTCTCAAAATACGACCATGTGCATCAATTGTATTCCAACAAAAATTACATCCCAATGCTGGGCCAGGTCGAACAACCGGACAATGACTGGACCGAGCATTCTCAACAGATAATTCACGTGTAATTGTCTAAAATGAAAACAATAAATAAAATAATGTTAATCACAAAATGTAAGAATTGATCCTGGAATTGTGTGCGAAGATCATACTGATTAATTAAATATGCATAAAATTCGAGAACTACATGTCCTCAATATTTAAATTGTTTCGATTTGAACCGCTCATTTTACTTCAAATATAAATCTGTGGTCACAAATCACAGTGGCTTAAGTTGCAATATGCCCTTTTACTTATTACCCCAACTACAAACAACCTTATAAAATCAAGAATTCAAAAAATTCTTACGATTTTGAATTACTCTTAAATTAAATAACATTTTTCAGAAAAATGCGAATTTGAGACTTAAGCCCGTTATCATTTGTGACCACAGAAATAAGAAGCGTGTGAAAAAGTGAGGCTTTTTGATGGGGCAACGAAATAAGGTTGCAGGAATTAATAGCGAAAAAAAGAAATTAAACTCGGAAAAGTTTCACGGTTTTGCGGTCGGATTCTAAGTTTCTGCGACTTATTATTTTGAATTCAATATTAAATTTCTCCTTTTCCAGAATTTTACCAAAATTCCTGATAGTTTGTGATGTACATTGTATATATTGAAATTTATTTGGGATTGCATATAATGAAACTAAAAAGCGGAAATAAATTTTGTTTCTTGCCAATTTTTATAAATAACAAAATGAATCTTAATGAAAATTATATGTACATATGTATGTGCTTAGTTAAGAAAATTTTTAAAACAATCTACATACCAATGGTGAAGATATTGATCTTTGTAATTCTTCTGTCTTAATACGTATTGACGGTATAGAAGATTCCGATGTTATATTTGACAGTGGATCCGTAACAACAACTACTGTGGGGCTTGCTGTTTTTGATGATATACCACTGCTACCACTTCCCATCATATCTTCAGTTTTAATTGCTGTTACTCCGCCATACTGAGATAATGATGAATGAAGCCTACTAGGAATAATCGATTCAGCAGATAATTGAGTGTGTAACGATACCGTCGGTGATAATAGAGATGCAGTGTGGGTAATTGGATGAGAGAGCTGCCTTTGTAATGATAATGTTGATGTGGGTGGTGAATGTGATTGACTCGGTAATAACGGATGTGAAAGTTGTTTAACGAGAAATGAGGGTTGAGGTACAGATAATAAATGCGGTGATGTACCAGATATAAAAGATTGTGTTGATATTGTTCCAGAAGTAGAAGATAATGGCGAAAAAGAACTTAATTGTGGCCCTGGTTCAGAAGAATGTCTTTCAATTTTTGGTGGTACAGTTAAAATGCTACTATATCCCCCACTCAATAAATGATGATGAAAAGATCCATGAGAATGATGTGACTCATCGATATCTGGCGACGAGTGATGATGCTCCAATAAATCACTATCCTTTTTTATGCGAGGTTGCCTTATTAAGAATCGTCCACGTTTACTTCCCATTGGATGTTTATCTGAAATCATAGACAATTTGATTATTTTTATCAACATTATATCAATTCAAAAAGCACGTAAATTATTCGTATACATAACAAAACAATTTTTGTTTTATAATATTTCTTTTTTTATATTTAAATAAAGATATATTACAATAATTATTATTATTATTTTTATTACATATTAACTATATAATCAATAGTATATCGTTTTATGTTATGCTTATTTAATTTCTTATAATTTATTGTTCATAATTCATTAAATTAGATTTTAAAAAAATGTATAATAACATACGAAGATAAAAATAAAAGATAAACAATTATTATTAATTAATGTTTTGTACAAAATAATTAATTAAAGGTCCTTAGTAAAACAAAAAAAAAAAAAAAACTTAAAATAATCAATCAAGATGATATGCTAATTAAGTTATTACACACAATAATGTAAAGAAAAATCAATTTTGTGTGATAAGAATTAAAATTATGCATTCGCCAAAAAATGTAAACATACTTAGTAATTTTTATATATTGTATATTATATATCAACTAATAAAATATTTTTTTTAATAACAAAATATAATAAATAAAAAATTAATTATTCTAAATTTATACATAAAGTGTTAAAATTGTAGTTAACAAATTTATACTAAAAAAAATCTTAAATCTAATTAACGTCTTAGTAATGTTTTTTATTTATGTATTGTATTTAGCTTCCTTAAATAATTTCTTAAATGGATTTTTTATGGCAAATACATTTCTTTAAAAAAATGTTTCTTTTGGTTTGTTTTTTTTTAGTTCTGCTACAACATTTTAACAAGAGACATTAATTTGTACAGGTGAAAATGTATATATTATGCAGTTATATTTTTGTTATATTTATTTATAAAAAAAATACTAAAATATATGTTTTTTAAGTTTACAAGAAATGACATTTTGTCATTAATTTAAATTTTATATTTTAATAATTAGTCAATTTTTTCGACAACTACTAGTTGAGGTGTAGCTTCTTCATACGGAGCGGAGGGTTTTCTTACACAGGCAATACAATAAAAGTTATTATTTGTTATTACATGGAATTAAAATTAAGTCCTTGTAAATTCATTGCTGTGGGGTTTACATTTACTGATGGATCAGCATATCTTTGACGTGACATTTGATGTATACCGGTTGGAAATTCAACATGCCGCGTATCGAGGAAACTCATTACACTCATTGGATGGCCATGCGGCGGTGGACACATTAGTGGAGTGGATGATTCAGTAGATGATGGTACGGTTGCCATATTTATAGCAGTTGGTGTTAGTTGATCATAATTTTCCATTGTATTTTCTTCATTATTTGGTGTTGTAGGCGGCGGTGGGGTCATATTAGGCTCTAGTTTTATTCTACTCTTAATACTAGGACGACTGATTGGATACCCACGCTTTTTATATTCTAACCATAGGGTCCTATTATTAACTCCATACAATCTAGCTGCTTTACAAAAACCAATTCCTCCATAGCGTACAGCTTCAAGAGCACGTATAAAATTTTCATCGCCCTGTGGATTAACACTTCGCTTTCTTTTTACTGGCATTTGCGAACCACTCGAATTACTACTTTGATTTCCTATTTGCTGAATTGGTGATTGAGCCGGAGTTGGTCCCTGACTATAAACCGATTGAACCATTGATTCATTTTCCTGCGATGGAGATGTTGGCGTTGATAAACTTGACTGATAACTATTCATTAAATTATTTGGATTCACTGATATTATTTGAGGTGAATATGCTGGATTCTGTTGGTACTGTAATGTTTGAACTGCGGTATTTTCGTCATTTGTTGAATTATGAGTACTATTTCCAGAATTAGGGTTATTATTACTATTATTGTTATTATTATTGTTATTTGTATTATTACTATTGCTATTATTATTATTATTATTGTTGTGGTTATTACTGTTGTTCTGATGTGCATCCGAATTATTTTGCCCAGTCGGCGTTTGCATTCCCAAACCCGGCTGATAAAATCTTGGATAGTTTGAATCAATTAATGTCCATTGCACACCTGGGAGAAGAAGAGGAAGGAGAGCTTTAATTATTTTTGTTTGTTTTTCTCAAAAAATAATAAAATACAAAATTAAATTACAAAAAATTCTAAATTTTTCAAAATCGAACAAACATATTTTTCTTTTAAATATATTTTTGTTCACTCTCTCTTCTAAACAACACAAATTGATTTTCTAATTATGTATATCTAATAATTTTTTAATTTTTTATTTCTATAACAATTTTTTGCAGTGAAGAAAATAACTAAAATAATAAAAATCACCGTTTTCGAATTTTAGCTTTAATACCCGTAATATATCGACGAGGATATAAACAACAAACTAAATTAATAAAAAAAAAAGCTCTCCCCGACTTTTTTCTATCTGGTTCCCCCAAGATTGCAATAGAACAATTTTTGTGGCGATTTATTTTTTAAATTTCTTAAATAATAATGTTTTTTACGTTCAACTTAAATTTTTTAACTTCTTAAACAACGACAAACAGTGCTGGTTAAAATTTCTATATTATGAAATAATAAAATTTAATAAACGAATAAACCCCAACAAAAGCGGGTAGAGCATTTAAGGTAAGGTAAAGAAAAAAAAAAAATTATCACTTTTTTAAAGCTAGAATAAAATTAAAGGATTAAATAAAGAAATTAGTGTGACCTTTTTGAATGATGATAGTTTTAACCAGCGCTGAAAAATGCCTGGATACTTACCATTTACCACAGCGCTTCGTAACCAGTTTGTAAGAGTTAAGGCTTATTTGAAATTCATTGGCGTGTGATTATCTTCACCAAGCTTAACACATAAATTCAGAATTGAATATTTCCAAATGATTCATTAAAATTGCAACTTCCCGGAATTATCTAATTTTTGTATCTCATAAAAAAAAAAAATTGAATAACTATTGGTCGATGATGGCAATTGTAAATTACATAATTTTATGTACACATATTTTTTTTTTTTTAATCACAACATTTTATGTCAAGTCCTAAGTGCCAGTAGACATAGACATTTAAACTTAGAAAAATTATAAATAAGTTTTCATTTTTTTTAATATTATTTGAAATAATCCGATTCTATCTATCCATCTATACTTAATGTAAAATAAATGTACATATTTTATATTTTGTCCTAGATTCTAACTCAGTTGCAAACAGCGCATGAAACTATCAAAATGAAATACAAAAATTGAATGAATGAATAATTGATAGTGGAAGTTCCAATAAAAATTTGGTTGAGAAACGCAGTGGTTATTCACTATTCTTTCAAACTACATATTCACAAAAGTTGAAAAATTATACAAAAATGTTTTTTTTTTTAAATTATATCGGGTTGCAGCAAAAATATCATCTTCACTGCATAGTTTTAAATACATATTCTAATTAAAAGCATACAAATTTATTACTACTAAAAGAACATGAATTTTACCTGGTTGCGGTTGAGGACAACTAACTGCTGGTTGTTGTTGTTGTTGCTGCTGCTGTTGTTGTTGTTGTTGACCAGTATTTGATGTGGCTATATCTAATGGCATCGTATGTGATACATTTCCCATATCATCATCAGTTTTCTAAAATTATAACACCAAAAAAAAAGTGAAAGTTGATTTTTTGTATAGGTAGGTACATATAAAAAAAAACACAGTCTTTTAGTTAACCAAAATGTGCTCACCATAACTGCTGATGAGCTGTGATGCATTGATTCTTCAACACTTTCTTGAGATGATTCTTGATGAGGATGTTCTGTTTCTATACTTGAGGTTTCCTTTAATATTCTTGAATTATTTATATTTGACGTAATATTTCCTGAACTAGGCACAAATGTAGTCATTGGATCCATTTGACCAATATTTAAATTTGACCCGCCGTCAATACTACTTTGTTCTTCGGATGTTCGTTCTGTTGATAAGGTACCAGAACCTTTAGATATTTAGTTAATTTAAAAAATGAATAAATTTATAAATTATCAATATGCCATTACCTGTTGACGATTTTCGTAGACGTTTTCTTCTTGTAGACGGTGATAACGAGGTAGGTGACGGTGTACGCCTTTGTTGTTGATGATGAAACTGCTGAGATTCTGTACTACCCCAAATTGATTCATTACCAACTGTGCCACCTGTGATTTGTTCTATATGATCGGATGATGATGATTTACTTTCGGATTTTGTTAATGAAGTTGCATCGGGCATTTCAGCTAAACCTTTAATTTTAAGCATTTCAGCTGTTTTTAATATATGTGGTAATTGTTCCTGTGATACATTTACTTCACCATAATACATAAAATCTACCATAGTTTTTAAATGAATATATTGTACATCTTTTAATATAACAATTGGATGTTGACATGGATTTGTTGTAAAAAGTGTCTACAAAAGATGTACAACAACAACAAATTAATAAAATGAAAAGTTGGATTTTTTTTTTCGAACAACTAAAAATTTTTTTTTTTTTGCCGCCATGTTTGATATGTGTTTATAGAAAATGGAAAATATTTCATTTTGGCAAATCATATTTCAATAAATTATATAATTTTATATTAGAAGTTTATTTAAAATATGAATTTACTTACTTGAAAATATGAACTACACGCGGATAACACAACTTTGTGAGCTTGGAGTTGTCTGCCTTCTGCGGCAAGGGTTACATCAACAAGCGTTTCATTGTGCAGAAGTGTTGAAAACACTGATATAAAATTGGGTTGGTGATTATTCCAACGCAAACAAAATTGTTGTACTGACATAATTTTTTTCAACTATATTATCACAAATATTATGAAAATTCGCTTATTTTTATTGAAAATTACAGAAAAACACATTTACCAAAGGAATTAGGGACCTTGAATTTAATTATGACGTCATTTATTAAATATAACAATATAAAATATTGTATAATTTTTTTTTTGCCTTCAACACTTGTATTTTATTTATTTATTTTTCCACACAAACTTTTGTTCACTATTTCACAAAACACTTTATACTATTGTTTATATTTGTGTATAAATTTCATTTTATTAGATATTTAAAAACAAAATAAATACATTTTCTTATATTTGTATTACTTTTAAAAAACTAAAATAATAAAAAGAAAAAACTTAAAAGAAATTTCTTATAGCCCTTGAACTTATGATGGACGTTACATTAGATAAGCATTACTAAAAATACGAAAACAAAATGGACGAACGTACAATATTTGATTGAAGGGTTAAAAACGAATGCGTTTAATGCAATAAGTTATATATTTTAGTAATATTTAATCAATTAACATTATTTGTTCGTTTATGTAATAAAAACAATCAGTTTTTAATAATTAAATAAGTAAATAAAACAGAAAAATTAATACGTATATTAAATTAATTTAAAGAAACTACTAAAAAGTTTCACATCAACTTATCGTTGAAAAACTGATCGTTCGCAATAATTCCTGTGCTAACACTAGATGACTAGAATCTTTCTACATGAAAATTACATAAAAGTTGGTGCTGTCAAAAAAAAAAATCTTGATAGATTTTTAATTTTTAATATTTCAGTAAACTTTAATTATTGTAGCCTTTTTCAAATGGCATCCCTTTTACGGACATTCACGTTAGTCCGAAATGGTCTATTGAATAAAGGTAATATAATTTAATTAGGTCAGAAGAAGTACAATAAACATAGTTAAATTATTTGCTATTTACAGGTGTACAACAAATTGGCGTTTTATCTAATGTAGCTCGCTTCAAGAGCACCGAACCAGCGGCACCGGAAGAAGAAAAAAGACGTATAGGCTTTACTAAATTAGATAATTATTATTAGGTATAATATTTCTGTTAATATTTTCTATTTTAGCAACCGTGCGCAAATATGATGTTGCACAAAGAGCAAATTTAACCGATTTTGGTAAATATGTAGCCGAATGTATGCCAAAATATGTGCAAAAGGTGCAATTAACTTCTGGCGATGAATTAGAAATCTTGATTGCCCCAGATGGTGTGGTTCCCGTTTTGCAATTTTTAAAAGATCATCATAATTGTCAATTTTCAAATTTAGCTGACATTGGCGGAATGGACGTTCCTTGTAGGCAATATCGTTTTGAGGTGATTTATAACATGTTATCATTAAGATTTAATTCGAGGATTCGTGTTAAAACTTATACTGATGAATTAACACCAATTGATTCGTGCAATGATGTTTATCAAGCAGCTAATTGGTATGAACGTGAAATATGGGACATGTATGGTGTGTTCTTTGCCAACCATCCAGACTTACGTCGAATCCTAACGGATTATGGATTTGAGGGGCATCCCCAACGTCGAGACTTTCCACTTTCGGGATATGTTGAAGTAATTTTCTTGTTTCATTAATTTTACTATCAATTTATTTTTCTTTAATTGAATTTTCAGCTTCGATACGATGATGAGAAAAAAAGGGTTGTATGTGAACCATTAGAATTGGCCCAAGAATTTCGAAAATTTGATTTATCAGCGCCTTGGGAACAATTCCCAAATTTCCGAAACGCTAATCCAGCCACAGAAGAAATTGAAATTAAAAAGATTGACGAAAAAAAAAAGTAATTTAGTAATTTCTAAAATATTGTAAAAATGGTAAATTATAGAAATTTTTAAAATAAAATATGTAAATTCGAGCTACCTAATTAGTAACTTTTAGAAACAATAGCCGCATTTGTTGACGCACAGTGATCCGAATCAAAGTTTATATTGAAAACGACAAACATTTAACAAATTTTTGTTTTTGGATTAAAAATTTGATCCTGTACTTTGAATTGCTTGTCGTTTCACGAAACATGATCTAATCTGGATTAGATCAAAATGAGGCAAACCTCATTTAGTTTTTTTGCTATAATTCCATAAGCATTTGTTTGTGAAAGGGAACCCTGAAACAGACACAAAACGGCTTGATGAATTTCGACAAGCGCTATGAAGTTGGAATCTTATTCCTGACCGACAGACATAAACAAGCTAATCGCGAATTCGGTCAATTTTATTAGTTATTTTGTCCAGTCTATCATCACGAAAATTTGATTATCGTAATCAAGTTTTATAAAGACAGAATTATTTGATTTTGATGTCATTTTGAAATTGAAATCGCGACGAGATTGGTATTTGATTTGAAGAATAATACTACAGAACAATAAATAGCGGGGGGCTATTTGTGAATTCGATTCGAACGCACTCGAGCCTTCGATTATTGGATTCTTATTTGAATTGTATCAGATTCGTTCGTTTCTTATTTAAATCAAAAATGAATCTTTTAAGTCGAACACGTTCGAATCGAATTCACAAATAGCCCCCCAGGAGCGCTATTTGTGAATTCGACTCGAACGTATTCAACTCTTCGAAGTATGAAGCTTTGCGGGACATTCACAATGCAAAAACCTGTTTTCTTTTACTTGTATGAATTTCCAACATAACGAACAAAAATTTTTGTTCATTATGTTGGAAATTCATACAAACCTGTAAGTCAAAATTAAAAGCTTTTTCATTGTGACACAGCATTCACAATGAAAAACTTTTTACTTTTGCCTTCCAGGTTTGTATGAATTTCCAACTTGACGAATAAAAATGTTTGCTCATTATGTTGGAAATTCATACAAACCTGTAAGTCAAAAGTAAAAAGTTTTTGCATTGTGAATGCTGTGTAGTAAAAAGTTTTTGCATTGTGAATGCTGTGTGAATGTCCTGGGGGGGCTATTTGTGAATTCGATTCGATCGCAATCGAGTCTTCGATTATTGGATTCTTATTTGAATTGAATGAGATTCGTTCGTTTCTTATTTAAGTCAAATAGGAATCTTATAAATCGAAGAGTCGAACACGTTCGAATCGAATTCCCAAATAGCCTCCCAAAAATTCAAGCCAGGGGGGCTATTTCTGAATACGATACGAATACGAAAGTGTAGCATTCTTATTTGAATTGAATTAGAATTGAATTAGATTCGCTCGTTTCTTATTTAAATCAAATACGAATCTTATATATTCGAATTCGTATCGTATTCAGAAATAGCCCCCCTGTTTTGATTAGAAACGAACAAATCCGATTCAATCCAATACTACGAAGAATCGAATACGTTTGAATCGAATTCGCAAATAACGCCCCGGGTATTCTGTGCTTATACCGTAGACGGACACAAAGTGGATAATCGCGTATTCGAAAACCGGAGACAGACACAAAGTTAATCGCGATTTTCATTTATCTCGATTGTCAAAAATCACATTCTGAAAACGAAATAATCCGGTTTTTGTGAAAATCGTGAAATGACAGACAGTCAAAAATCATTATGTATATGATCTAGAATTTGCGATTATTCGGTTATTTAACAGAGCAATCACAATTAAAAAACGTTTTACTTACAGGCTTGTATGAATTTCCAACTTAACGAACAAAAATGTTTGCTCGTTAGGTTGGAAATCCATACAAACCTGTTAAGTCAAAAGTAAAAAAAATTTTATTGTGAATGCACTGTGAAAGTATTTTTGCCTGTCTGTCAACACGATTTAGCCCCACAGGATGATTACGCTTAAAAACGCGATAAATGTTTATCGAGATAAATGAAAATCGCGATAATGTTTACAATACATATGTCTACCTTCGGTATTATTCTTGGAAGAATCGTATTGTACAGAGCATTTACAATGAAAAAATTTTTTACTTTTGACTTACAGGTTTTTATGAATTTCCAACATACATACATAACGAGCAAAAAATTTTTCTTCAAGTTGGAAATTCATACAAATCTGTAAGCAAAAAGTTTTTTCATTATGAATGCTCTGGTATTCAGAAATAACTCCCCAGGATCCGAGCAAAAAAAAAACTGTTTTTTGACATTTGATGCCCAAATCATTTTTTTCTCTCGTTTTCTGCTCCGAGTGGGCGGACGGCATATTTGTGAATACGTTACGAATCCGAATGTATGATTCATATTTGATTTAGAACGAATTTTAGAACGAATGATTCAATTCAAATAAGAATTTTATACTTGGAAGAATCGAATACGTTCGATTTGTATTCAGAAACAACCCCAAGTGATAAAGTATTGCACAAACCCTATTTGTGAATTCGATTCGAACGTGTTAGACTGTTCGAAGTATAAGATTCGTATTTGATTTAAATAAAGAAACGAACGAATCTGATTCAATTCAAATAAAAATCCAATAAGACTCGAATACGTTCAAATCGAATTCAAAAACAGCCCCCAGAGGAGTAGACAAATCGTACACTGGACAAAAATGTATCTTCTAGCCGCCTTCCCAGAGATTATTATATGTGGTTTTACAGTTGCAAAAAACTGAGGGGGTTATTGTTATTTAAATCAATTAAGAATCTTATACATACTTCGAACAGTCAAATTCTAATTGAATTCTCAAATGTTTTTGCACAAATAGCAATCCGCTGAGTAAAGTCTGATTTACATTCAAAGATTTTTGCAGATGCAGATGTCAAATTAAAAATTCGTTTTTTTTACACATTAAAAAATAAATTTAAACAAAAAATGTCATAAACCAATACAAATGATTGGTTTTCTTGTTTATGTAAGCTTATTATTGTTATTTATTCACGCATTGACGATTTTACAGAAAAAAGATGAAACTCGACATCTGCAAAAAACAGCAGACGACGACTTTTGGGTTTGTTTCTCGGGTTTCAATTGACTTTTTTAAGCAGATGATTATTTTTTCTCTTTTTGTTTTTGCTGTTTTTCATATGTTGTGTTTCAACTTTTTTGCGGACGTCGAAAGTCGTTGAATGTAAATCAGCTAGATTAACGTTCTATCGTCCACAACAAATAAAACACGGTTAATTTTTTTAATACTTTAATATACAGTATATAAGTTATTGTTAAATAATTAGATATTCTTTGAATGTTGTCATAGGTTATGTTAGGTAATTACAATCGAATTTTTTAATATGTATATTTTCTATAACAATAAGATTAAAATAAAAAACTTAAAATTTTGTCGGCTAAATATTTAGTTCATTTGTTAGCAGTTTACTTCTACGGTAACATTTTTTACACTCTCGGAATTAAAATGGACACATCCGTATTTACCAACTAATGACCAAACATAAGGGATGAAAAATTCTTCTGGTGCATCCTCTTCAACATATTTAAATTTTAAATCGGGAAATTTCTAAATTAAAAAATAACACAAATTTAGAATATATAAACAATGATTTTAATCAGCATCTTACTCTTAATCGATCATTGGACCATTGGCTTGCGCCCTTCGAAATAACCTCTAATACTTCGTTTACGCCTAGTTCACCATTCTGTTCTTGTACCCGTTGGAGTCGTGATGAAAAAAACCCCACCACCATATCAATATTCTGTATTATATCCTGAAATGCTGCGTGACTGCGAAAATTTTCGAACACATTTCGTTTATATAAAAGCGTATACACTAAATTTGGACAGTAAACCAATTGATGTGATAGACAAGAATTTAAAATTTCTAGAACCATACGTAAAACTTCTTCGAGCACGGATAAATCCTGTAACTAGAGATAATGCAAAACATGTTCCGTTTACAATAAGAAATCTTGTCGAGAGATTTCTCATTTTCTGATCTTGAACTTACCATATCGTCTGAATTGTTAGGCGGATTTACCACTAGAGTTACATCCCCATTATTTGCAATCGGTTGCTTTAGTTGTTGATCTAATCGGGTATGCTTCTTGGCCAGTGTTTCAAATAGGCTAACTAATCTTTGTGCTACATAGGGATGAAGTGAACGAAATTGTCCGGACATATTGGCTAAAGCGGCTAAGCAATTCGTGTGCAAATATTTGTCACGCATTTTAAGCATATTATACTGTATCGTACGAATAACTACAAGAATTAATAGGCCACCTAATGATATTTCTGTGATTGAACGTTCTGTATACCAATGAATATTTTTCAGCATCTACAAATGAAAAAAAAATACAATCGCGTTTCCAAACAATATATGTAGCTTATCGGACTTACAATTTGATGAACATTCTTATTAAAACCATCATCTTCGCTTAAAATTAATAAAACTATCAGCGACATATAAATATGATGTGATGTACTATGCGGTGCGTTATACAGTATCTGTAAAATTGGAATTACAAGTTGCTGTAAATTATCTTGAGCCATCACATATTTGTAGAAACGGTGATTTCTGTGAAGCAGCAGATATAGTAAGAGTGTGGCTTGGTCAATTGTTACGATCCGACAAAGTGTATTGTATAGAGAGGAAAAATCGATCCGAAACGTGAGCACCTCTTTCGGAGAATCCTGTGAATCAGCACAACCAAATAAACTGGTACGATATGAATTTTGGTTCGAAGCTGTCCAATGGTTTGTTAATATTAATATTAGTAAAAGGCTTTGATTTGCTAGTGGATAATGGTCTTTGAGGGCAGATGTTAATTCGGTAGAGACCTCTAGAACATCGATTTGTTTGCGAAACGTTAATATTGACCACAGTGATTCGGCAATTCCGAATACAAAAGATCCACCTGATGTCAAACCAAACATAGTAGCGGGTACCTGTGTCATGCGGCTCACAAAATGAAGTAAAGCACTCATAAGCGTATTTGCATTTTGGTTTTTGTAAACTGTTCTGCAATGTTAACGGCAAATTAATATTTCATTTAAATTTACTGGTCATTTACTTACTTGAATATAGTAGATTTTTCAGTGGGCTGCTGTGAAAATAGGTTTATGGATAATAATATAATGATAGAGTTCACTGCTTCTAGATGAAGATGATACGTAAACTCCCTGAAACCAATTAAATCAATAAATTTGTCGCAACTATTATTACAAATATGTATGTACTTACTTTACTGGAATTACCACTATAATACTAACGATGGCATCAAAAAACGATTCAAATTTGGTACCATCAACTATTTTATTAACAACCGAAGATGTCTTGTTCGCTGAATCAGGAGAAAAGCTACTATCTATTTCAATATTGGTAGTATTTTTAACAACTTTATTTGCTTCGGTTTCATTTGGAATTGATTCGAAATGTTGCAACAACTGAAATTCTGATCCAGTTTCCATCATATACTTTATTAGGGTCCGTATAATAAACAAAGCATTGTAAGCTTGCCAAATATGTATATTACTTTCTTGATCTGAAAGCTCAAGCAATTCGGATACTTTATCCAAAAATATCCGGATTAAGGAACCAAAATTTCCAGTCGATAAATTATGTGTAACAAACTGTTGGCAAAGGATTTCTAAACGCGAATCTAAGCTCAATTGTTCTTGGCTGTTTGTTGGTGGTGTTATATGGTATTTTAGCAGGTTTAACCAAAACTCTTCTTCGTTGACTGAAATATGTTCTTTGCCCACAAATTTTTTCAGATATTCATTATCTGACAACTCAGACTGCCGACTAACATTAATCCCCATTTTGAAAATTAAATTTCTTTAATCTTTTCTAGAATTAATTTAATTAAAAACTTAACTCGGAGAATATGTAAATCCTTACTTTATTTTGAACATTTATTTATCCAAACTTTTAGAAATAAGTTATTAAAATTTGCCACGATGAACTAAAATTTTTATGTATTTGAAAATATTATTCTTTTTGCAGTGACAGATTAAGAAATTCTTTCCATCATAATCATAACCTCAACAAAATAATAAAAAAAACATAATGACGTTTACAACTATGAAGTTAGATGCAATTTTTAATTCTTATTAGAAAACAATTTTGTGTTAAATCAATACGTAATATTTACGTACTAAAATGGTGGCGCAGATGTACTTCTTGGGTTAAAAAATTCCAAAACAAACAAAACTTCAACCAAAACTACACTCCGATAAAATTAACGCATATGAACTGGTATCAAATGATCCCAAATTTATATTTTTCTCAAAAGAGGCACAAATGTGGCGTTATGGAATTAGAGCGGCTATTTTTCATTGCAAAATGTTGAAATGTGTCGAACTATTTTTTATTTTTCAAAAGCGGTTTATAAACTTTAAAACTAGCTTTATTACAATTTACCTAGTTTGATTAATTTAGTAATGAGTACTAATTACAGCTTCCATCCTTCTGGGCATACTAAGTAGAATGCTTTGTATCAATTCTTCCGGAATGAAATTCCACTCTTCTTACGCTGCAACTCTCAACTCTGCTATCGAATCTGTTGCGGGATTTCTAGCTCTAATACGGCGTTTTAGAATATCCCATACGTTCGATCGGATTAAGATCCGGACTCATTGGTAGCCACTTAAGTGCACGAATGCCGATATCTTAGAGAATATTGTCGTATCGTTGAAGCTATGTGGACTGGAGCGTTATCATGTATTAACACAAAACTGTCATAACCTATGAAGCCCATAAGGCAAAACATGATCGCCAAGCATGTTCCGAACATACCAGTCTGCATTAATCCTCAAACCAATCTCCACCAGCCCCGTACCGCCCTCCCAACTGATTCCACCCCTACTGAACCTACACCAAGGCTTACAGTTTGCACCATGTTGTCCATGTTGCACGGTGCGTAGCGTTCTCTAACTCTTCTGTATACAAGATTACGTCCATCTGGTTTTCATAATTGGATTCTGGTCTCATCTGAAAAAAAAAAAACAGTGGCAAATTGATCGGTTCCTCAATTTGCATGAGTATGAATAAATTCTAAACGGCTGGATTTGTGACGGGGAAGAAGTCGTAGAAATTTTACGGGCCGTCTTCAGTTAGGTTTCCTTGTTTTAATCTTCATCTAACTGTTCTGGTACTAATATTCACTTGGCATGCACTAAGTAACTCATTTTTGATTTGTGTATAAATACGCTTTCGATCTCGTAACGAATTCATTTTTAAAAATCGGTCGTCATGCTCGGTTGTACACCTTTTACGTCCTTGTCCGGGCTTTCTTTTATACTCTAAGGTCTCACGTACGATATCAATTAATTATTCGTGAAATCGAAGACTGGTTCATTCCTAATTTTCGTGCGATTTGTACTTGAGTATAATCTTCCTGATACAATGTGACGATTTTAACCGCCTCCAACTGATGAAAGAGGGCCATAATATTGTACATGTATCAATACAATGGATTTTATATTAGTTGTTTGCTGAAAGGCGGCCGCATGTATGCAGATAATATCCGGATAACTATTTATCCGCAATTTCAACTAACCAAAATCACTGAAAATGAAAAAGAATTTCCCCTTCCAAGTTAAAAAAATGTATCTTTGAGCAATTTTATCCGCAATTATCCAACTTGGGAGGTGAAATTCTTTTTTATTTTCAGAGATTTTGGTTGGTTAAAATTGCGGATAAATATTTATCCGGATATTATCTGCATGCATGCGGCCGCCTTTAGAACACATTTACAAGAAATAGTGGTACTGCATTGATAAATAATTGATATGCAATGGAACAAAAGCCGATCGTTACGTTGAATTTCTTGGCTTGCAGTAGACTTTATTCAAGGTGGTTTCTAATAAAAATATAAATGTGCTATCATTTGACACTAGTAGTATTAAAATCAACCAGCGGGAGTTTTTTTATTACAAAAAAAAATATGCGTTAATTTTGTCCACGAGTGTATCAATTACAGTCAAACCTGTTTTTGTGCGGTCTTTTTTTATGCGATTTTTTTTTTGTGCGATTTTTTTTTGTATGCGATTTTTTTTGTGCGATTTTTTTTATGCGGTATATGAATATCGAGATTCTGTTCAGACATTTTCATACCTATTGCATCAGCCAAGTTCATTAATCATTAGACATGCTCAATATTCTTATATATTCCATATTCCAGCAAATTTCAATATGTAATTACCTATTATCTTGCACACAAAGAATATAATTTAGTTACTTAAAAGAAATGTTTATTTCACAATTAACGAAATGCGTAGTAATAGCCACACTGATTGTTAACCTTGAACATAAACTAAAAAAATATACATAAAGCCCCAGCCACAATGCATCCGTTCCGTTCCGTCCCGTTTTCGTTAAATGACGCGCATTCCGCCTTTACCGTTCGCTAGTCACAATGCATCCGCTCCGTTATTTGATATTACATTGTTTAATGGGCGTACTCGCCAGTCCGCCACCTTCTTTTTGTTTGGAATTTTTAGTAAATTTTAAAGAGCGTATATAAATCCACCAAAATTTCAAACATTTCGTAGTGATCCATTTTGGTAATGTATCAGTAAAATATAAAATATATAGTTACTGTATTGCGCGCTTTTGATTACCTACTGTCAAAGAATAGGTTATGTTTTCCGTTCTTCCGTAAAGTTTTAATTTTTTAAAAAAATCTTTCCGTCTTCGCCCGTCTAATTCCGCTCATTGTGACTAACCTTTCCGTCTTTTCATTTAAATTACATAGGCGAGTATTACATTATCACATTTATATAATTATATAAATATAATTATATTTTTTTACAAAGAAAATACTGTTATATTTAGCTTCTTGAACCTAAATATAACAGTATTTTCTTTGTAAAAAAATATAATTATATTTATATAATTATATAAATGTGATAATGTAATGTCCGCCATAGAAAATGTCAAAATTTAAATTGGACTGAAAAACGGGACGGAACGGAACGGATGCATTGTGGCTGGGGCTTAATGATGTAAGAAAAAAGGAAATTTACCGTTTTATTTTAAAATGAGAAGTTAAAATTTTTTTAAATGTTTCCATGTGTCATTTAATTTCGTAAAACTTTCACATATTTTCTAATACCACTGACAGACTAGGGATTAGCTAAGCGCGATTAGTGAAACGAGATTAGGTAATCCACCACAAATCCATATGCGTTGACAGACTAGGGATTAGTTTCTTGCAGAGAAATTATATATTATTATGGTGATTCGCTGAAATATAGCTAGTAAATCAGCTGGACTCATTTTTTAATTCAATATTTCTAAGATTTATACATTAAAATACACTAGATTTTCTTTTTCCTCGAAATTTATTCAGCACAAATTTTTTAAGATGTCATTGATTTGATAACTTCTATCGTAAATTCACCCCACTTGCATTTTCAGCAATGTTTAAATAATTATTTCACATTGTAGTGCTACTTGTACCATCACTAAACCCAATACAACGAGATAAGCTCGAAAATTTTCAAGGATTAGTGCACTAATCTCGATTAGTGACTAATCCTCAAATAAAACGAGATTAGCTAATCTTCAACTTGACACACTATAGCTAATCTCGAAAAAATCACTAATCGCGCTTAGCTAATCCCTAGTCTGTCAAGGGTATAAGGGAAACTTTTTTTATGCGGTCCCTATCCACCGCATAAAATTTTTTTTTTTTTTAATTTTTGTCCAAAATTATTTATTATTGCGATTTATGAAGTTTATGAATATTTTTTTTTGTGTGATTTTTTTTGTACGGTCCCTATCTACTGCATAAAAACAGGTTTGACTGTATATTGTATATGCTGCGAGTCGAATCGAGTTCAATCCTAGTTTAACTCTCACTATATACAGAGTCGAGTTATTTTCTAACCAACTCTTGGTGTATATACTGCAGAGTTAAAAATATGCAGAGTTCAAATAGGATTGAAACCTAGTTAAAATAATCGAAAAAAAATTTAACAAAAAATCATTTCAAATGATCAGATTGATTATTCTTTTTGTTGATCACCACATATGTGTAATTTTAATTTTTCCAGTGATATTTTGTCTAAAAAATTGTAATTTTCAAATCCTTGAAAATTAAAGGATATAGACCACCGATATTTCTGAATAATCTTTTTCGAAAAAAAAAAAATATTATGCAAATTTATTAATTAAAATCCTATTGTTTAATATATTTAAATATATTATTTGTATATCGCTTTCATTCTTCAATACCATAGCTAATTTAAAATAAAAATGACGAATTGGAGTGTATGAATTTTTCTTTAATTTTGTTGTTGTTT